>QAPG01000022.1:116648-299285 GCA_004366825.1 Colletotrichum spinosum | reverse complement strand
ATAATAATATAGTTTTATAATATTATATAAGCTTATATTTAAGCTAAAATAAAGCTTATAAAGCGTATTATAATTAAACTACTTTTATATTTTAAGGATTAATATTTTCTAAGTTTTATTATAATTATTATTAAACTACTATATAGTTTTACTAAGGCTAGTACCTATTAGTAAGTAACTTATTCTAAATATTATAAAAAGTAGTTATAAATAGAAATATTAATATATAATTTATATTTCTTTATTTTATATTTTAAAAATAATACGTTTAGTTTTATAAGTATATAAACTAACGACACCCTTAGTTTCTTAAATACTACTTTTTCGTATTGTAAAGATAAGGAGTTCTAAAAAGCTTTATTTAAAATAAAACTTAAAATAGTTTTCTTAAAAATAATATTATTAGTATTTAATAGAGGTATTTTATCTCTTAATAATAATACTTTCTATTTATACTAAAAGTACTAAGGGTAAAAACTCGCTTTTATTAATATATATACGACGCCTAAGGTATTTAAGAAGGTATATATTGAATAATATATATGTAGGGTATACCTCGTTTTGATATATTAATTTGAGGTACTATTTAATTTTTCTTATGTAATATAAGAGTAATAACTTTTAAGTAATACTACTATTATACTTAATAAATACCTTAAATAGTAAATTGAATATTTTAACTATAGTTTTAATTTTATACTACTTAACCTTTCTAAAGTATACTTCTATATTTTTATCGATAGCTTATTTACTAATAATACTAATTTCTTATCTTAACTAGGATTCATAATAATCCTAAGCTAAGAGATTACTATTAGTAATAGCTAATTTAATTTTTATAGTAATTTTATATACTATTTTTTTATAAAAAGTAAAAGAATAACTAAAAGTATATTTATTTTAAAGATTTATATTATAATAGCTAGTATAGATTTTACTTATACTATTACTATATTACTTAAGAAAATCCTCTAATACTAAAACCTCTTTAAAATCCTAATTATTATATATACTAATTTATACTTATTCTATAAGTATTTTGTGAAATTTAGTATTACTAAGGAAAAATATTTTATAATTAATATTATAATATTAAAGTAGTTATATAAATACTATGAGTTTTATAAAATATAGTAGATTAATATAGATAATAATATTACTAATACTTTTATAAAAAGTATATTAAATTATACTTTTAAGTGATTTATTAATTTAAACTATATAACTATTTAAATAAAAAGATAAGTAATTTAAGTAGAATAGATAAATAGGTATTTAGGTATTATTAAAGTAAAAGGTGTAGATTACTAAAAGTACTATTTTTTATATAAATAGATAGGTATTAAAATATATAGTAAAAAGAAAAAGTTACTAATATCAGTTACATTATACTATAAAATATAAAGTAATTATACGTGTTACTATATATGTAGTAGTATGCCTTCTACGCCCTACTAGTAATAGGTACTAGGTATCTAGTACTAGCTATAGCTATATATATAGTAATTAGTAAGTAATTACTATATTATAGATCTAGAGTTTTATATAGTGCTACGCACTACGTAATATAATAAGAATAATAATAAATAACTAGAATACTAGTTTGCACCCGTATGGTAAGATTACGTATAGTGTGTGTTACCCTCCGGATTAACTAATAGTATATAAGTATTATTATAATTACTATTTGAAATTTAGTTAGTATAGATATCGCTATATTTTTACTAGTTTAGTAGTAGTAGCTATTTTAAGTGTTATTATTACTTCTAATATTATTCCTAAGTATTTAGTAACTATTTATTATAATAGAACTATTATTAAAATCCTAGTTTTACCTTTCTAAAAGATAGAAGTTAAAGAATTATAAGGATTTATAGCTAAAAGTCTCGTAAGGGAAGGTATAATAGTAAAAAAGTAGGTCTCTATAAGTTATAAAACTGCAACTTAATAGGCTAATTAATAATAGCTATAAGAAGGTTTTTATTCTATAGTAGCCTTAGGCTACTATATTATATAATATATAATTTAGTCCTAGCTATTCCGGCTCTCTATATAGGCTATGGGGTATATATCCTTATAATTAATACTTCTTAGTTTTTAGAAAGTTACTTAAGAGTAATTCTTAGGGAATTTTTAAAAAAAGATTTTAATAAGTAATTATTTTAAAATTAAAATAGTCTTATAAGTAAAGAGTTTTAGTTTTTATTTAAAAAGTAGTATATTAAGTAAATTATCAATTAGTTCTTTTAAAGATTAAAAGAGAAGTACTTTTAATAGATATTTTAATATTTAAAATATATTAAATTATTATAATATATATTTTTAACTTAGTAGCTTTTTAGTATTATAAGACTTTTAATTATTATATATAATTAGAAGGTAAAATCTAGTATATATTCTATATTATTAAATATAGCTAAATATACTATATAAAGCTCTATTTTAAGCGGTTTAAGTAAGATGAGGCCTATAGAGATAGTTCTAGCGCCTGAGGTTTATCTGGTGCAAACTCTACCTCTCGAGCGCGTTATTCCTAACAATTATAAGGGCCCAAAGACAGCCCAAGTGTATCCCTAATTATGTGCTCTACATCCTAGTGACGCCGTGTACGCGCCCAGTTACGAACGGAAGTAGGCAAGCGTCGCAGGTAAGGTACCTACAGGTAAGAAACGACGATAGGTAATATTTACACCGCAGGACTCGCACATTGCCGTGTTTTTATGTAATCAATCTAGTTTGTCAAGACTCCACGTCGCCGAATAGTGGGCTGCTTGCGATGCTGGGAGTGCTATCAAGGGGCCATTTGCAAACAGCAGCCCGTTAAATGTAAGAGATGTTCTCCTTTGCATCAAGACAATCAATCAAAACTGTCGACGCGGGAACACTAATTAGTCCTGAGCTACCTAGGATGATAGATAATGCGTGCAAACATTTCGGGAAACACGGAGTTTTACAATCGTTGGCCCATGTCGCCGCAGGGCCACACGACGGGAATGAAGAGCAGGGTTCGAGCCGCTGAGAACAATCAACCGGCAACTGCAACGATGATGATGATGATAATGTCAAGAACGGGCTGGTGAGGAGGCAACATACGCGACCCAACGACCGGCGCTCGGAGCACCTGACCAACGCAACGTAAGTAGGAAGCTTAAGTGCCATGCCAGGATGCCTCTCGGTCCCATATAGACATAGACAGTGCAACAACCCGACACTAACCCCCTTTTTCTTTTTTTTCCCCCGCGACAAATCAAACTAAAGAAAGAAATCCCTCGTGGCCTGCTACTGCTGCTGCCCAAGGTTGCTGAAGAGGGGTGCAGTTGTGCACGCATCCAGCCGCAGAATGCCAAATCCGTCTTCGGCCGCTAGTGCCCACCAGAATTTAGACAGGAAGCACATGTTACCCAGCGTCCATCTTCTTGACTTCACGCGTTCACCGGACTCGCAACATTTATCAATCCTTTTGAGAAACGGGCCTTGTTTTCTTCGACCATGACGGAAGATAAGGAGACCCGCAGTCACACCAATGTATTAGGTGGCAAGGGAAAAGCAAATGCCTCCTCATCTTTATCCAACCCGTCACATGGGCAGAACGACTGCAATCGTGCACACCTACAGGAGATGCAGCAGCCAACGCGAAGCTCGCCTGTCGACAATTCCCTTACGGCGCGTATCATTTCTTCGGCAACCCAACTCTCCACGACTGTGTTGGCAGGCCGGCCAGAATCTGATAGTCTACGCAACGCAACAAATGACAAAGCACAGCCGGGCCCCAGCTCTGCTCCAAGGCTTGCTCCTCATGGAGAGACGGCTTCCTACCGTGATGCACAACGTCACGACGCGAACATGGGGGGAGCTTTCAAGTATTCGACGGAATCCCCTTCAGCAAAGGAGCACGATTATGGCCATTTTATGGCAGCACAAATTGACCCAGACTCATCGGAACCGATATCGACCCCGCCAGTGAAGGGCATCGGGAAACAGGCGCAAGATAGTTGTAGCGCCATCGACGAGCAGGAAGCTCGAGATGGTCTGTCAGTGGTCGATATTCTGAAAGGCCCTGTTGGGCTGCATGATTTTGATGAAACGGCCGACGATGGACAAGCGCTCTTGTCTCTTCAAGAAGAGTCGACGCTGAGAGAAGCCCTCTTTGGCGCCAGCGCGCCGGGAAGGGCCCCGGACTGGACCGGGCTCCTCGACTTCCAACCCGGCTATTTACAACCGAGCCGCAGGAACGAAAACGACGGTGACCTCCGATACCACTATGGCGACATTGATTCGCAAAGCGCCAGAGCGTTATGGATGGATAGCTGGAACGAAGTGCTCCAGAGTTACACTGATCAAGTCTGGGGCGAACTGGGCTCACTCGCCCGAGAAGCTCGGCTGGAAGTGGCACAAGCACGTGACCAGGGGGATTCCGGACTGAAGGCACTTGAGCGGCTCAGGCAAATTTTGGCCCACCTTCGGGCGGCAAGAAATCCCCATGTGTAAAAGGCGGAAGCCGGTCGCAGTTGGGCCCGGGGGCCGGCGGCGAGACCGCTACTATCCGCGAGAGCGGGTAGGATGCCCGTCTTTGTTGCGGGGCCCTCGCTCATTTCAATATTTCAGGAACTGCTCATACGGATACTCCATGTACACCTACCTACCTTACGCCAATTGGTGTAGATCGTTCGCACAAGGCAGTATAGCTCAATAGTCTAGTATAAAGCAGTTGGGCACGAAGATAGAACGTGTAGACATTGACATCGAACTTAATAGCAAATTGTAAATGTTGGTCGTCTGCTGCTGGTGCTGAGTTTCTGACAAGATAAGCCACCTAAGTTCTAGCAATGAATGACGTGTGCACGCCATGTGGAGTTGCTATGCCAACAGCACATCGCCCGATGACATCATGTGATCCATCAACCCGCCCAGCCACCCCCGAGGAGGAGGGGCTTGTCATGCATGCGATGTGACCCAACGACTCAAACAGCGCTGGATGGAAGAGGTTGGTCCAGCTAGCCGTTCCTTTACCCGAACGTCAGTCTCTGTGTATACGTGGTATCGGCACCATACTAACTACTCTGTACACAGTAGACGCTGGTGTCGCGGATAAGGAACATGGCGGGGATCTGGTATGGCACTTGTATTATCGACACATCGTGCAGGTGTGCTTGCGCCTACCAAGCAGGAAAAAAAAGAAGAAGAGAAGCGGTACACTAGTGCACAGGTAAGTTATACCCCTGCCTCATCATTGATTTGCGAAGGGGCAGCGTAGACGAGAAATAACTAAAGACCATCTCCCGCCCCTCCGACCTCTACTTCCTCGTCGTACCCGTTCTTCTCAAACATTTGTTTGCGCCGCACACGCTCACGATTACAGACTCTGATCGTCCACCAACCTCACAGTGGATAGTCTACGTCGCCTGGCATCCGCGATGAGGTTATCGGTGTGGCTTTTGTGCGCAGCCTTCTTCTCATCAGAGTCGACGGCCAATCCAACACCTACCCGGGCGACGCCGCCGACAGGATCGGTAACCCCAATCTCGACCTCGATCTCAGCCACAGGTGCCCCAAATCGAGCTGGAGGCCTTGCCGGTATACAGCTGTTCAGACGTCAAGAATGCGTCGCCGGCACCTACCTCTGCTCCGACTCTCTTGGCGCGGCGTTCGACGGCATATGCTGCGCAACCGGGCAGGTGTGCCAACTGGATAACAGCAATCGGCCGGCCTGCTGTCCGTCTGGGTAAGGAGCAATCATCCCGTCATTACCACATCTCGTTCACTTGAAGGACTGGGAAAAAAATAACGTGATTTCAACAGGGCCATCTGCACCGGCGCGGCCCCAACAACGGCTCCAAGTGCGCCGACGGCCGTCTCCTACGTACCCAACGAGTTCTTCCCGTTCCCCTTTGTGGCCGCCACCCTCGACAGGGACGAGTGCTCTTCGGCTGTCAGCCAGTGCTCACGGAACTACCAGAGCTGCGTCACCCAACTGCAGGGTGATGCAGGCTTCGGCGTCACCGTGGTCGTGCCGGGCGGCGGCGGGATGACCGTCGCCGCCACCCGGCCGGATGTGGGCCCCTCCGCCACCCCGATATGTTCCAGCCTCAGCTCCCGTGCCTGCCACGACTTGGCCTACGATCAATGCGCCCAATCGACCACGGTAAACGGTGTTGTCGTCAACGACGCCGCCAGGCCAACGGCGGCCTGTGTCGCCGGTATAGTCGCCGGCGTCGGGGTCGTTATTTTGGGCGCCGTGTGATGATAAAGACGGATGACGAATGGCCTGGCCAGTATCCCGAGACTGGCTAGGGCTCGCCCTCGAAGCCATTCGCGTCGGGACAGCTATGCGTATGAACACGCCGGCGTTGCTATAATTATACATGACAATCTTCACGAAAACACGACGATACGAAAGAATGATGCACGACAAACGCAGTCGCCTACCGAGCGCGTCCTTTCCGCAGCTTCTTCAGTGCTCATCTATTTCCTCGCGAGCCCCGAAGCAGCTCCGTGACACAGAGTCGGCCCACCCCTCGAGGACGTCGCTCAGAAACTCCAACATGCGACTAAAGAAGAACAAGCTTATGAACGAGAGGCCGGCGATGATGGCGAAGCAAATCCAGTACATCTTTGGCGTGTAGTGCTCTACGAGATCGGGGATCTCGACGGAGAAGTAGCTGGTCATGAAGGTGATGGGGAGAAAGAAGACGCTCAACTTGGCGAGGACGGTCGCGCTGCGACTCAAACGGGCTGTGGCCTGTGAGTCCTTCTGCGCCGTGAGGTTGAAATACTATCCAGGTCACACATGCCGTTAGCAACTAAGCCGTGCCCGTCTTGTTCGTGACCCGATCACCCACCGTATCGGACAGAGCGCTGAGCTCATCCAAGTTCTCCTGTATTGTGTTCAGCATCAAAAGCTGCAGCCGGTCTTGGAGGCTTTCGAATCGACTTCTTGCCGACCGTGAAAGCTTGACATCACGCGATGTGCCATTGGCGGTGCTCTCGTCGACGACGAGGGAGCCCTGCCGATAGGCATCGACGGAACGAGGCCGGCATATGCGCTGGATGAGGCTCTTGTAGCTCTCAAACAGGTGCTGCAGCTGCCGCAACTCCCTTCGCAGCGAATGCAGTGGCCGAATCACATCTACCGTCCTCAACTTGCTCTTCCGATGCTGCCATCTCATCAGCTTCTTCGTCCGGGTGCACTCGGGAGACCCCACGGCTTACGGTGCTTGTCAGAATCTGCTCGCTCTGTGTCCCCACGGTAAGCTGATGACGGGTCAGTCGACGTGGTTCCGCGAGCACTCACAAGTGTTTGGATCTGGGCACGGGATGCCGTCACAACCGGTGCAGCTCCCGAGTAATCCTCAAACAGGTAAAAGAAGCTATGGTCGGGGGAGCAACAGTGAGTAAGATCAGACCTACGCCGCGGAGGATGTTGCCCGCCTACAGGTTACTTGAGATGTCGTGCGCCGCTTCCTTTGCTGATCCAGTAAAAGGAAGCGGTGGCCTGACCGACTTGAGCGAGATGGCTTTCCGCTTGTACCTCTCGATCCCCTTCTTGGATAGCTGAAGCAGCACGTCGACGAAGTTGGACCTCATACTTCGCAGCTCTTCTGCGACCCAGACTTTGTCGTTGGGGTGCTCGGAGGGCGGCTCTTCGTGAAATGATAACACAACGGCTGAAAATGGTCCGTCAGTCTGTCATCACACAGCCTAGTGCATGGATCTGCGTCGACGTACAGTCTGCGCAGAGTGTGAGCCACGACCAGTGCTTAGGCGGCAGGAGACTGGGGCTCTGTCTGATATTGTCCACCTTTGGACGGCGGTGAAGCCAGTTGGCTCCCACGCAAAGAACTAATAGCCGATGTTAGTCATGTCTGCAAGACAGAGGAGAGGACGAGGAAAGAAAACCAGCTCCTAGTCTTCACGCGACGCACACTCATCGCCACGATCTATGGACGTGTAGTTCATCGTCTGCTTAATCAGCTGGTAAATCTCAACGTCCCCCGAATCCTGCGGCCGAGGCTCATAACGCCTCTCCGCGGCAACTTGTGTCTTCGTCTCCATGGGCTTATAACCCAGTTCAACGTCGTCGAGATTCAAGTTCTGAGACGGTTTCGTGTCCCTGGGAGGCTTGTGACCGAGCGAAGTCATGAGAGCTTGCAGCCTCGGGGTGAACTTGTAACGAGCACCGATCCCCTCAATGACTGAGCTCTGGGTGCCGGGAGACCAAATGTTGATCCAGCGGACCGTGCCGTCCGGAGGCGCCTGACCAACGAGCACGCCAAAGTCATCCGAGTCCAAGTCAAACGCAACTCTGGCCTCCGTAAGGTCGAGTTCGACTACAAAGTTGCGAGCGCCGGCACGGTAGGCCTGCTTCTCGACGAAGCCATGAATGCCCTCGTCGTTCAAATCGTGGAACTTTCCCACAAGGCCTTTGTTAGCTGGTCGTTCCATCGACGGCAGAGGAGTACGATGTCGTAGAAGAATAAAAATTTCCAAAGAGAAGGATCAATCAAATCAAACCAATCAAATCAATTGCAGCAAAAAGTGTGCGTGTTGAGAGGAAATGGAATGGCAATCATCCGGAGACAATTAAGGGAGCGTCGCTAAAGGACAGAGACAGTCCCTCGATCAGATCATTGGCTACGAATACTGTACCGTAGAATAAGTATAATATGCATGCCCCAGCCGCAAACGCAGCCGCTGAGCAAGGCTATGGAATCGCTGCATACACCCGACATGCGAGGAGGTAACATCTGCTGGTTGCTAACCGCCGCGTGAGCGCCTATTTCAGGAGGATCCAACATACATGCACGCATCGACCAGGGTACTTCAGCTTGCGAACCCATGGCAGCTTGTTGTTTCACGATAAGTTCATATGCGCTATAAGTGCATTTCTACTATGCGCCATGTCCTGCCTGCGACTACATTGGGTTTACATGTTGTACGATTGGCTAACAGCTATTTACCGCCAGCATAGTCTTGCAAGAACAAGTCTCTGAAAAGCTCCCGAGCTTTGTCGCAGCTGGCTCGATCATCTTCTGATCCGGTTTCCCCAGCTGGATTGGCTGGGGAAGAAGGCGGCAGGGGTAGCTGGAGGAATGTCCTCGCAACGTTCTCTGCCACTTCAAGCCGAGTCTCATCCAAGGCGCTCAGCTTTGCACATGCCGCTCCAAGATCCTCGTTCCGTGCCAAGAGCAACATAATGGCCTCCGCCCGTTCGACAATTGGTTTGCTCACGCCGTTGAGCGCGGCGCATGTGCTCCCAAAGCTGGACGTGCTCCTGCCAGGGACTAGCTCGTAGAGGAAAAGAACTTGATCTTCCATCTGCGGAGCATGAACGTCGAGACGGACCTTCATGTGAGCAAACGACAGGCCAGGTCGATCTTGGACAAAGCTGCCTTCGAATATTTCGTGGTAATGCGTCGTGATGAGAACTTTAGGAATCTGACAGCCAAGTTCGGTGAAGTGATCGACAAGTCCAGCCATTAGCCCAGCCCCGTCCTCGGCAGCGGTCCCTTTCCCAAACTCATCAATGACCACGAGACTTCGTTGAGTAGCGCGTCGAAGCGAGAAGGCCACCTGTCTCAGATCGATCCCAAAGGCACTTTCATTGCGCGACACACTCTCCTTCGTTGAAACGCGGGCCAAGATCTGGTCTGTAATTCCAATGGTGGCACAGTCAGCCGGGACGTAACTGCCAACGTGTGCGAGATACACTATGAGTGCGGTTTGCTTCGCGTAGACACTCTTGCCTGAGTGGTTCGGTCCGGTGATGATAAGTGTCTCCGCATCGCCAGCCGTGCTGTTTTCACGTCGTGGCAAGCCCGCGTGTCTACCCTGCAGGATATCAGATCCGCCCCTCAAGTGGCAGTCGTTCGGAACAAAGGATGGAACAGTGAGCTCTTGGAGCGGATGCCGCCCACCTTGCACCGATATGACATTATCCAAGGTCATCGTCGGCGCAGCCCAGCCGTACTTCTGCGCTGCGTTAGCGAGGGCTACTAGGCAATCCAACTCGCCACATGCGTCAGCTGCACGACGAAGAGTGGAGGCATGGCCAATAACCCGGCAAGCCAATTCGTGGAGAATCCTGACTTCCATATCTGGTCATAAACTTAGCGGTGCGCAGCCACGTGAAACAACAAGGTGTACCAACCGACAATGCCGGAGTAGGGGTCGCCGAGCTGGGCGTCCAAGTCGGCCATGCGACGCGTTTTGAAGAACACTCGGCCATCGGCGACGAACATTCTCTCCCATGCATCGTCTTCGAGTCCTTGACCTTCATATGCGGCTCTTCCGTTTGGCAGAAGTGTAACTGACGTGAAGAATCCCAGCTGGGGCCAAAAAACGCAGCCTACGACGTGCTGCCGAGCCCATTGCGGAAGATCTCGGGACAAAGAGATGCTCGCCTCATTCAAGAGAGAGTTCAGACCGTGATAGAGCCGTTTTAGATCGTCAAGCTCTTGATTGACGTTCCACTTGACCGCGACACGCGAGCTAGCTTTGGCTTCCTCAAAGTCCACGACTGATTCAATTATTTCTCCAACAAGCTTGATTTCTTCGACGGAGACGGAGCGTATAATCTGTGGATGCTTAGCGGCGGCGTCGTGGATACAATGATTATACGGGCATACCATTTGAACGAAGTCAAGGCCCTGGGCGTGTTGCAACTGGAGCACGGCGTCTCTCAGCTTGATGAAGTGCAGCGAGAATCGGGCCAGAGTCCACCAGACCCCTCGGTCAACCGAAGCACCTCCCGTCGGGGCATCTGCGCCTATTTGTAGTTGCTCAAGAGGTCTGCAAACGTCGGTTATCCTCCTCAAAAGTTGTGATACATCGCGGAGGGCCCCGGCGTTATCGCCACGAAGGAGCGTCGATATACTTCTGTGCCTCTCACAGATCTTGTCTATGTTGAAAAATGGACGTACGAACATCCGTCTCAATTTGACCCGGCCCTGAGGGGTTCCAACTAGAGGTTGAAACAGGCCAAAGAGTGACAGGCTTTCCTTGGCTCCGGCATCAGAGCTGCCCTGACCGGACATCAGACTATTTGGATGAAGCTCGGACTGGAAAACTTGGAGAGACGTTATAGTGTCCTGGGTGATGGCCATGAAGTCAGAGAGGACGAACATCTGGAGACGGGACACAGCCGCTGGCCCTGGTCGATCCTGGTGTTGTCCCACATTGTTCAACCGTACCAATTCTCCCAGGACGGCTCCAGCACAACCGATCTGTATTGGGTCAACATCTACAACAAGAAAACAGAAGGAAACATTGACACTCACTGACAAGACGCAATCTAGATCGATGAAGGAACCCAGACGCATCAGCCTGACGTTGACGTTTTCGTCACGAACACCGGCAGTGTCGTCGCAAAGATTTCCATGGGATGTTACCACAGCCTGCTCCGTGTCAGTCAGCGATAGGTTCGCAAGCCTCTCTAACGAGGCCGCGTGCCCAAAGTCGGTCGAACTCAAAGTGCGGAGAATGAAGCCCCTATTCTCTGTAGTGCCTGACAAAGCATCAGCTGCAAGGTTACAATTGCTATCGGGTCGAAGTGGAGGACTGACGGTGTTCTATAGAGACCTTCTGATACTCTTCGCACATGCGTAGCGCTGCCTCTGGTATCTTTAGGGGCAGCAACACGGTCGTGGGCGCGGCGTGCACGATGAGCATGTCTACGAGCTGGGTCATATCATGACATGGCATGTCATGCAGCAGAAACAGGCAGTCATCGACTGGACTGAAATAGGCACAGCCAATGGACCCCTTTCCATGGACGTCAATGGCCATGATGGCGGCGTGCTGTTGAGCTTCTGCGGCGATGGCTCCCTCTTGCGATTGTGAATGTCCCGGGCTTGAAAAGATTGGCGAAGTCTGCGTTGGTCCAATCACACTCGGACTATGATCGAGGCGAATGTCAACAACAGGATTCGACGGAAGCCTCGTTCTAGGCCTCGATCTGGAAGAAGCGCTGGGGTGTCGCGCAAAGAGGCGCCTCGACGCCAAGGGTGGCTGCGAGCGGCTTTCTAGGTGCTGGGCGATTCCTGACGTGCGCCGGTGGTTGACTTGACCGGGCCACGACGCCTGGTCGAACGATGCAGCTGCGGGCATGCTGGCACCGTGATTGAGACCAAACATGGGGAGAGATGTGCCTTCGAGGGACCAAGTCGGCTCCAGAGCCACTGCGACATGCAAAGTGTACAGCCGAAATACTACGACATGAGTGAAGTTGAATTTTGCTGTAGGGAAGCTACCCTGTTTTGGGAAAAGAAAGTCATTGGGTAGGTGCATCTGCGTGGCTCTGGTACGACGCCTTCCTCGTTTTTGCCCTCGTCCACCTATGTGAGGTAGTTGCCTACGCCGGAAGGTACCGGACTAGGTCGGTAGCTAGGTTAGCAGACAGACGTGCCGAAGACGATAGTCATCTTTGAGACAGTTCGAAGCAAGGCAGGTATACAGATTCTGAGCATCAGGAGAGGTCACTTATTTGCCTTCTACTCCTTTCGTAGATTACCTATATATACATCTCCGGCACCCAGGCCAGGAGTAAGGCAAGATGCCAACACACCCGCTGTACCCCGTCGACTCGACAGTGGAGATTCCCTCCACTTTGACGAGAACCAGAGACTTTGAGGCCGTCAAAAACAAGCTCCGGGCAAGCGGCTGACCGGAATAGCCGTGTCACCGGCGCGTCGAGGAGCGCTATCGACACTATCGACACTCGAAACTTAGACAGCAGACGATGAACGGCTCTGCTGCTGGCGATGGGATAGATGCCCGTGAGAATGTTGTACCGGGAGCACAGTCTTGCACGTCTTTTCGTGTGATTGACGACAACAAAGAGCGACGTGCGGGCCTTTATTGCCACGTAGATAACGGCACTACCAAGCTAGCGTCTGCGTTGCGTACGGGCACTTCGACACGCCTCGAAGTTCTCCCAGCGCCTCACGCAGTTTTGGCAACGGCGGCGGTGTTGGCCCGCGTGTTCCCATCACGGCCTTTGACCCAGTCGGAGAAATCGCGCTTCTGTTTTCGAATATCGAGAAACCCAGGCCGACTCTCGAGGATGCGGAACGGGTTTCCGACATAGTCCTTCTCGACCTCGCCACTTCCTGTGAGGAACCCTGTCTCGCCCTCCCGTTCAATCTTGCCAGCCCATACGCGCCACTGTATCGGTCGCAAGTTTGGGGCACCCAAAATCAGGCCAAGGACAACGATGACCGTGGCGACGGCCGTCTCGATAGTGATGTCGGTCGGTAGCGACGTGGTGGCCGGAGTCGCAGATGCCAAAAGTGGCGAGGCGGCCTTCAACGACTGCAATGTGGCGTGCTCTTGCGCCGAGTAGCACCTGTTGTCGTCGCAGGGACCCGTCAGTCAACGTTCCGAGGAGGGAGGGAAATCTGGTGGCCGGGACTCACGCGTGACCGAGTAGCACGAGGCCTATGGTGGTTATGGAACGAGAAATCCACGTCATTCTGTCTTTAGGCAAGATCAACAGTACAATGACTTGCGACCGTTGTGGTTATCTACCCGTTGTTGGAGAGCGAGAGCTTTTGGGTTTCTTTGCGCTGGCGTCGACAAAAGTCGCATCCACGAGGCTCGCAATAGGTGACAGACAGTACACTCGCGTTGGCTGACGTCTGCTGCTCGCCTCGGTTGGATCTCGTTTGCCACCCCCATTAATTGCTGTATGCATGATGACACGTCGGTTAAATTCATATATACTTTTGTACCCAATACTCGGCCAGCCCGATAGCTATCTAACGAGGTCCACTCACCCAACGACCAACCTTTCGATGGTTTTGATTGCAGAGCACTGCCAGAGATCGTCAGCCTCTACATCGACTTACCTTGCCAACAGGTAGAACGCAAGCATGGGTGTGGCTTGCTCTTTCATTCTTAAGATTATAATATCCTCGGCTGACATTCGTCTCTGTTCGCCATATTAATATACTGGCTGACGATGCCGGGTGAGTGGAAGAATAGGCGACCCAGCAGTGATAGGGACACCGGGAGAAGTTGCCTGGCCTTCGAGCTACTCTTGATGGTTTAACTCAGGCATGGTAATCTTGGAAGGACAAGGTAAATTGCTTCTATCGAGAGGCGCTTTCGGCCTCGTCATACAATACGCCAGCCCTCTCGCAGTCCCGGTACGCCTTGTAAGATGCACTCATCATGGCCAACCACCAAGTACAACGGCGAGAAGGGAAGGGGGAAAAAATCAACCAAACATAAACCTGCCGTCGATCTACCTCATACTCCAGACGCCATCCCCGCTTCGCGAGGGAAATCATCGCCGTGGCTAGGCCCGGCACGCCACCGTCACCGCCATCTTCTCCTGCGCTCACTCCGGTTGATCTATCCAATTATTAAAGTGGCTGCCCTCAAGCTCCTCGACTCTCCAGCTGCCCTCCTGACCCCTCAGCATCTGGAGCTGGGGATCGTGCATGAGGCTGTCGTCGTAACCTGACAACCCGTCAAGCAGATCTTGCCTTCCATCGCCAAACCCAAGCGGATTCGTCCACCTTGGCTCCAGCATGGGATCGCCGTATGGGTCTCCATAAGGATGTCCGCCGTGGCTCATGAGGCCCGGATCGATCAGGGGATCGAGTCCGTCGGGGTGTGACATGGGCCCATACTGGCCCATGCCGTCGAAACGACCGTCCATTGGCGGCGCTGCGTAGCCCATCGCCGGGGATGGTGTCTTCCTGATGAGTACATCCTCGACAAAACCGGTGGCATCTTGACGCTGGTGGACGCTCTGTTGGTAATACTGCCCCGCAAGGCCCGTCTGGCTGTACGGCGCCGGCAGAGGCTTGCCTGGGTTGCTGTAATGGTACATGGACTGCGCCTGCACTCCGAGACCCATGGGGCTTCCCGAGAGTGGAGGGTAGCCGTGGAAGATGGATGCGGGTGCGTCGTTGCGGCCATGTGTAGCCTTCTTCATCTGCCTGCTCCTCGAGCTTGCTCGGCTTCTGGCCCAGTCCATGTCGTCCAGATCACCGTCATCCGAATCTCCCTCACCTTCCCTCGCTTTAGGTCTTGGCTTGGACGGAGTGAACTTGTAGCCCGGATGTGCCTTTTGATGGTTTGCGCGCTCGGTCTTGGCCCACTCATTGAACTGTTCGCGGACATGTTCAGGCTCCAAGGGCCAGCCGCTCCCACAGACCTGAGAAACAACTTGATGATTATTCTGGGTGCAGAGGTTCTTGGCGAGGTTCTGGTAGGCTTTGCGATACAGCATGAAAGCATTCATCGGTCTTTTGATCCTGCCAGGCGTCTTGCTCTCCTCGACCTCCTTCATCCGTGTTTCCGCAGACCGTTGGACATAGGCCTCAATGTCTGCCACGGGCACGTGTGGCTGATCCACAGCCAGCTCGCTCAAAGGCTTCGTTACGCCGTCCACCTTCTTGGATGACTTGGCTCTTTCCTTCTTCTTCCGGGGCGTCTGCTTCTCGACGCGTGTGGCACGAGCTGCGAGGGGTTTGATAGTGGATGAACCCTTTTGAATGTTGAGCCCACTACGAGTTGTCAACACGTCCGACCCACGAGAAGGCGTTGGTGGCGACGTATCCGGAGTGCTGTACGGCTAATTGACACACTGGTAAGCAGCGAACTTTTAAAAACTGGCGATGGTGATCTAGTTTGCTTGCTCACCTGGTGACTTAGTTCCCCCGACATGGGCCCGTAGAAGTTGCCGCCGCTGGTGTCGTAACCGGTGTGGTGATAATGCTACAGGGCAAGGTTAGCTCGAGACCACAGCTAAACTAGCTCACAGCTGGTTGGCGGGTTCGCTCACCATCTGACTCTCATTGCCGCGATGCGAATAAGGCGAAGTTTGATCGTAAGGCATGTCGTGCTGGGGACCCGGGGTACCATAGCGCGAAGGAGTTTGATGTCCGTTCATGTCGTTCGGGTGCAAGTGCTCCCTGGGGTAAGATGTCGCTCCGTTCTGGCGTATCAAATGATGCAGTCCGTTCGGATAAATGTCATCGTTCGAAGGCGCTGGAGACGGTGGAGCGTTGTGATCCATTCCCAGAAGAAGAACCAAGTCGGCGTAGAATGCGAAATTATCGAGCCTTGCGGACAGGCGGTTGTTGAGAGATGGACACCTTGAAGCGGAACCGGTAATGAGAAGAGGGAGTGATGGTTCTCCCGGCGGGTCGAGGGTCCTGACTTTCGATTCCAACACTTCTATTGCAACGGCTGCAAAACCCTCCGCAGGGTCTTTCTTCCACACTCTGTGCCTGACTCTGGCTGCCTCTTTTTTCTCCTCTGACTCTCTGTCTCTCTCTCTCTCCTGTTTTTTTGGGGTCTCTCCTCTTGTTGGACGTAGATGAGATGGCGCCGGTGCTCTTAGAGCAATCAAGTAGCTCTCGGCTGACGGCCAGATGACGGCTGTTAATAGTGAAACGGGACTGGGCCACAGAAGGTGGGTTGTACAGGTCCAATGCCCAGGATGTTGAGTGATGAAGGCGGGAAACAGCCGACAGCTGCGGAACGAAAAGTATCACTCAAAGAGACAGCTGCGAGTGCAGATATCTGCATTCAGCAAATGCCGGAAGACTGGTAGCAGCGGCAGCGGCAATGGTTGGCGTGTTTGGGGGGTGGCGTGTACATGAAATCAGAGGGTGGGAAGATGCCGAAGAGCTACCTGACAGGATAGGTCAAGTAGAAGAAGATGACAGAGAAAAAGAGACGGAGAAGTAGGAGGGGGCGAGGGAACCTTGCGACAAGGGACGTCAACTCCAACTGCTTTTACGACTGCGTCTGCGTCTGCGTCTGCAGTCTCCAGTGTGCTGTGCCGAGTAGCCTAACACACTCAGTGCTGTTCGTCCGTCTTTCCGGGTTGCCTGTCTGCCTGTCTGCGGGCAACGTGCCTGTTCCTGTTGCTGTTCCTGTCGTTGTTGCTGGTGCCGTGTTTGATGGTGTTGCCGATGCCGATGCAGCTACGGGACAGGCAAAGATAGGTGCAGACTGCAGAAAGACGTGCGGGTCTGGATCTAGGTATATGGAAGGATGGTGGAGTTGTTGTTGTAGGGATGCGAGGTAAGGCAAGGCAAGGTGGGCAGGTATCCGATGAGGTGAGCTAAGCTGCAGTGCGATGCGATATTGCAAGGGCCAGGAGCAGGTGGTCGAACAGCTTGCAAGCAGCCGATGAGGACAGGGATCGGTGGTGATCCGGGACCGTTCCGCCGGGATATCGATTGCGACGACAATGCCCAGCTCAGGGTATTGGGAGACCAGGGGAGAAACCTGGACATGAACAGGCTTGCTAGGGGGCGGCGGTAAGGTCAAGACCAAGCATAGCTGGCCCTATGAATAGCGTCTGTTCTTTGTGACTATTGTCGATGGACCAAAGCTGACGGGGATGGTAGATGATGTTGGCCTTTGGCAGTGCTGATGGCCTTTCTGTGTCGAGGGGGTTTTGTTGCTTGTTGCGTGTGCCGGTCCTTGTTGTTTTCGTCGTCGTCCTCCTCCTCTTCGTTGTCGTCTTCTTCTCCCTCCTTTGGGCTCTTGTATGTGTATGTGGTTACTGGCCTTGACGTCCAAGAATGGCTGCTCTTTCCCTTGGTAGGTCCAGGATTGTTGTTGTGTTGGCTGTTATTTGGATCTTTCTCTTGATCCCCGATACTGCCTGTTGGGTCCGATCGATTTACAGTCGTCACTCTGGTCTTTTACCGGTTGGTCTCTCGCTCTTCCAATCTCTTTTGCCCCTACTAAATCCTTTTCTTACAATATTCGGCTTCTGTTGAGGCAATCGACTTGCTGGGTGAGGTTTGTCTTCCCTTATCCACGTCCTGCCGATGATGTATTGTTGCTGTCGAAACTCTCCCAGTGGCGTACCAAGGGTTGTATTGAAAGTCTGTTACCGGCTTGATTTTTGGTCCCGTGTGGTATGAGATCATGAAGCTGTCCCAGTAGTCGTCAAGCAGGAATCAAAGGATGCTGTCTGAGGGAAGCAAAGCGAAGCAAAGGAGAGCTCGGCAGAGCAAAGAAGGGTGGTATGGGTCAGGACAGGGTCAGGACAGAGCCAGGACAGGGTAGAATAGAGCAGGTCAAAGCCAGGTGGTACTCAGTCTTTGTCGATAATGAGTACTCATTCATTCATGGACGGAACCCTACACTGGCTGGCGGCGGTGGGGGGAGCAGGAATGAAAGAAAAGCGTTCGGCCGGGCTGGGTGGTTTTATGTGTACATGTCACGCATATGCGTCTCTGACGGTCGTCTGCTTGTTCTGCCCTTAGCCTCTGCTGAATGCCGCCGCTGGCTTCTCTGCGTCCGAAAGGGCGTCTAGCATATTGCCGCATTCGGCCTTTCGAAAGCGGCGCTGGGCGGCCTATCCTCCAGCTCTACCCTACTGGGGAAAAGAGCAAGGGACATGATGTTGGCAGGCCGCTGGTGTTCTCTCTCTGCCTCTCTGGACCGCCGCGTTTGGTTAAGACGAGCGAGCTGCGCCGGCGGTGTGTTGTGGTGTTGTGGTGTTGTGGTGTTGCGGCATTGGCTGGCATACTGCTGTGCGAGGCAAGGAGGCCGATGCCATGCTCTGCCCTGCAATTCAGATGACATTGAAAACCGACAGACAATCTGAGAGAATAGGAAATATGTGTCAGACGTCCTTGATTGCCAGCAACCAGCAGCAGGCAGGGGATCATCTGGGACAGGGATCGTGGAGTTCAACCGTGCCATGCTTGTTACCGAGGCAGTATAGTATGGCTTATACGATTCAACTGTCCACTGCTCCGCGTTTTCTCTGCTCTCCAGTTCCCTGCCCGACGGCCGCTCTCTTGGCCTCATTGGATGGTCCTGGCAGCGATGCTTGAGATATAAGCGTTGGCTTCCTACCCCGGCGCTGTGTTGGCCTTGTTGTCTCTACTGTTGGCTCTTCCAGAGATTTTCAGACACGGGACGGCATGTTTCTCCCTGGACCAACTGCTGGCAACTTGGTTCGATCATTGATCCCCACCAGTTCACGCTGGTAGCCGTAGCATGCCGCTGAATTTGAAGTGAGACGTCCGTCTCTGTTTACCAGGTATCTGTACGCCAGGCAAGGTTTCCGTCGACGTCGATGGGAATTATTCAAGCCGTCGAAGTCCTCGTTAACAGGATAGAGACATTATACAGTGCAGCTGAACGCCCTTCTGCTCGTCTCTGGCCCGAGCAAGCCTAGTAATCTCGCAGCTTCTGCCCTCGCCGTTCGATTCTTGGGATCAGACAATACCTGCGGTTTATCTTATCGTCGTCTCGCTCGCCCAGTGTCGTAGCACCCACCACCCTGCTAGTGGCTGGCTCGTTCTAGTCACCGGATGACTTGGGGGGCTTTCTTCCTCCTCCCCCACTGCCCATAAACAATTCGGAGCAACGGGGCGGGACACGGCAGGGCAGGGAAGAGCACGGAGGACGGTCATTGCAAGGATCCAGAGCATGCATGGACTCTGATGCGCGGTCTCATCCGTACATTTGCGGCGAAGAAGCCGGCCGGGACAGGTCAAGGTAGGGCCACAGACCACGACACGCAGACCAGGCCAGACCAGACGAGACGAGACCAGACGAGACAAGATTGGACGAGACCTTGTCAGGCTCAGCTCCGGGGCAGTATTCAGAGCGAGAGGCCTAGGCCAACGCGCTCGGCATGGTTTGAAGACGGGACGGCAAGGCACCACAAGGTAGCTAGTGTGGTTGAATGTGGTTCAAAAACACAGAGTAGAGCTGAGTAGAAGGGGGAGGAAGTAGGGAACACTAGGAGGAAAGAGAGGGACCGTCACGGACGAGGGGAACTCGGTACCGGTACGAACAGAGTCTAGGCTGAAGTCGGACTGGAATGTTTGTTTGCTCTAGAGCTCGCATGGAAGTGCCAGGTGCTTCGGCTCCCACGGACCCTACCGGCACTGCAACAGCAAAGCCCGTCAAGTTCATCACCGTCACGGATGTAGGTAGACACGTACCCTAAACAGTACTGGGTAGGTAGCTTGAGTGCCTCAGCAAAGTGACCTTTTCCTGTCGTCTCTCATTCTGCGTGTAGGCTTCCTCGCATACCTTTGCTATGGATCCCCCGTTGGGGTTTATGCCTCTGACGGGTGGTATCTCGACACGCTTCAAAATTGTGCCAAGCCTTCTGACAGAACATCCACCGTACGGGAGTTTTCGACGATAACGTAGTGTCAAGAAGATGTTGACTTGGCATTTTCCATCGCGTCTTCAGGGTATGTACTTCGCCATGCACAGTGTAGGTCGTGCCAAGTCGTCAGTGGCGTCGTTCTCATTGGCCCGTCTTTGATATGACGTTCTCCACTGACATTTGACGCGGCGCGCCTGTCACATTCTAAGGTAGCCCATGTCACCTACTGTGTCACTTTGTCAAGAGCCTCTCAAGCTCTGTGCCCGCCTACACAGTACCTTACCAGCTTACCTAGGTAAGTGCTTAGACGCCTGATGCTAGTGCAAGTGCCTACGTCTCTGCGTATCTCGGCCATGTACATGATATACCTGCACAATACGTACGTAGGCTAGGTACTTATCTACCTAATAGGTGAGGTAGACCAACCGTCACTGCGTACCTACCTACCCGGGAGGGGGGGGGTTCAACAGTAGCTAGATTGACTGTTAGTGCTAAAGGACTAACTTGCTCATGTTGGGTACTGTTCGGTACATGAACTGAAGGAAACCCTTCCACTCTCCTGCATTTTAACCATAGCATTACTCTTACTATTTCTGGTTGACTGTTTATATAATTAATGTTCAATTGTTTATACTGTTCAACTGTAATATACTGGAAATAGAAGGAATACCATAAACTAATTGATTGCTATTGCTTTAAAAGGACCATTTTGATCATATTTATGAAGGAGTCTGTTCAACGCGCCAGGGCCGTACTTGCCGTTCAGGTTGCTAACATACTGTACAGCTACTGTTGAAACCCCCCCCTCCCCGGTAGGTATGTATTGGACCCGTTTATGGTAGAAGGCAGGGTCCCTGACCGTGACGGCGGGGATTTGCCATGTACTCGTTTCCTGGGGGACCACCTTCCGCGCTGATTCGCAAGCTAGGAAGTTAGGCAAGAACAGATGCCATGCATCTCTTCGAGACCGGCACAGGTCTAATCGGAGAAGGGATCATGAGCTTTACTAAGTATACCCAGTGTGAAGGTACCCCAGACGGTTATAAAACGTGATGATATTATCAACGCCTGAAGGAACTTACCCGGCATCTCAGCTATACAAGTTGCCAAGTTACTTCCAACGAACAAACGGAAGCTGCCGCTGCCCTCATACCTAGGTATGCTCCGAGGGTTCGAACAGATACTGAGCCTCCGAGATGCCTTGGCCACGTACCTATTCTGAAGCCGCAGGTGAATGGCAATCGCGATGTAGTGCCACCAAGGCACAACCTTGGATGAAGCACTCAAGGCACTGAAGCACACAGCTATGTACTGTAATTACCTAAGGTGCACGGTAGGCGTCTGTTTGTCGGCATCTGCCGGTGAGTACCTCATGCTGAAGCACCCGCCACATTACTGCCGTGTAAACCATGAGTGCTGCCGTAAATCATTCTCCGCAGCTGCCCCTTGCTGTGTGTGCTACTCACACCACTGCAGCATGTTCACGAGAATCCAACACACCCCCAGGCTGACCCAGACATCTACCTTGGCAACAGTCGCCTACTCCCTGGCTGTCCAATCCTACCATGTCACGAATGTATGGATACTCAGCAAGGTAGGCATTCAGGGCTGCATGAATGGGAAACACCAGGCGAATCAATGGTCCCGTGGCTCATGCCCCATGTCCTCGTGTGCCTACGCCATCTTATTAGTGTAGATGCGGTAGAGTATCTGACTGGGACTGGTATTAACCCTCATCGACATCGGTCCTCCGGTGAACGCCGGCCAACTACACAAAGCCTTAACTCATCCACCGGGTAGCCCGCCGACGCCGAACTCCACGCACCTTTCGAGGCTTGGGGCTTTGCTTTTCTCGCTCAACCCGTATCACCCAGCACCGCGTCTCAATTCATAGATGATGCCCTGTGGCCAGCTTGGCCGCCATCTTCAAACCTAGTCACATCATGCTGTGTAGAGAGGTGGTCGTGATCACTTCACGCCCCCGCCATCGCTTGTCGGTCCCTGATACGGAGGTCAGCATACTCACATCTCGTCCTTTTCCACCATCCCTGCTCTTCAGTGTCACCGTACCCGGCAGCTGCACACAGATGCGATCAACTGCGCCTCTATCCGCTTTCGTAAGCCGTACGACGCTACAATTACGCCGCAAAGTCATGTCTCGAGCCATGACCGTCCGCAGACACGTAGAAATTTCCGAGCCAATGGCCTTTCCCACTCATCTCGCGCTTGCGGCTTCTGTACGTCGCTAAGGCGCGCCGCCTCTTCGGCCGTGCCTCTGCCATCTGGACCCGGTTCACACCAACGACGCTTCAATCCGCCTCTGGAGGGGATATTCTACACAATCGTCACCAGTGGCAGCGTGGTCTTCGAGCCAAGTTCCGATCCGGAACTTTACTGCTAGTGTCTTCTTGGCCTGCCTCCCATCATCTTCCTCTCTCAACCTCGGCACACTCCCTCGACCTGCGCCATGCTCATCACTTCACCCTATGCCATCCTTGTCGTCTCCCACTAGCCTCGTACCTGGCTCTTTCTTCCTCTCGGACACTGGACGCTTGACGTTGAATATTCATCAACGTCACCAATTACCTGCAGCATCAGCAGGGCCCCACGTGACAGGCGGGCAGGCAGGCAGCAACAGCCACGGCTGACGACACAACTGTGATAGTACCTTACTGAGTCTTGCATTCCATTCCGTCCCAGCTCCACCCGCCAAGCCGCCTGCTGCACAACCCAACGCGGTGATCTTTAACCTCACACTCGCATGACCGCCGTTTGACACTTCCCCTCTGATGGTGCACGCGTCACAATTCCGGGGCTCTGCTGGGCCTCGCCTGAGAAAACGCCGTCTCAAACTCCGATTTGATACATGGATAGACACCATGTATATCCATACATATCGTCCCGTTGGCCTGTTGGTCCACCGCCCGAGGTCGTTAGCAAGTGCCGCGGCATGACATTTCGTCCAATACGCCACCACGCGGATCCCGACAAGGCTCCTCTCCTGTACTTTTCGTCTCTTTTACGAGTCGTCCGGAGCTTGGGCCAAGGGTTCGCCGAGACCTGCGCTGTATGTAGTGGTGGTGTATCCGCAGGCTGACATTGATCCATGAACATGGGGAACAGCCTGGTAAGGGAGCGCAATGTAAGCGACGGCAACGCGACCTTGTCGTGGACTCACACGAGGCAATGGCAGGTCTACGACGAGGCCCGGCCCCAGTGTGTCTCTTTGTGAACTTGCTGTCCATCGAAACCAGTGCCAGCCAAGCCGCGTAGATCACAGCCACCACCAGATACTTCCTAGAGCGCGAAAGCCAGACTTCAATTTCCTTGAGAGAACGAGTTCCTTCGGTCGTCTGTATTCTAAGCGTTATCATCATCCAAATTTATACACGGATCCCCCAGCACCACCATGCGACACTTCGCATCAGTTGTGGCTGAAAACTCCCGCCCCTTTTGATGCCCCCAGTGTTGTCTTCCCAGTGGCCTGCCAAAAGTCTATCCGCGCCCTCTTCTCCTCGCCGTTCTGTTTACCGACTTGCGCCTGGCATTGCCCCCGGAGCCGGCGATCGCCGCCCCGGCTCTGCATGTTTGATAGGCGGCGTCAGAATCTGCTGGCGTGGAGACGGCGATAACGTGGCCACGGGTGGTAAGACAGCAGGAAGGGCAGGAGTTTTGACGCTCGGAGGTTGCGGGCGAGGCACAGGCGGGGAATGTTTGGTCGGCGACAGGCCTGCCTCGGCAGAGGGCAAGTTGAATGACGAGTGCGCTGAACCGGGTATGCCGTGTTCGCGACTAATGATCGGCGTAGCCGTGAGGCTCGATCCGCAAGGCCTGGGAGATGCGGAGCCCAGTGGAGCAGGGGTGGCCTCCGGCCGTGTAGGGCTGGCAGTCGGTCGCCGGTCGCCGCCTGCGCCAAGCTCACCGTCCGATGCAAAGGCGATCTTGCCTGGCGCTCCGTCATGTTCTGCTTTGGGTGTTGTGGGCTCTGTCGTCACCTTCTCTGATGTAACTATCACCGTCTGGGAGGTGATTGAAGCTGGGGAGCCAACCAAAGCATCATGCAACGCATTCTTCAGCTGCTGTTGGCCATGCAGTGACCCGTATGCCTGAGAGATTGTTGCCGCCGTCGCACCTCCCATGCCGATATTCTCTGGACGCCCTGTGTTCTCTAAAGTTGGCGCATCACCCACTTCCAACTCTGGCATGGGTGGTCCGGAGCTACTTGCACTGGCTAGATCGGCTGTTGGAGACGACGAGCCGTCGGTGAGACGGTTGACCTTCAGCTTGATGGTGGTCCGAGGCTTTCCGGCTGCCTCCTCTGCACGTCGTCTGCAAGTCTGGCATACGAAGTGAAATTCGGGTTTCTCAGCCTCAACCTCGCCGATGCCGACACACTTGCTATGCTGCCAGACATTGCACCTCTCGCAAGCGATGCTGTGTGTCCCGTCATCAACTTGGCCGTACGCGCCGCAGATGCAGTCAAAGATCCAGTCGTCCTCTTCATCGTCGAGCTCCTGAAGAGCACGCTTGTTCCTCTCGATCTCGGCATGCAGCCGCCTCTCAGACACCCGTCCAGTTCCGCTGCGGTTGTCCTCTGACAACTGCGACAGCTCGCGTTCATGCTGTAGTCGACGAGCCTCTCGATCCTGCAGCCGCTGCTCGCGAGACATCAGTCTCTTGTCGCGCTCTTTTTCGAGATGTGCCCGCTGTTTCTCTTCTTTGAGCGCGGCTACTTGTTGAGCCTGCATGGCCTGGGTCTCCTCCCTGACCTTCTCATCTTGCTTCTGCTGCTCCACCTTGCTGGCAATTCTGCTCGACCGTTTTGCATTGGCCATCTTAGCCAGGTTGAGTAGCTCCTTCTCTCGTTGCATTTCCTTGCGTTTTCTAGACTCTTCCTGCTTCTCCAAAATCGGTAGAAGATGATTCTGCAGTTGATCGCGCAGAACTTTTTCATTATCGTCCTTTGTCTTGCGGAAAGACGTTACCACGGCCCGCACCTCTTCCAAAGTTACGGCGATGCACTCCCATTTAGCCCCTCCAAGCCCGTCATCCTCCGGCGTAGACGCGACGTGACTAGCTTCCGGCACGTCATTTGTTGAATCCAGGTCGTCTGCGCCGTTCGCTTCCGATACGCGCCTTCTCTTCTTCGATCTAGAGCCATACTTGACAGCGGAGGATTTCTTTCTGGGGATGGTAGGTTTCGGCGGAGCGTCGGTCAGGCGATATACCCTGTTATCGTCAAGGACGAAGTAAGTGCGGTCATCCGCGTCCCAGCCGATGGGTTCTATTCGCTATCGTGCAAGTTAGCGTGGGTGCACGAGAATCGACTGGCTATGTCTGCTGTAGTTACCCAGCTGGCTT
Source organism: Colletotrichum spinosum (assembly GCA_004366825.1). Lineage (NCBI taxonomy): Eukaryota > Fungi > Ascomycota > Sordariomycetes > Glomerellales > Glomerellaceae > Colletotrichum > Colletotrichum spinosum. The sequence continues at coordinate 273,811 of QAPG01000022.1, read as the reverse complement.
GCTCGACGTCTTTCTGTTCCTCCATCTTGTCCCTAATACGTTCAGGTCGAAGCATGATCCATTGCGTTAGCTGTTGAAGAATTTGTATCTGCGGAAGAGTAAGCATCGTATTGCTGGCGGCGGTGATTGGGCTGAAAGAAACAACCTTTGTCAAGACGTTGAACTCGGAGAATTTCGCAGCCGTTGCCTCTGACCCAAACGGGTTCTTCTCCGGCGACCTCGCCAAGTATTGACGGCGCGTGTACTCGTCGAAGAGCTCGTGGCTATTACGAGTTAGCAGGTAGGCCAAACCTCTCGAATCATTGTGGAGCCGAGCGCACGTCAGGCCTCTGTGAGAGGATATGAATTTGAGCAGCGCAAGACCGATGTCTTGAAGAATGGGTGCGTTCGGCTTCAGGCATTCAGCCTCGATATCCTGCAACCTCGAGAGTTAGGACTCGCTATTCATGGGCAACAGCACAAGGCCTGAGCTCACCTCGGTGTCTAGGTCATCCTTGATCTTCACAACACTGCCGAACAAGAAGATCCACTGGCATAGGTTGGCAAATTGCCATTGGTTCCGCATGCGACAGAGCAGAGAAAGCTCCTCCGGTGGGCTGTCATCAGCCTCTTGTAAAGCTCGTTTCCGCGATGAAACCATGGTCGTCGTCCGTCAATCGCGTCAACAGGGCTACCGTAGCAACCAGTTGAGCTGGGGAGGAGCAAAGACGTGGCAGTTCAGGTCGTCGATAATTTAGCAGGCGAGGTTGACGATATCTTTCCGTTCTGATAGTCGCGTCACGAACACACCGTCATGGTGCTTAAAACAATTCTTGTCGGGCGTTCAATAGGAGAAGAGTCGCGTTCTCGAGGTCTGGGCAGTCGGTCAAAGGGGGGGTGGTGCTTCTGTTTTTCGGCTGTGAACCGTACGCCGTGTCCCCTGCGACGCAAGTCTCTTCCGAAGGCAAGCGAGAGTGAGTTAATGCAACTCGCACCACTGCACCAAATGGTATTCGTGTGGCTACTGGTAGGAGGAGCTCTATTGAAAAAACTTGGGGGAAGAAACGAGGGCGCGGGCGAAGCGTGAGTGTTCAAGCAGCTTGAGCGGTCGGCTGAGGAATTTTGGCGCCGTGTTCGTCATAATCTTGGCTCGATGGCCTACCAATACTGAATGTACCTTGTTTCTTTACTAAGCAGCAGAAGCGGGTTTTGTACAATGATTTGCGCTGCGTTTTGTTTTTGGGGGGTGTTAAAACCAACGACTTTGAACACGCTGGTCCAGTCTCAAACGTGACCTGAACCTCAAGAAACGCGTTCTGGCGCGGTACACGGGTAAACCAAGGCTCAGATTAGCCAATTACGTAAGCCGCATGTATCACCAGCCCGCATGGCAGTGGGCACACACGTCACTCTGAGCCTTGAGGTTCCCAGGTGGCAGCGAAGATAGGTCTATTACATAGTCCCGTCCAACTTCCAGGTGGACTCCGCTGCACGGGGTATTCGACGGCCAGCCTTACGACCACGCCTTTGATGCGTGTGTGTACAGATTCCTATCCACAAGAAGTATAAGAAGTCCCTGAACCATAGCGTGGGGTCCTGTCGCGATGCACACTATCCATCAGCGACGCCGTACGAGGCGTCTGCACAGGTAAATTGAGGTACGCGTGTAGGTGTGGTTCGCAAACCACAACTCACCTATGGCTACGGAATACGTCTTATTGCTAAATCCTCTGGGCACCTCATAAGGATTATACACCAGTTGTCATGGCTGACTGGTCTCTGATGTTCGCATTCTCAAAAACCTGGAAGAATACAAGCAAAACTCATCACACTTAAGTTCATCATACTTGCCACTCAGTGACTGCCGTTATCGCACATCAACGAATTGGATGATACTGAGCACCAAGCATCCGTAGGCGACCATACATAACCATGAGTAAGGCAATAGTTGAAGGAAACATGGCAGTTTCGCGACGTTGTTGGAACGTATAGTGAAACCCAGTTCGTACCTGCAAGTACCTAAGGTATTCAGTCTGTAGTTGGTTGGCTTCAACAGCCCCTGACATGGTGCCGCCCGTTCCGGGGTCCACGCATCCATTCCACAGGGCGTTGACGTGTGATGTACAAGTACAGATGCTCATACTTTTGGTGGTAGGGTACCTCGGCTTCCCTGCCGGGCAGCCTTGGGTGCTGGAAATAGAACTTCTCCGGCCTGGGGCTGTCCACCACCTATTCTCCACAGCGAATATTTCCTCGTATACGAGCCCCTGTTCTCCATGATCACTGAGGCGTCCAACCACATAATTACCTAGTATGTGTCCGTACGGATACCCAGCCTCATGTTCCTCGCCTGTAAGCTCAAACATTCCTCGTCTAAGATAAGGCTAAGGCGATAAGATAGTAGAGTCGTCCCTCGTTTCCTGTCCGAACGCTTCAAGCCGATGCCAAACAATAAGCCCCGGTCCAGTTCCCACCAAAATCGACGACGTTGAGTTCGCGTTCCGACTTGTAGGTTGTTAGGCTGGTCGCTCGCTGCGTTGCCCACATAAGTTTCCAGTATTGATTGGGATCCTGCATCCCTCGTTCGAAGCCGGCGCCGCTTTCGATATGTGCGCCATCGACAAAACCTCTCTCCAGTCGAACATGCGATGCGCCATCTTCGCAATCCACCGATCGCTGTAGAACCGATTCCCACGACGCTGTCCACTCGTTCGATTACGCACACTCACTAAGCTTGGCTTTTGGCGCGAGCCCATTCGGTCGCCAGTCGAACACTATATATCACGATGTCGAACCCGTACCAGTCCTTCGAGATGAACGCCCGACCAGACGATAATCAGAGTCCCCACGGGGAGAATCTGCAGGCAGACTCCCAATCCGTCCCTCATCGAGGCCGCCAGGGTCAGCCGAACTCGGCTGCACCACAGACGTCTCCCAATCGCTTGGGACTCTCGACCTACTGGGAACAGCCTTACGCTGCTGCTCCGTCGAGCTCTGGAAGCCCTGACTCCCCAATAGACCCATCGGCGTTGCAATTTGCCCTTCCTCCAGACATCAACCAGCCTCCGCCTCCGCCTCCGCCCATTCCTCGTCTGTCATCGCCTTCTTTGGACTCCTTGGATCGCCCATCTCCGTACTATGACGATACCGCAAATCAGGACTACTACGAGGATCGTGTACCGCTCACCTCGCGAGCGCAGCCCATATCAGGGTCCCTAAGCGCTAACGCCGGAGATGCTCAGCCAAGGGACAGCTTCCAGACCGTGTCCGACATTGACAACACGCCTTCGAGGGCCCGTGATGCGAGATCTCTTGGCTACGATCTCGACATGGGTGGCGGGGGTGCTGGCCGTCGCAGTTATGGAAACACCCTGAGCCCGGGAGGGGAAGACCGCAGGAGATCGCGCTCCCCGTCTACAAGTGGCGCGCTCTACAGGGCAGGCTCCATCATGCGGGCCATGTCCCAACGTGTCGTCAACATCAGTGGTGAGGGTGAGCTCGTGGACCAGCGCGCGCAACGGGGCCGCTCCCCATCGCCGTCGCCAGACCGCCGACAGCAGCTGCACACATCCGCCCAGATGTTTACGGATACGTCATATCATTCCCACGTCTTTCAGGAACCCGAGAAGGCACCCGAGGCGGAGGCTGTCTTCTCTGAACCTACTCCTAATCTGCAGCCTCGGACTCCAATGAAAAATCCCCTCAAGGGAAAGTCGCTAGGCATCTTCCCTCCGGACCACCCACTGCGAACTCGACTCTGCGATCTCTTGGTGCACCCATTCACCGAACCCTTTATTCTCATCTTGATTATACTGCAAGCTATCCTGTTAGCCGTGGAATCTGCTCCTGACGTGTTTCTGTATCCCCGTCCCGACAGATGGGGTGTCACGTGGATCGACTGGGCCATGCTAGTCTTGTTCATCATCTTTACTCTGGAGCTAATCGCTCGAATATTGGTCTCGGGTTTCTTGTTAAACGCCTCTGAGTACAGCACAATTGATCGTCAGCGTGGAGTCAGAGCAGCTGTAGTCGACCAGTACAGGAATATCTTCCAGCCTCAGCGTCAAAAGTCTGTCAAGGCCCCCCGGCAGATCAATCTTGGCCCTTCTGCATTCCAGCGCTCTTTCACCATCATGCAAGGTCAAGCGTTGCCCCAGACCGTGGAGGAGCAACAGCGATACCAGCTTGCGCGAAGAGCTTTCCTGCGTCACTCTTTCAACAGACTCGACTTCCTGGCCGTCGTGGCATTTTGGATTTCGTTCGCCCTGAGTATCACCGGACTGGAAAGCCGGAAGCATCTTTACGTCTTCCGCATGATTAGTTGTCTCCGTATCCTGCGCTTACTCGCCCTGACCAATGGCACTGCTGTAAGTAGACTGTTGCCTCTGGACCGTAAAAAATGGCGACTTCGCAGTGACTGACGGTTCCCAGATTATCCTCAGAAGCTTGAAAAAAGCAGCGCCTCTGCTGGTCCGCGTGGCCTTTCTCATTACCTTTTTCTGGATTCTCTTCGCCATCATCGGTGTGCAGAGCTTCAAGGCTAGTTTGAGTCGTCAATGTGTGTGGCTTGACCCTACAGATCCTACCAACAAGGAGAAATCCTTTACAAATGACATGCACTTTTGCGGTGGTTTCCTCAACAGCTCCACGGGGGAAACCATGCCGTGGGTTTTGTTGGAGCACGACGGGATCTTGGCCAATTTCAAGAACGGGAGCAAAGCTGGCAAGGGCTTCATCTGCCCTCGAGGATCGATATGCCTTCAGCAGGGAAATCCGTTCAACGGCACAGTGAGCTTTGACAACATCTTTCAATCACTCGAGATCGTTTTCGTCATCATCAGCTCCAACACGTTCACCGACATCATGTACTACACGACAAACTCCGACTATCTACCCGCAGCACTCTTCTTCGGTGCCGGTATCATGATTCTCATGCTCTGGCTGGTCAACCTGCTCATTGCCGTCATTACGTCGTCATTCCAGGTAATCAGAGAGGAGAGCAAAGCCAGTGCATTTACCTCGGATGAGGAGCCCATGGTTCAGGAGGTGGTTCCTGAGCCGCCCCGACAACAATCTGCGTTACAAAGGATATACAACAAATCCTCTGCTTTGTGGATTGCCGTGATTGCCTTCGGCCTCTTGGCGCAATGTTTTCGCAGCGCTCAAATGTCGAAGAGTCGGGAGCACTTTATCGACGCAGTCGAGGTTGTCGTCACACTTGTACTGGATATCGAAATTGCAATCCGCTTCGCTGCCGATTGGCGTGCCTTTCACAAGGGCCGTCGCAACCTCGTGGACGCTGGCCTGGCAATAATCACGACCATCATACTGATACCACCAATCCGCAACTCGGGAGAGATCTATGCGTGGTTGACTGTATTCCAGATCTTGCGAGTCTACCGCCTGGTCCTTGCGGTGCCCATGACTAGAAAGCTCATCGTTCTTGTCCTTGGCAACTCGAACGGTATTGCCAATTTGATGTTATTCGTCTTTTTGATCACGTTTCTCATGTCCATCCTCGCAGCCCAGCTGTTCAGAGGGGAGATTCCGAAGCACACCGACGACGGCGACCTCAACGAGGTATCCTTCTTTACCATTTACAACTCTTTCCTAGGCATGTACCAGATTCTGTCCAGCGAGAACTGGACAACGATGCTTTACAACGTGACGTCGTATCTGAACGCTCACAACACAGGCTGGATCGGAGCGATATTCCTCATCGGCTGGTTTATCTTGGCGTTCTTGATTCTAGTCAATATGTTCATTGCTGTCATCCAGGAGAACTTCGACGTGTCTGAGGATGAAAAGCGTCTGGAACAGGTCAAGGCCTTCCTCCAGCGGAAAGAGTTGGGCAAGTCGTCCAGCAACCTCACCTTGTCCAATATTTTCACGTTCGGCAAAGCCAGACGGAAGAAGGACCCGCTCGACTATGGCCCTGCCATGATGGAAATGCTGCTCAAAGATGCAGTAGTGCACGAGTTTCTCGACGACTCTGCAGATGTACCGCAGGACGGACTCGGCGATGAACAACAGTCACCTACGCGCGCCCAAACGTTGGCCGTGGGCGACGTCAAGCCTGGCTTGCTCTCCTCGTTGTGGGGAAGGGTAGCCTCTCTACTCAGCAGCAAGGAACCCAACCCGTTTTACTCAAACATCCGCTTTGACGCTCCCAACGATACTCTGGACCCCCGGCAGATGGCGCGCCAGGCTGTCTCTGCCACATCTGCGCGAAGAAAAGCCCAGCGCGAGTATCTCGCCAGGCATCCCAACTACAACAACTCGCTCTTCGTCTTCACGCCCAAGAACCCTCTCCGCCGGTTTTGCCAACGTATAGTGGGACCTGGCAGAGGCAACGAGCGATTTGATGGGGTAGAGCCGAATAAGATCGCATGGTATGCCTCTTCCGCCTTCGTCTACGCCTGCATCGTCGCTATGGTCGTCATCGCGTGCGTCACCACGCCACTATACCAGAAACAGTACCAGGCAGAACATCCGGAATTCAGCATCACCTTTTGGTACGTGTGGACGGACCTGGCGTTTGCCGTTGTATTCTCGGTCGAGGCCGTCATCAAAGTTATTGCCGATGGCTTTTTCTTCACCCCAAACGCGTACTATCGTAGCTCGTGGGGTATCATTGATGGCATTGTGCTCATCACTCTACTTATCAACGTCGGCACGCTTCTTGCAAACGACGGCGCCGTCTCAAGAGCCATCGGAGCCTTCAAAGCTCTACGCGCACTTCGTCTGCTCAATGTTAGTGACAGCGCAAGGGACACTTTCCACTCACTCATCATCGTTGGAGGCTGGAAAATTCTTAGTGTACGTGTCTCTGAACGATCCCCCCGCCATGCCACCCACTCTTGATACTGGTTGCTTACTTCTCAGCTAGGCCGCATTCGTATCCATATCGCTGCTGATTCCATTTGCTATCTACGGATTGAATCTGTTTAATGGGCAGATGATATCCTGCAACGATGGAGACGACTCAATTGTGCGGCTGACCGACTGTTTCGGCGAGTTCAACAACACGCCCTTCAACGACGATTGGCCCATGCTCGCTCCCCGCGTACCGTCCAACAGCTACTTCAGCTTTGACGACTTTGCTTCTTCGCTGTTTGTTCTCTTCCAGATTGTCAGTCAGGAAGGCTGGACGGACGTATCTTTTGCTTCACAAGCCGTCACCGGACGTGGCCTCCAACCGCGAGAGTTGAACCGACAGGGCAACGCCATGTTCTTCGTTGTCTTCAACCTCCTTGCCACCGTATTCGTGCTGACGTTGTTCATCTCTGTGTTCATGCGCAACTACACCGAGCAGACTGGCGTGGCGTTCCTCACGGCCGAACAGCGATCCTGGCTTGAGTTGCGGAAGCTGCTGAGGCAGATTTCGCCCTCCAAGAGCTCATATGACGAGTCTGAAAAAACCTGGAAAAAGTGGTGTCACAAGCGTGCCATCGAAAAAAGAGGCAAATGGTACACAGCCGTGACCTACGTATTGGTTTGCCATCTCCTACTACTCCTACTCGAATATCACGGTGAACCCCAGTGGTGGACCGATTCTAGGGACGGGCTGTTCTTGGCGTTCACACTCGTCTACATGGCCAACATTGCGATCCGTATCATTGGCCTAGGCTGGGCTCGGTTTCGGAGGAGCTCCTGGGACCTCTACTCGCTGATCGTTGTCACGGGCGCCTTTGTTTCGACGTCGGTACTCATCATCAGCAGAAGCAGCGACACGTACGTGCAGCTACACAAGTTCTTCCTCGTGGCTATCTTGCTGCTCCTTATTCCCCGAAACGACGCCCTGGACCAATTGTTCAAAACGGCCGCTGCCAGTCTGACGACCATTGGCAACCTGTTGGCAACGTGGCTCGTATTCTTTCTCGTATTCGCCATTGCTCTCACGCAGGCCTTCAGTCTTACCAGGTTCGGCGACAATGAAGAAAGTAACATCAACTTCCGTAGTGTGCCAAACGCGCTCATACTCATCTTTCGCATGAGTTTTGGCGAGGGCTGGAACCAGGTTATGGAAGACTACGCCAATATCGAGCCACCACTGTGCGTTGACAATCCCAACTTCTTCGACAGCGACTGCGGCAGTAAGCCCTGGGCGCGGTTCTTGTTCGTGGCCTGGAACATTCTGAGCATGTACATCTTCGTCAACCTCTTCGTTTCTCTCATCTATGAGAGTTTCAGTTATGTATACCAAAGATCGAGTGGACTCGCTGCCGTCGACCGGGACGAGATGCGGCGGTTCAAGGAAGCATGGCGAAGCGTCGACCCAGCCGGGACCGGCTTCATCAGCAAAGAGGCCTTTCCCCGACTCCTTGGCGAACTCTCCGGCGTCTTTCAGATGCGCATCTACGACGCGGACGACTCAGTCAGACAAATTCTGGAGGACGTTCGCAACGACACCGCTGCTTCTGGGGCGCGCCACATGTCCATCGCTTCCGCGAGTAACTATAGTGCAGGCATAGACATTCAGCGACTGAACCGGCGATTGAACAATATCGACATAGCCAAGGTTCGTGAACGCCGGCGTCGGTTCAACATCTTTTTCGAGGAGGTCATGGTCTCCGCAGATCCTGACAAGGGTATCTCTTTCACCTCGGTACTCATGATTTTGGCCCACTACAATATTATCAACGACAGCAAAAGTCTCAAGTACGTTCTCTCTACAGCTCTCCTTCCCGTCACTGGCATGGGCTGACTTGGTTGATAGGCTCGAAGAGTTTCTCCGTCGAAGAGCGAGGCTACAGCGAGTGGAAGAAGAAGTACGCAGAAGGGTTGTTCTCGGTTTCTTCGACACCCTGTAAGACGCATCTTTTCACTGCATAGCAGGCAGCACCATGTGGCTAACCCTAGTACTACAGGTACTGGACACGCAAATTCAAAAAGCACATCGACTTGCGGAAGTCGGCTAGGATGACTGCTATTCCCCAATTAGACATTCCTCACATTCTTGTAGATGATGATGAACTCAGGCGAAAGTCCTCACCAGTGGCCGGCACCGGACAGACCAGGTCCGCGTTGCTCACGGTGGACGACGCCAACAAGTCGTTGAACAAGAGCTGGTCGGCACAGGGACAGGGGCCGACAGATGTGTCGTCCAACGACGCGGACTACCAGCACCCCCTCAGCTTTCCGAGATCCGGTGCTTCGACTCCTGGCCACCATTCGACACATTCGGCTTTCAGCTTCGAACTTCAGGAAGGCGGGCAGTCTTCTGCCCATAGCAGCCGACGAGGAAGCGCAGTCAGCCCGGTGCAAAGTCCCGTCAGTCCCGCACAAGTCAGCAACATGCTGGACGACTCTATCTGGCTGGAAAGCATTCGGCGGACTGCAACGGTGCGAAAGTCCGTGCGAAAAACGGACTGGAACAGGTGAAGCGCCCGACGATGGGGGCTGTATCAATGTGTAGTACCTCGTGCATATTCAAAAGCGATGGCGTTGGGTCTTGATTTCGAGGGTTTAGACTGAGGAGCAAATGATGGGGCTTCTGAGCGATGACTGTAGATGCACCATTGTCCTGCATAGTAGAGCCGAGAGTGTCTTAACATCGGGCTCCGATTCGAATGGGCGTTCCATAAAGCCGCCTAAGCGGGTGTAAATCAAATTTCAATTTGCTGAAGAGTATTGCTTCGCCATTATCTGCAGCAGGGACCATGGCAAGTGACGGTGTGGTGGTTTCACTGATAGACCGGAGTACTGGATGGTCCCACAGCTTGATGCTGAACGCCATTTTCAACATCACAACTTCGTTGCTGGGGGTAAGTCCATCGGGTTCGCCTAGTCAAGGGTGAGGCCCGAATGGTGTTTGGAATGGGTGAGCCTAGGGCCGTCCTGGACCATTGATGATAGAAGGGCGAGGCTAGTGAAGAATGATCAGAACATGGGGCCAAAAAAAAAAGAATGGTAGACGAGGTCCAGTCCCGTCCCAACCTTCAGAATCACCTCTAACAACCATGGCGGCCGAACAGTGCGTGGCCTCGCCTTGTCGCCAAGTCATGAAGCCAAGCCCGGATCGGGATCCTGAATAGGCCCCGCGGGTGTGAAATCGAGCAAAGGATGCACGTTAGCCAATTGTGAAAAATACAGCACCCTGCAACCCTCGGTAGGTGGAAATAATGGGTGAAGGGACGGGAAGAAACATGTTTCCGAAGTCCTGGCGAGCTAGGTCCTGCGTCAGGTGGGATGCTATGTGCGCTCGATGTACCTTTTACAGTGTCCGGGGTTTCCATCGAAGTCTCGTGGCGCGTCGCCACCAGTCGGTTTTCTTTCCCTTTACCATCTCTCCCCTTCGTTTCACCATTATATCCGTTTCAAGATGGCCGGCTTCACGCTTCAAATTGGTCCTAGTTGTGGGTGTGGTCAGGAAGCGGGCCGGAGTGAAGGACACCACGATGGCCTTCTGGTCTCTGGCTTGCACCAAGTTGTCCTGGCGGCAGACGAGATGCCAACATCCCAAGTCACGACAGTTTTCTCAAAGTCGGCTTCAGTTTTTTATTCCTCAAGAGAGAAAAGGCAGTCACGGTCTCTCAGGAGAACCCGCCGGAAGGGTTGACAAAATACCAATTACTGCAGTGATCATCAAGCGTGAATCCAACTAGCAACGTTCGAGAACAGAGACTGCGCAACATTGGCTTGACAGTAGGCAAGAGAGCTGTTGACACGATGGCAAGATGGCAAGATGAGTTGCTGTGCTTCTCTCATCATGGCGTTGCGAGTCTGAAACAGTCCGTCGGCATTTCCATGTGAGAGTATTGTACCGGCTACAAGCACACCTCACATCATACATGTTCCGGTGCGTATTCTATGCGCCAAGACAGTGAATAGGACAGTAGGAGCGGTCAAGGTGTTATTTCTTGAGCATGGGTCATGACCTGCCGAAGAAGCGATGATTCTGCATCCATCAGAGGCTCCCGTCTCGCGCCAACTCGTCTCACTCCGGAAAAATAGCGATTGCCAGGGCGTCAGGAGCTGAATGCGCTACACGAGTTTGTTGTGCTGAGTAGATCATGTATGATATCAGCAATTGGCCAAGTATATTGGCGCATACAGCGTAGATCCTGTCTCCCTTGCGCGGAAAGAGGCACATTCTGTGAAGTAAGGCGCAGTAGGTATATCCTGTGCCTTGATTCACGGTATATCCGGTTCCCCGAGGTTCGTGGCTGGGCTTTGAACATCAGGGGACCCTGGGTTTCGCAAGCAGTATCCATCCATCGCGAGGCACGTAGCATCTTCGAGCCTCACTCGTCCGCGCGTTTGTTCTTTGATCTCTGCAAGTGCTGCCGAGAAGCTAGAGCAGGCCAAAGCAGGCTGCAACAAAGTCTTCGCTGGCATATCATATCCTCGCCTCAACTGATCAAGTCTTTCCATCAGGATCAGCTCTTCCCATCTTATCGGCACGGCGTATCGGTGTGGCCGTCTGCAGCAGTCTTCGAGCTGGGTATTTACGCAGTTGATACGGATACCTACACCTGAAAAGAAGGCACTGGTTGGTGGTAAGGGGCAATGGTTTGAGACCCCTGTCCTAGTACCGGCGCAACCCAACGTCGATCACACAATGCAGCCATAGCCAATTGGGACAGTGACGGTGGGGGCTTGAGGCTGTTACAGATCTCCGACCTCTGACCTCCTACCTCACAACGGAGGTCCTCCACGACTATCGATGCGGGTGAAAACCTCGGATCTGAGAAGAAAAAAAGAAAAAAAAACCTACCTCTGAGCGCTGTCATTGACGTGCTCTGCGATACTCGCGCCGTCTGAACTTCATGTTATCCGATTTCAATTCTGCCGAGCGCAGCAGGCCGTCGTCACCCCCATGTGTGACGTACAGTCGGTATTCCTGTCGCTAGTCAGGCTGTTGGGTCCCCTCAAACAAAGCAGCGTCGCCGCATCATGGTTGCGAGAGCAGGACGACGCAGAGTCTCGTCTTGAAGCCATCTCGCATTGATCCCCCATGCGTCACTCCCCTGACCGCACCCGCTCATCCTTGCCAGGCAATGCCTTCCTTTGCCTCGCCTAGTCCCAGCCAAGTACCTCAACATAGGCAGTGTGATGGTATTTTACCTTGTTAATACAATAGCTATAGCATACCGCTAGATACGATGCCCCTTGTCCGTTCTTAACCGTCCCATATCACCTGGTCTGCGATTGATTCCACCCAGTGGTACCGTGCCACCAGTCTCAGCCCAGTACGTTGTTATAATCGTCTCTCATCCTCTCTGGCCGACATTCTCATGTCTCGATCCCCTTTCCCGTCTGTATACCATCACCAACTCACACTCTTTAGCCATTTGCTCTTCTCCCGATCACAAGCTGGCTTCAATCGTTCATTCGCTTCTTCAACACCTTAGGCTGCGCCTCTTGAATCCGCAAGTATTTGCAGACTCGTCTGCAGCCGGCTGTTCTCTCTCACCTGAAGACTCCTGAGACTGCGCCTCAGTGTGGCATTCGTAGACAATCACCCCGCCACACACCTCCTTGTCTCCCAAGAACGTTGCCGGCACGCCCAGCATGCACTCGCCAAGCCTCCAGTCCATCACTGCTTATTTCACACCGGAAACTCTGCGAAGTACCTTTCGTCGTTCCTCGTCCGCTTCGTCTCGCGCCAGCAGCGACAGGGGCTCGTACGCGACCACTGCGTCGTCCCCTGCCAGCACCATCAACAGCATCGTGTTCCGCCAGCCATCGATGCTCGATCTGGAAGAGGAGCGCAAAAGTTTTGGCAGCGAGCTGGACATTCTCGAACCACGGCCGGTGATGTACTGGGAGAGCGTGGAGGAGCGCATGGGCTCTCTTTGAGTCGGCGCTTTTCACATTGCAGTTCATGACGAAGAACATGGCATGGGCGACGATTTATCGTTACGTTACGACGAAATCTTCTTTTTGGAATTCAATGCATGGGGGTGCAGGTTAGACTGGATACAGGCACATGATTTCTCATCACGACAACGGCGTTCGGGGAGTTGGGCATTACTACTTTTGAAGAAGGACGCGGTCGGACGGCTTCGCGTACTCGAAAACAACCACACGATTGAGACAGCACGCCCATCTATGGGAGACGTAGGGTTTCTGGTCCGTCTTGACGATGTTTCAGGCTTCTGCCGCCGGTAGACAGCGAGGTAAAAGCTATGGGAGGTTCTCTTTTTTTCAACACCTTCAAAAATGCAACAGAACCTTTTCAGATTTTGGTACTACTTATCACCATCATCATCCTTGTAAAAGGGTACGCCTAACGGTGTCCCCTACATATCGCCCATCAGCAACCGTCGTCCCTTAGTGAGACGGCATAGTGACACTGCGGGTGACGCATCAGAGGACGCTGACGACTTTCGAGGATAGTGAATCACTGACTCTGCAGAGATGAATTCACTGGGAAGCATGCGGTTGCGTGAATCACCGTCTGTATCTGGCGGACTGAATCTGCAAGTACACTTGTCCAAATGTGTCTATACATACAGAGAGATTCGATCTGCGACCAAAACACCCACTGCAAAGCACTGGAACAGAAGCCCAACAGCTGTCACTGGAAATTCCACAACTCCCAACGACCTCCTTATTCAGTGATAATGACCAAGGACATGGTGAAAGCGCCTAAAGAAGACCTGGTGCCACGGAGATTCTGGATTCTCGTCGGTGGGAATATCCTTTCGCCACCCCCGACGTGGGACCACCTCATCTCCACGACGAGAAAACGCAAGGAGATCGAGCGCGAGGCGAAAGAGGAGAAGGAACAATACCAAAAAGTGAAAGACGCGGCCAAAGCAGAGCTTGATGCTGCCAAAAAGACCTACAAAGAGACCTGCCAGGGTGGATTCTCTGCATGGAAGACTCGGAGGCGCGAGGCTGAGCTGAACAACAACGGTGGAACCGGAGAGGGCCCCGGCCGTGACGACCCGTCTACGAACGCCGAGGGCGCACCAACTACCGACTAACGGAGCTCGCAAGGCCGTCATCCGTGAGCCACGGGCAGGAGGCGAAGAATGGCAGACGGGTGTATAACTGTACAAATCTTGCTGGGCCGTGTCTTTGAAAGACAGCTAGCTCTATGATACAAATAATATGGCTTACGTTTACAACAAGCCGATAAAGCTCTCGATCCGTGAGCTCGACGCGGGCTTCCTCGCTTCGCACTGCATGCCGGAGAGTCTTAGGCTTGACTCTTGTTTCTCCTCTTACCCATGTTGCGGACTCTGGGTACCACAACCCACTTGTTGTGGTTGCTCTTCCGACGGGTCTTGTAACCTCCCTTGGCCTGCATAATTGGTTGTTTAGCCGACAATTCAGCTGCGCCTTTTTGGCCTTTTCTGCAGAGTGACTTACCGGTGTGCCCCAGGGACTTGTCGGGTGACGGTTACCCTTGGACTTTCCGCGACCACCTCCGTGAGGGTGATCGACTGAGGACGCAACAGTCAGCATTTTGCATTCGCAAACGGCGGGGAGGTCCGGGTCCGCAACCTACCAGAGTTCATGGCGACACCGCGGACGGTGGGGCGAATGTTCAACCAGCGGCTCCTTCCAGCCTTTCCGAGTTGCCTGTATTGGTGATGAGGGTTGCTGGCGACGCCTATGGTTGCGCAAGCGTCCTTGCTGACCCTGCGGATCTCACCGCTCTGGAGACGAACGTTGATGTACTTGCCCGTCACGACCTTGGTGCCGTCGTCCCTGGTCTCTTCTTCCTTCGACACGACGATGCCGTAGGTGCCGGCGCTTCGGCAGAAGACGGCACCGCCCTTGGCTCGGGACCCGATGTTGAAAACGACGGTGCCGATGGGGATCATGTGCATGGGCAAGCAGTTGCCCCTCCACGCGGTTTTGGAAGCCAGGATACCGGGATCAATAACACCGCCCATGCTGTCGAGGAGGTCCTTGGGGATTCCGTTGCGGTAGCTGTGAACGACGTCGCCCGCTCGCATACCCTCCGCGGCCACAATGTAACTCTTGTTTCCGGTACGCTGGCTTGTGACCAAAGCAATATGGGCGCTGCGGCCGGGATCGTACTCGATGCGATCGACGAGATGGGCGCCGCCCTGCCAACGCTCAAAGTCCACGACGCGTATCCTCCGCTTGGCACCACCACCGCGATGTCGGACTGTGACTTTTCCGGTGCTGTTGCGACCTCCCTTGCCATGGCCCTTCTTTGGCATGGTCAGTTTCAGGTAAGGACGTCCTTTCCAGAGATGATCGTTGATAGGGCGCTTCAAGTGTCGAACACCGGGAGTCCGCGGCTTATAAGTGCGCATGATGGCGTAGTTGTTTGAGGGTTTTTCAGGCGCCTTTTCAGGCTTGTCGGCCGACTTTTTGGCGGTGGCATACTGTCTGGCGAAGAGCGTACGGAGGAATGGCGAGCCCACAAGGGCAACGCCTCCCCGCTTGGAGGACAGCAGCATTTGTGGCGAGAGCATGGCGACGAGCTTGTGACGGAGAATGCAGTGTATCCAGCTCGCGCTGTGCTGCGTAAATCGAAATCGGATTTGGGTAAGATCGCAGTCAGCGTGGCATGGCGCGCGAGCGAGCGAAGACGTGGATGGGAGCGGCGTCTCGGGTGAAAACCCGCGAATAAATGAGTCTGAATCTCGAGCGGTCGGTCGAGTCGGAGTGTTCGCACGTGTGATGCAGGGTCCGTTGCGTATTGGGCAACGAGCCTGCGTCAATTGGCGAACAGACACGAATAGCTTCGGTTTCTGGTCAGATAATGCTGGACCGGCATGGACGCAGAATTCGAGAAACGGAAACATGTATCATCCGACGCCGAGCCAGTGATGCGCCGAGCCACAGCTGGGGTTTTCTGCATTGTGGCTCACACCAGTGCTCTGCCACTCGGGTGAAAGCGTCGTCGGTGACTAAGCTCAGCCGCACACGCCTCGACACGTCCTGGACGTCACAGCAGCACGCAAAGCGTGACTGACGTGCTGGCAAGGCAGCCAATCACATTGCTGTTGCCCTGCGGTTACTGCTGTTGATTGCTTTGCTGACCAGGGTCAACGCCCCCAACTTTTGCACGCGGATCCGTCCGTCCCGGTCCGCCGCTGCTCAGGTAAGGTAAGGTAGGGTAAGGTCCATAGAGGTAAGGTAGGTGGTAGGCAGGTTAGGTACTGAGGTACTCCGTGCTTCACGGGCCTACAGACCTAATTCGCGTCTGACGGAGCTCCAGCACCAACCGCAACCGCAACCGCAACCGCGTCTGCTCCCGTCTTCCGCAAAAGAAAAAAGTACCTGGCTTAGATGTATCTCCCGGATACTTTGGAGCAGATACACGGTCATTCGAGCGAAGTACCTACCTTAGTAGACCATTTAGCTGCAGCCCTTGAAACTGCTGCGTCTTACTGAAGCAACTCGCTTGCTCTCATAAATCAATCGCAGTCTCTCAGCAACACGCGAACTTGAGAGTTTCTTCTCGTTGCTCCATCACATTGGCCACGTCGCTTGGTTTCCATCTCTGCCAATAACAACAGTATTCAGCCATCTCTTTTACAGATTGAGGGACTAGAAGAAAAGAGAAAGAAAAAAAAATCAGGGTTTGCACCGACATCTTGCTCATATCATTCACCTGGACCCTCGGCACAGCACCACCACCTCGCTACTTCTACGACAAACTGCAGTGATTCAGTTGTTCACTGTGCTCGACTACCTAACTCTACCAGTTCCTCTGGACTATTTCATCCGCCGGAGCTCTGCGTCTTGTACACACAAACACATCGAACAACTGAAGCAACAGATACAGGAAGTCACTGCGCCCATCCAGCGCACTTCAAATTCCATACCCGCCCTCGATCCAGGCCTCTACCCCGATTCTCATCCTTTCACGCGTCAAAAACGCGCCCCTTCCGCCTGTTCACTGGCAGCAGCACAGCACGCTATCACGCTACTGTGGTGACCAGACTCAGACCAGGGCCAACACGCGTGCCGCGACTTAAAAGGGACAAAAAAGAAGAAGCGAGTATGTACGTACCCTCGTCACCCCCCGGCCCCATTCTCGATACCCACTCTCATACCACATCACGTCCTTGGGTTCCCACTACCTCAGCAAAAACACACATCACAATCGTCCTTCCCATTCGCCTTCCCACAAAAACAAGCTCGTTTCCCCCCGTGTCCCAACTCTCAAATCCATTCCCGGAACTTCGAGATACCCGATCGAACCTGTCGACCAATTCAACGACAACCATCATTTTGACAATTGGCCTCGGCGACGCGACTGATACTGCTCCCTCACCTAGCCACCCCGTGATTGCGACGAACCGAACAGGTCGCCCGTCATCATCATCCCCAAAGGTGCGCATGTCTCGAGTACTGCTCCTGTTTTCTCCGTTCTCTCCCCCATACATGTCGGCCACAAACGCAAGTAAGCTTTTCATGGTGACGCTCGTCACCCGCTAACTGGCTTGTCGCGTTGCATCTGCCTTGCTTTGTCGCGTTCATCTACCTCGCCGACGCGTTTAATACTGACCAGAGTCCTTCAGATACCTACATTGTGTGAATAACCAATTTTCAGATAATCGGCCGACAATATGCCTGTAAGTCTTGGTCTGCCACTTTCGCGTCTCTAACCTCGCGTCAATGCATCGGCACCCATTCGCGTCGCCCATCGCTTACTTACGGACCCCATAGCAAACTCGGCCTACGCGTGCAACACGCCTGGTATCGAACGAGAACGATGAGAACAGTGGATCAATGCGCATGACGCGTGCCAAGGCGGCCGCACTGAGCGTTGATGAGCTGGCTGTTCCAGGAAAGGCTCTCGCCACGAAAAAGTCCGTCGCCAATGCCACCGCCGCCGGCCCACGAAAGCGCGCAGCCCTGGGCGATGTGAGCAACGTGAACAAGGCCGACGCCGGCGAAACGAAGAAGGCCACTGGCAAGGTTGGCCTCGTGTCCAAGGCCGCGCAGCCAACTGGCATCACCAAGAACCAGTCCCGTCCCACGACGACACGATCCGCTCTTCAACCCAAGGATGCCAAGAAGAATGATGTCAAGCGGTCAGGTTCTGGTGCCATCACGGCGGTTCAGAAGCGCAAAGCGGCAGCAGCAAAGGCCGTTAAGGAAGAGCCTGTTACTGACGAATGCGAGCCGCGGCGCAAGAAGGCGAACACCTCAGCAGTCATTGCCGAGAAGCCTCGCAAGGCGGGCGTCGAGTCCGTTCCCCCCAAGTCTCCCGCCTCTGAGCAGGAGGTCCCGGCGAAGTCGTCTAGCGAATACCCACCTGGCGTCACGAATCTCGACGAGGAGGACCTGGACGATCCGTTGATGGTGGCCGAGTACGCCAACGACATCTTTGAGTACCTTCGCGATCTCGAGGTCAATTCCATCCCCAATCCCAACTACATGGAGCATCAGGACGATTTGGAGTGGAAGACACGCGGTATCCTTGTCGACTGGCTCATCGAAGTCCACACCCGCTTCCACCTTCTCCCGGAGACTCTCTTCCTGGCCATCAACGTCATCGACCGCTTTCTGTCCGAGAAGGTTGTGCAACTCGACCGCCTGCAGCTCGTCGGCATCACCGCAATGTTTATCGCTTCGAAATACGAGGAGGTGTTGTCGCCTCATGTCGCCAACTTCCGCCACGTCGCTGATGACGGTTTCAGCGAGGCAGAGATTCTCAGCGCCGAGCGCTTCGTCCTCGGCACTCTGAACTACGATCTCAGCTACCCTAACCCTATGAACTTCCTTCGTCGCATCAGCAAAGCCGACAACTACGACATTCAGTGCCGCACCATCGGCAAGTATCTTATGGAGATTAGCCTCCTGGACCATCGATTCATGTGCTACCGTCCCAGTCACATTGCTGCCGGCGCTATGTACCTCGCGCGCTTGATTCTGGACCGCGGCGAATGGGTACGTCAACACTATGTGAGATATCTCATACAGCCGGCTGACTTCGATAGAATGAAACCATCGCCTTTTACGCTGGCTACACCGAGGAAGAGATCGAGCCTGTCGTGCATCTCATGGTTGACTACCTGGCGCGTCCAGTCGTCCATGAGGCCTTCTTCAAGAAGTATGCCAGCAAGAAGTTCCTGAAAGGTTAGCCAGCTGTACCATTGCTCCTAGGGTCAGACTAATTAAGCCAACAGCCTCGATCCTTACGCGCCAGTGGGCCAAGAAGAGTGCTCCTCACTTCGGAATCGTCGAGCCGCATCTGTCTCTGGACCAAATCACGGCCCAGGAGGATGAAGAGTACCCTGAAGACGACAACTACTAGCGACGAGCGCCTCCCTCGCTCGTGTCTTGGAGCAGGCCCTGGATTTGAAGGATGCCCTGAGACAGGGCAGTTGGATTAGCATCAACGTTTACGGCCACTTTTACGAATGCATCAATCGGCGACTCGCACCCTAATGTTGCAGCAAACCAAAGCCTCTCGCGATTTCCAGCACGACCCTCGCCACTCGCAACGAGCACCACTACCTAGGCGAGTTGGTGGGAGGCGACGAATGGTCCTATTGTTTCGTTTGGGCAGCTTCGCTCAGACTCGGTTGTCAGATATTAGCAGCTCGGGCTTTGTTTTTTTTCGCTGCATTTGTCGATTATCCATTTTAACAGTGCATGGGGACTTCGTACTCTGGTTGTCTGACGAATGGCGCACGGAGTCAGCGGTCGAAGGTATCATGAGAACGGACGGTCTGGCCGGAGTTGGTTGAGTCTCTCCGTCTTTCCACTGGGCTGGGGAGACTATGGATTGATCGGAATGGTGTGTTAACCTCGGGCTGCCCACGGGCAGTGTTCTCGCTGCCTCTTCACATTTCATCCGGGTTCGGGACTTCCCTGGTGGGCAAACACCTTGAACTCGCGGGTTCTGTTAGGTACAGGCCAAGGGAGTTCAGATGAAAGAGGCGGCGGCCACCGTGCAAAAAATTGTACATACATCTGTTCGGAGAATGTTTGGTTTAGGGAAGGGTAACTACAATGCATTGCGTTTTCTTGTTCAAGCCACGAGCGAGTTCTTCCCCAGCAAGTCTGGAGAGGCCTCTTGCCTGCAGTCAACTTGATACTTGGAGCCCGGGCTGGGATGGGAGGCTGCGCGCGTCAGCAGAGGTTGGTGGTGCGACTAAACACGGTCATTGTTTTGTTTACATTTGCAAAGCTTGCTGATGTCATGGAAACTGTCCGCGTCGTGGCTATTGTGATCCACATCCCGCCCGCAACCTGGCAACGCACAATCACGGCGCGGGCCCTCAGGGATGACTGCAACGTAACACATGTCCGGAAACCGATGGCTTTGCGCGAAGGCTCTACTTTACTTTTTGCTCTGATTCTAGTACCATCGGCGGGCTTGACAGGGGAACATTCAGCTTGAGTCGATTCAAGCATCCACTGGAAGGGGAGAGTCAGCACTTTTACAACGGTGGTAATGCAGCCGATGGTTCTATAAGTCACTTGCCCCAGGGGAGCTTAAGTCCTTGATTTGTCTATATCCAAATGTCTCGAGCCTTTAGGCTCCAGCACTTCGAAAAACACTATATACAAGCACAAGGTGTGCGACTTGAGTGCCCGAGGGCACAGCATCCGGCACACGAATCGTGCGGCCGAAGGTTAGCCCGAGGTCGTGCGCGTGTCAGCACGGTACCAGTTCCCCTTGGGGTCGCCGAGGCAATCGCCCAGGGTGACCATGTTCTTGCCCTGGAACTTCTGCAGCATGTACTCGGTGAGGTTGTAGACCGTCTGCTGGTGGATGTCGTGGCCGATGACGAGGAAGTTGTCGCTCTGGGCGGGCTTTGCGGCAACGGCCTGGTCGACGATGGTCTTGGACTGTTGGATCTCGGTCGGGCTGTCGTGGAGG
Organism: Colletotrichum spinosum; assembly: GCA_004366825.1. Taxonomy (NCBI): domain Eukaryota; kingdom Fungi; phylum Ascomycota; class Sordariomycetes; order Glomerellales; family Glomerellaceae; genus Colletotrichum; species Colletotrichum spinosum. The sequence continues at coordinate 253,050 of QAPG01000022.1, read as the reverse complement.
TAGTCGGCGGTGTCCAGGTCGAAGTATATGACCGAGTAGCCGAGGGCTGCCATGTCGTCCTCGCAGCCGCACTCGGCGGTGCAGGACGAGTAAGGGGGTCTGTTGGATGATTAGACGGCGCGTTACACGGGTTTATGGTGCGAATCTCCTCCAGCCCTCGGAGGCCGGCCGGAAGCAAACATACCTCATGTACGTGGGGAAGACGCCGATGATGTTGCGCAGAGCCTGGAGTCGTCAATCAGTCTCCAAGTGGATATATGAGTTTTCAAAAAATGGCAACGAACCATTTCGAGCTTGTACATTTCGTCTCTGCGTTGGGCAGAGGTGATTTTGCACTGCGGGGATGTCAGCTGTAGTTGGCCATTCGAAGGGTTTGTGTGTGTGTGTGTGTGTGTGAGAGAGAGAGAGTGTGTGTGTGAGTTTCTGCCGTCGACTTACAAGATCCGCATGAGACCAGGTGTGGCTGGCAATCTGGTGGCCCTCGATGTACATCCGCCTGGCACCCGGTTAGACATCCTGACCGGATCATCCGAGACTCTCGAGGCTCACTTGATGATGTTGACCCAAGGCAGACTGGCATCGTCTATCTCGCCCTTGGCGTTATTGTTGCCAGTGACCATGAACGTTGCCGAGGCATTGTACTTTTTGAGCAAATCCAGCAAGTCATTGGTGTACCTGTCCGGTCCGTCGTCGAAGGTCAAGGCAACGTCGCCGGGGTTAATGCAGCTGTAGACTCCTGGACCGCCGTACGCGATCTGGCCGAGCTGGGGTCGGGCAACGGCAGATGTGTTGGTGCCAGATGGGGTCTTGTTGGCGTCGCAAGCTGGACCAAACTGAAACTGGCAGTCGGGAGATTTGCAGTGGTCTGAAGACAATGTTAGCCTCGATCATAGACTATCACGTCCACAAACGTGTTCTACCTGAAGTTGTGCCACAGAAACTGGTCGAGGACAGAAGTGTTAGTTGACGACGGCAGGCAGAATTGGAGTTTACGAACCCGGCAGCGGAGCAGCATTCGTTCGGCCCGCACACGGCGTTTCCGTTGTCAGGGCCGCATAGGCCGGTTCCCGAGGAGCCCTGGTCCCCATTGTCACCCGGATTGCCATCCTGGGTGCATGTGCCGAATTGGCCCTGGCAGCCGTTCGACGTCAGGCAGTAGTCGTCCGTGGCACCACACCACCCATTCACGGAGCAGCATGGCAAGCTCGTGGGGCAGGAGTAGGCGGATGGATTGCCTCCATTGCCGGTTGTTCCACAGGTGTTATCGGGGGACTCGGCCCTAGTGAGGAGGAAGGCTGGCGAAGCGACCGCGCCTAGGGGCAAGACGAGAGCCAGTACGAGCATATCACGCATGGAGACCATGATGGATGCGGACAAGACTAAGATATAAGACCTGAAATGGAGGAATATGCCAAGAATGAATGCCGAGACTTCAGATGTCCGTCATGAAAGCCAAGACAGGCGGCGGCGGGAGAATTTTAAATACTGCGTGGACAATACCCTCGATGTGAGCAAATATGGATCGACAGCTCGAAAGCCACTGAGGTCCGAGGGACGCCGGCGTTGTCATTGCGGTGCGAAGCGGCCGGGTGAAAACGTCGGTTCGACACGAGATCGGCCCCAAGATGTGAGCTAAGATCGGACATTACGGTATGTGGACGGACGAGTGCTGCTCGAGGCTTCAGTCTCAGACCCTTCGCATAACAGGAATTACCGGCAAAGAACGACGCCAACTGGACTGGACACATCGGTGGTGGGGCAACAGGCGTGTTCGATATTGAGGGAATGATATCTTGGGTAGATTCTTACGTAGGGTCTAGTTCGTTGGTGTCCCGCACGAGGCCGTGTGCGAAGGCCCCAGCAATGGGTAAAGCGATGCTGGCGTAGCAACAGCTCGTGGGATAGCAGCGACTGTGGGCCGTAAGAAAGCAAGCATGGAAAGTGATGTAACAGGAAGAAGACGAGAAAAATAAAAGACATCGCAGGTGGATCAGACTGACGAAAAGATGGCGCGATACCTACCACTGAACTTTCCATACAGGCACATCTTGGTTGGTAGGGAAGAGGGCGACCTGCTTTATCGCGGTCGACGGTGAGGACAGAGAGCAAGAGAATCGAAGATGAGCCAGCTGCCAAGAGGCTTACGGTAGGCTCAAAGAGGTAGTTGCCGACGCAAGCTGACCTGATGGCGCTCCGCAGCATAGAAGTACTCGTAGACAAGAAGGAAGGCTCCTTTCAACGACGAATGGGCAGGATGGGAAAGCAGAGAAGTCAAACAATGACCATGCTTTCTAGGCCGCAAAGCCACGTCAGTTGTCTTTCACATCGGCTGCATCGGCCTGGAGGGCGTTGAATTGGCATGTCCAGGTCGCCGGTCAGGCACGGGTCGGAGCAGCAGTTGTGGGGCCGACCGGAGGTGGTCTGCATGAACAGGGAGCCGAGAAAATCAAATCGTGACCCGCGGCTTCCGCCGACACCGTAACGGGCGGCCTGCGGCCTCCGGGTTTACAACAGCAATGCAAACAAAGATCAGGTGGCTCGCTTGGTCTGCGTAATTGCGTAGTTGGTTAGTAAACAGTAACTACTTAGCAGACCATCAGACTGTAACAGAGAAACACGATGGTCTGGACCCGTCCTTGCGGTGCGACGTTGGGCTTGCTTCAGCACAGCATCATTCAGGCCACGCGTCTGCGATATGTTGCTTTGAGCAGATTGTCAACAATACGTAACTGTGGCCGAAGGAAGTGGAAGAGGCACATAATGAGCGAACGCATCCTATTACTATGTAGAACACATGACGGTTTAATAGTAATCCTTCAATTTCCTTCTCTATATGTGTTCCCTACCTAGAACTCTTCTACTTCTGGGGGTGGTTTAAAACGTACATCAGGTATGCCCCCAGCCGTTAGGAAAGGTGGAAACCGGTCACTTTTTTGCTCTGGGTACGGATAAGCGGCGGGCAGGAAAGCCTGAGGTATTGCTCCATGCCGTGTATATAGGCAATGGAGTGGAAGCTGACGACGATCTTGGCAGACGAAAATATTACATAGTAATGTTCCTCGGTACTAGTACTGTGAGCTCGCGGCTGTGCAGCATGCAGAAGATACCTAGCGATGGATCTTGCGTGCACTGTACGCTGGCGATTGCTGAGACACTGACGCTCCTCCGTCCCCACAGCCAAGACCCAAGCCACGCCGATTTGGCCAACAGGAGACGTCAAAAGGGGCAGGATGCTCAGAGAGATGGCGCCAAGTCAGCTGCGGCAAGTAGCATAAGACGAGCTATTGTGTGCGCAGTATACTAGTATACGACCAAGTCAGAAGGACCCCTGGTGCCGATACCGACAAGAGCACCAGCATGATGTATTCATCGCAGTACAAATACATGCCAAGTGACGTTCGGGCCAATCTGGTCTTGGCCAAAGCAGCCCCTGACCACTCCGTACGGAGCACTCCAAACGACCTACAAGTACTTACTTGAGGTACTTCATACTTACTGTTAGCAAATCTACTTGGTACAAGGCATTCAATAGAAGGTGCCTTACTTCCCTGAGCACAACCTCCCGGCTCGCCTGGCGGGAGGAGGCAGCGGCCTGCAGCGACAGCCTCAGCGGCAGTGAGAGAACTTTAGGCTTCTATTCTTGACCTCTTGTACATCAATTCCACCAACTTTGATTGGCGTGGCCAGTCAAACGAGACAATTCTTGGGATGAGGCTGGCACAGAGATCAGCCGAAACAGCCAAGGACCACTTCCATCATCCCATGCCATCCCGGTGCACTTGCCTCAGAAGTCCACCAGCACTTGCTTTCCTTGTGACAGGTCGGACGAGCAGGATACGTCCTTGCACCATGTGTTTGGAGGCGAACGTGCCTCGTTGTGCCTCACCAACGCAGTTGACACGACGCGAACAGAGCTTATTTTCGATTCCATGGAATTAATAGTTTATTGCCAACTGGGTCGACCCTTTCCCTGCTTCCCTGCGCGTCACTGTTTTGCCCTGCCTCGCCCTACCTCGCCCTGTCGCGCAGCCCGCAAATCGCTGCGTTCTGCTCCAATTACGTCGTGAGTTAGGGCGGCCTTAGACGCCTTCAGCTATCAAGGCAAAGCTATGGTATGGCAGTCAATTACAAATGAACTGTCGCCTGTCCGTACCTTCACTTAGGTTCCTTTGCTGCCGTGCCCCTTGGCCGGCAACCTGAAGTGAGGTAATGGCGGCTGCACTGCCACGCGACTGCTTACTGCATTCGTCGCTTCGTCCTACTACACCAGAAGGTTTAAGGGTCTCGACGTCCCGACCTTTCCTTTCGCCTGCATCTTTGCTTTATCCCTTTCGGAACCCGACGTCTGGCCAAATTCCTCCATTATTCGCCCTCCTAAACGTGTACGTCTTAGTATACTGTCTCGCGTGGTCCATTTCCACTCATCATCCTACACTGCTCAGTGCGATTGCGTTGCGTCACACTCACCGAGTACACGCACGCCCAGGGCAATAATCGCGTAGGTGTGTACCTCAAGGCGGTGCCAACCTCCTCTAGCCTCATCGGATAGCATTCACACCTCTCCTCAACCCACTTGTGCTCCTCTTCTTGCTCCTGTCACTCATCTGATTACTTTCCCATACAGACTCCTCCCCATACCTCCACGGGGCACTAGCGACAACGCCTCCATACGCAGTGCGGCATCTCAGGGCACCATTCGGGGACCGCTTGTGTCCACTCCATCCGAGACTCCTTCGTCGCATCGCCGCGACACCACACTTCCACACTACTGCTGTCCTTCGTACCCCGTAGTGCACTCCCGCCGACCCTTACGCAGCGGTACCTGATCTCATCGCGCCCGTGCGGATCGCCCTGTTCTGAGTCCACGCCCACACATACCCCCGTCGCCGACCTCTCGACTAAACTCTCTTTTCCTTCTCTACCTTCCCACCTCGCGCTCTACTGCGAAGTACTCGCCCCGGGAGAAATCCCTATACCTCTACGCTCTGTACTTGCGAACCTTGCGCCGCCCACTTTCGGGCCTCAGGTTCCCTTTGCCTCCGCCCACCGCCCTTCGCCTGACTCTTGTCCCCGTCACCTGAAGTACCCAGGTCATCCCCGGATCTGGATGACTTCGTTACTAGGGGACTTGACTCTCTTTTCCGATTCCTTACCTCATGTCCACCTCTATTCCTCTCGCAAACCTATCGCCCTCGTCGAGGCCGTCGTACTACAAGATGCCCGAATCACCAGTCTCGTATGAGAGGCGGTCCATTCGTCCCCGTCGCTCTCACTGGACTCCGTCACTGATTGGCTCATATGTTTTTGACTGGTTCGTGCTGTTGGTCGTGGCTGGCATTGCCGGTGTCCTAGGCATTGTCGAGCCAAACAAACGTCCATTTTCAGTCCTTGATCCTAATATCTCGTGAGACTCCCCCCGTCCCGCCGCTAGCCAACCTGCTCCTTGGTCCATTGCTTACCTCTTTTGCAGTTTTCCCTTCACCGAGCATGAGACCGTCCCCATGTGGCTCGCCGTCGTTTGCGCCGTTCTCGTACCTATCATCGTCATCGCCATCGTCTGTCTCCTCCTCGTGCCCGGCAACACGGTACCCAAAGGTACACCAAAGGCCCTCATTTGGAAGCGCAAGCTGTGGGAGCTACACGTGGGATGGCTGGGTCTCGCTCTCGCCATGGTGGGCGCTTTCTTCATCACAAATGGAATGAAGAACATGTTCGGCAAGCCTCGACCCGACCTGCTTTCTCGTTGCCAACCCGACCTTGAAAACATCGGAAAGTATATTATCGGCGGAACGCTGCCCAACATCACTGGCTTGACAGGCCAGACAGGCTTTGGTCAGCTTGTATCCGCGGACATCTGCCAGAACACCGACAAGCACACCCTCGACGATGGCTTCCGTAGCTATCCTTCAGGCCACTCGAGCGCTTCTGCCGCCGGTCTGATCTACCTGTCGCTTTTCCTCGCAAGCAAATTCGCCGTCACCATGCCCTTCGTGTCCACGAATAGCGACGCTTCGTCTCACTCGGCCTTCCCTTCTCGATTGCAAAAGTCCGGTTCCGAGTACGACGAGGCGCGATCTGGCGAAGGCGGCTCCCTCAACCCAGACTCCTCGGTAGCCGGCAGGAACCTGGCTGAACACAACAAAATCGTCACCGCCGTGCGTCGCCAGGCTGCTGCGCCTCCCATTTACTTGTTGACCATTGTCGTACTCCCCTGGTTTGGATCCATCTTCATTGCAGGGTCTCGATGGTTCGATTTCCGACACCACGGCTTCGATATCCTCTTCGGATACCTCATTGGCATCTTCACTTCCATCTTCGCATTCCGCTACTATCACCTTCCTATCCGACAAGGTGCTGGCTGGGCGTGGGGCCCGCGCAGCCACGACAAGGCGTGGTGGTCTGGTGTGGGATCCTACAGCTACGCCACCGACAAGGGCGACTTCATTCGTCCAGGGGACGAAGAGGAGGCGTACACGGCACGCCCAGCTCCACATGCCACCTCGTCTCAGTTTGTGAGCAAGCCGGGCTCCAACCACGAATCGGCCCCTGAAAACAGGTTCTGATTGTGTGTAATGCAATAGTTGCAGCAATTCTTGGCTTTGCTGAAAACCATGGGCATGGCTGGAGTTTTACGGTATACCACTCGCCTGAATGAGTTCGGCGATGTTACGCGATTGATATTTCCCTCTTTTTTTTGTGTTCTTGGGCCTATTTGCATGGATGGCCGAGAAGGACATCATTGGGTTATGATACGATGGACGGATGAGCATTAGACGCACGGGTTTGGGCACGCGTATCAAAAGTTTTATCGACATGGATGTCATAATAGCAGCGCGAGCACGCATTGCCACGAATGAAGAAACGACAGCCAGGATGCGTAGCGGGTGCGCTATAACGAAATACAGCAGTCAGTCGCGAGTGCTAAGAATACAAATGAACCGTGCCATTTGCTGAGAGCAACGTGAAATATGGAAATCTTGCGTCCGTCTTGTCACTACATCAGAAACGTATTCTACACCTGCAATGCGAAGCGAAACCACTACATGGCCTCATGTCATCACACCAGAGCAGTCTTCGACGTGTAAAGTTGCTGGATGTTTCTGCATCATCACGGCATCAATTCAGGAATCTGGTAGCTGTGAGTGAAGAAAAGCCGTAAAAATCTGAATCGTCACGTCATTATACCGGTAGTCTACCAACGCAATACCAGTTGAGCGGTGTGCCTATAAAAAAAAAGAGCCAAGCCGAGCCACAATGACCATCCTGTGCACACTCTACCCCCACGCGGTGTGCGTCAGTTGAAGCCCATGCTTCCGTCAAGAATACAGTGGGTGGCCCGACACAAATGGACAAGGTTGACTGATGCGATTTGTCTTTGTTTTGACATTATGCCATGGCGGCACCCTCATTTGCACCGCCTGCCACCGCACGATTGCCAACACCTTCAAGCTCAACATCATCCTCGTCGTCTTCCACTTCTGCCAAAAAGTCATCATCGCGGAAGCCACTGTCAATCTCCATCTTGCGCAGGCGCCGGCGCATCTCGTCCCTCTTGTGGTGCTGCCACCGGATCAGCGCAGCCGGGGCATGCACCTTGAAGCCGTAGACACGGGGAACGTAACGCTCGACGCTCTTGGTGGGGATCAGGGCCCCGTACGCCTGGAATATGATGTTGTGGAACGAGGTTCCAAAGTAGGCGCCGTCGATGGCTGCGTGTCGCGACGACTTTGGGTTGTAAATGTCCTCGCACCGACCGCAGTAGAGCTTCACGGGCTTCACGTTGGGCACGTCCGAGAGGCCCATGGGCAGCAGCGGGTGCGAGTGGCACATGACGCGCGGGCATTTGCCAAAGTCGGCCTTTTTGTACTTCTCGAGCTGGGAGGGTTCTTCTGTTAGCCATGCTGGGGACAAGACGGTCGGGGAAACCAAGGCTTGGACGTTACCATCTTGGCCAGACCCCGTGTCGTGACGACGAAGCGCGCGTGGACGAGGCCGTATAGGTGTCTAGCCGACTTCTCGATGGTCTCTCGCATCTCGTCGTCGCAGTCCAGGTCGAAGACGTCGGTGATCAGATCGAGCGCATACTGGTAGTACTGGACCTCGGTGTTGAGTCCCGTCAGGTTGAAGCGGTCCGTGAGGTAGTCTTCGTCGATCTCGCAAAAGTACTCGTTTCCCCGGGACGAGATGAACTGGATAGGCCCCGGTGGTCAGCAAGCGATTCGCATTTTGTTCGGCGGATACGGGACGCGTCACAGAGCAGCCCATCCCCCCCCGAGTGACCTCGAGAAGGCCCCCCTCCCATCAAAAGACAAAAGTTCTCGCGACTGTGACATTCTCGCACACCACTTACCCAATCCCGCCAGTAGCTTGTGTAGTCGCTCTCCGACTCACTGACGAAGTCGTCCATCATGATGGGTTTTGTGCGGCCTCGTGCGTGTCGAACCGCTTATTTCATGGCCAAGCCCGTTTCAACAGTTGGTCCTCGTCTCGTAGTGACGTATCGCGCCGAGAGCGTGTCTGGATGATGCGCGTGGAGGAGGTGACTGGGGGGTGGCGGGCATTCGCTGCCTTTGGTTTCGGTGTCGAAGGTCTCGACGCTTCGCCTGCAGTGCAGAAAGCGGTTGGCGGGGACTTTTCCCAAGGGTAACATTGGAGAGGGGGCGGGGATTGAGAGGTGGGTTACCTGGCCGGTACGTACCTCACCGCTACTAGCATTACCTAAGTGCGCCGATTGAGAACGCCCTGGAACCAACAGAACACTGGTGAGACTGGCATGTGGAGAGGAAAGCGACGAACATAACACGAGGTGCGCAACACTCATATGAGGTAGTGAGGATCCAGAGGTGTGTGATCTGGCAGTTGATGTGCACCGTCACCGGAGGACTCTATATATTCAAGTACAGGGCCAGTTCCATCCCTGCTTCCGCTGCGTGAAGCATCTCAACGACCATCTGAACTGAAACTAGCAGCATCGCTGATCGATTGACCCTCGGACTCTAGCTCATCGTTTTGCTCGGCGTATTTCAAGCCCAAGCCATTCAACGATCGAGTTCCCGGAACCTCCAGTCTGGACATTAGCCCTGAATTGTCCTGGTCGCCTCTGATTGTAATGTTGACCCCCTCCATTGCTTCGCGGAGCGCGTCGCCCGTCTCGTCCATGGCCGCCAGGAATCGTGCGAGCTCCTTGCACAAATCCCAGTCGCCCTCTTTCATGGCCCTCGAGAGTAGGCGAACCGTCTGCTCAGAAGCCGATCCGAGCTCGTCAAGTGTGTGAAGAATGATGAGATAACCGCCAGCCGTTTTGAGCGATCCTCGTTGGAGCGATTCTTCGAAAAGCTCCTGGACAGGTGGGAGATAGGCAAACAGCGTCCGCCATTGCCTGACCTCCGTCTTTCGCGTGCATTGGACCACGATGTCTAGGTAGTGCCTGAAGGATGACAGAAGCGACAGGACGCGCGGAAGAATTGCTTCCTCCGGAGATGGTCCCGAATCTACCTCATCGTCCAATACCTTGTGAAGCAGTATTTCCAGCGCATGTGCAAAGTATTCCAGGTTTTGGTATTGTTCCGACAATTTGACCGCATCTACAGCTCGGTTCTCCGTCAAGAAGAAACGGAGTACGTCCGGAAGAAATAGGTGAGTCTTGAATTAATCTGATTAGTAATTTGACAACGTCAGAACAAGGTGTGAACAAACCCTTATAGCGAAGCGGAAGAACGAGAAGCTGATGTCGCGTCGCTGAACCAGATCCGCCTCAACGCCCAGTACGATGCCCTTTTCCAAGAGTGTAGAAAGAGGGTAGAAATCTACGGGGACCGAAATCGTCTTGGGCAAGTCTCGCGATGTCTCACTCGATGCTGCCCGTAGCACTTCCTGCACATCAGGCCAGAGCTTCAACTCCTGTCCGTCGAACACCCAAAGCGAGTTACGCAAAATGAGCTCCGCACCAGTGGGTGAGGCTTCTTCTGGTGGAGTGCTTACTCTGCCGAAGTGCGGTTGGTCTCTCATGCTCACGTGAAATTCCACGTTCTGGGCGATGACCTTCATATCGTACTTCAAATGTCCCTGATGGTTCAGGCAAGGCTGTAGCAGCACTAGCTTGGCATCGACCAGGAATAACACTGACGCAACGGCGACGTCTTGTGATGGATCCCCATCTAGGAGCTGACTGTCTGGGAGAATCCAACTGAGACCGCGGACCCGAGCAGGAGATCGAACTATCCCGTGAAAGGCGATTTGACCAAGCTGAACCAGTCTGATGGAGCCACCCGTGGGGGCGAATATAAAGTGATAGAGCAGGTTGTCGTAAGTGTACACGAGAAGAGAGTCTTCCCCCGAAGAGGTCACGAGAACCACTGGCGCCGGGAGCTGCTGAGTGTGGAGCACGAGGGAACTGTCCAAAGGAGTCTCTCTCGAGTAAAGACGAAGCTCATGTGACTTGTTTGCCTCCACGGCAGCCACTAGAATATGCTGATACCAGCACATGCTCCCCCTAACTTGGAACTCGTTTTCCATAGCCTCGTTGACAAACGTCTTCCATCGACCACTGTTGACGCTATAATGAGCTAGGCCTCGCCGACCAGCTACAGCCACGTATCGACCGTCAGGCGAAATGACTGTGTGACGAATAGGCCATTGTTGGAGAAGGTACGCCGGGGGCACTTTGGTTGTGTGCCACAGATGAGGCTCCGCAGAGATGCTCGCCAGATCGGGGAGGTCGTACCCCCGATAAACCATGACGTTGGTACTGGTTTGTAAGACAGTTCGCAGGAGGTTGGCAGTATTGTAACATCCCGCCACCGCGCTCCTCGCCATCTCCAACACCCAAATAGCCTCGTGATCCTGGTTCGTGAGAAGGAGCTCCGAGCCGCTGCCTAGCCAAGCAGCGTCAGCCACTCCGGCAATCCACCTTTCCCCGTTGGTCTGGACTATTGCCTCATGAGCACCGAAGCTGTGGCTTCCAGGCTTTCCGTACACGCTCCACGTTGCCCAACCGTTCTGAAAGCCGGCAAAAAGACAGTAGCCGTCGGGGGAGTAGCTAAGAGACCTCAGCGGACCAGCCACCGTCGTGGAAACCGGGATCGCGTGAGTGTGAGAGGGCGGAATGTTTCCGGCATAATCTCGAGCGGAGTACACCCGAATGCTGCCATCTGCGCAACCAACCGCAATGAGAGAAAACCGTGCATTGATGACGGCTCTCTTCGCAAACTCTCCTGTCCCTTGAGGCGTATGGAAGCAGTGGCCCTTGAATAGCTTCTTAGGATCGATTTCCGCCCCGCCTTCACGAAGTGCGTCACGGGAATTTAGTCGCTGTACCGCATAAACCTTGCCGTCGCTCGTGATCCATGTAGACAAGTTCATAGGACGGTCGTGAGTCATCTCCACGACCGTAACCTTCTTCTCCAGCCACCCCATCCGACTGATGATCTCCGTCTTGGTCTGATTACCACTGTTGTCAGGCGTCCACCGTATGCATTGTATAGCTGCTGGCTTCCGCGTGGCTACCACGAGCTCATCATCAAGGGCGAGAGCGCTTTCGATACCGGCATCGACCTTGATGACCATCCTAAACCGAACGCTTACGTCTCGAACCCCCTGACCTTCTCCGGGGCCCCAGAGATATTGGTCTGGAGCTGTACCCCCAGGTCCGCCGTGGTGGTTCTGGCGTCGCCGTTGCACGTTTGCGTAGCTCGGGAAATAGGGCTTGTAAACTTGAGCATCGGAATCGGTGGCTAGCGAATAGGTGATGAGGTAACCTAGGGTGGTTCTGACGACGAATATTGCGGAATCGGGTCGTAGCAAAAGATCGACGTTTTCGCCATAGGTAGACAGAGATGATTCGGAACGAACGACGACAGCGAGAATAACAGTAGGCTTGAACGACGTGAGCAGATCCGAATCAACGACGCAGCAACATCTAGAAGACGACGAACCTTGGTTTGCCATACAGTCATGGACGTTGCAGTAATGACGGTAAACAAATGTCCGCCCCGGGAAATGCGCAAGGCGAGTATGGGATCCTTGAGGGGAATGTTGGCGCTGGGACGGGGCGACATGCGCAACGCGTTTTGCTCAAACGGGTCATCTTGGTCGACTGACTGAATGGCAGGTGTGATTGGGGTCAGCGGAGTCGGGATGTCGGTCTCTTCAGCTTGTGGCTGTATGTTGCTGTGCGGCGACGTGGATGTCTCGTCAAGGGGACGGTTGTCGAAGGGGTTCGGCAGGCCATCATGGGAAACGACGAGGTTGAAAGCTGGGCCAGACCTGCTGCTCGTTGCAAAGATTCTGGGTGTTCCAATGGGCCAGTACATGATAGATGGAGACCTCAAGTAATATTTGTCGTCGAAGCGACTTCGTCGTTACAGTTCAGTGTAAAAGCCTCAAGCTCGTGGAGCCAGGGAAGGGAGGTCCTTTGACGCAATCGAGACGAGACGGCTAATACTTTGATCATGGCCGTTGCTGCAGGTATTCACGAGCACTCATGTTCGTTACGTGTGCCCTCGCTCGTTGGTTTCTCCGAAATGTGTGGTGCGAGAATGTCACGAGTGCTGGGCGGCGATTGAGTACCATGATGCTAGCTAAGTTGCTGGCGGTCGGTAGGATTGGCGAGGTCGCGGAGAAGCCAATGCGTAGGCACCCCGGACGCTGGAGCTTCGACAAGCGGCGGATTGACATATTGCTACGGTTTACAAGGATATTTCCGCTATATTATCATGCTATCCGAGAACGTAGGTTTGTAGCCGGCATAACCAGTTACAAACCTAGACAAAGTCTCGGAACAATGCAGGCTTACATTGCACCTACCCGAAGCTTGGTATGTAAGGTCCATGGGCACTTAAGTGCGGGAGCTCACGCTACCTTCCCTACCTTACCTTACATCAGGTACCTTTGGACCAAGCGCTACGTCGTTTCTTGAACTACAACAACTTTAGGCACGAGAAGACATATACTTCTACAATCTACACGTAGCAAATCGCCCAGTCCCGTCCTGTGCGTGAATTTACCATGGCTCCAATCAGGACGCGGCCAAGTATTTCGAAAGAGAGATTGCCATCCTACCTGGCCAACCTCAAAAGTCAACCTTACCATGATCCTGGGTCGAGCTCAAGAGGACACAGGTATGGCATGGTGGATCAGTCGAGTTGGGAAATGCGCCAGTTTGGTATTCTGACTCTATTCGTGTAGCTTGCGGTCCATTGCGTGGAATCCCATGGGTACACTGGTTGCCACTGGTTCATCGGACAAAACTCTACGCGTCTGTAAGTCACGGTATTTGCCGCTCTTCAAGGTATGGGCAGACAAGCTCAACCCATTCAGGGAACCCAGAGAAACCCAACGTTCGGTTTTCTACGGAATTGAAGGGCCACTCAGCCGCCATCGAAAAAGTGGCTTTCAATCCAGTCAAGGACGCGGAGCTTTGCAGTGTCAGCCACGACGGCGTCGTCAAATTCTGGGATGTTCGGTCCAAGACATGTGTCAACGAGATAAAAGGCCTAGGGGACGCCTTTACTTTGGCATGGGCTCCCGACGGCCAATCTTTGGTTGTCGGAAACAAGGTTGGCATATTCGCATGACAAACTGCTGCGGAAGCTAAATGCGATACAGTCTGACAACATCTTCGTGCTATCACCAACTCAGTCGACGCCCATTGCCTCCTATCAGCAACCTAGTCAGACAAATCAGACGGCGTTCTGCTGGAGCGGGGAGAAGATTTTCCTCACCACAGGTGAAGGCCAAACTCGCATCCTGACCTATCCAGGTTTCCAACCCCTGTTCCAATTCAACCCCGGGAGCGAGTCCAAGGAGTTCACTCTCAACGGACATACCTCCTCTTGTTTGTCGGTCGAGATGCAGCCCACGGCCCGTCATCTTGCCACTGGTGGTTCGGATTCCATAATCTCCCTCTGGGACACCACCGACTGGATATGCCAAAGGACAATCACTAGCATGGTTGGCCCAGTCCGCTCTATCAGTGGGTTTCAACCGGTCAAGACATATCGATGGTCATCACTGACGGTCTTAAGGTTTCTCCTTTGACGGAAACTTCTTGGTAGGAGGCAGTGATGAAGGTGTGTCAACCTTCCCATGGCACATTCTATGACTAACGAGGATTACCTGCAGGCTCTGGACTGGATATTCGGCACGTCGAATCCGGCGATCAAGTACACATGCTGAAGACGGCCGGTCCATGCCCAGTCGTTGCGTGGGCGCCCACTAAGTACTGTTTAGCCTACAGCGACTTGGGCGTTCTCCGCATCGTTGGTGTAGAAGGTGATAAGAAGTAACGAGGCTGAGCCTGGCCATGTTACGGAAAGCGGGAGTTAGCGTCAATGTCAAGATGGACGGTGTTGCTTCCGTGAGTCTGGCCGTCTGGGACGCACATAGGTGGTAAACATTCGGTAAGTTCATGTTCCGAACCGCCATGTGTCGAAGCAAGGTCAACATGACGACGCCTGAACTGACTATACAGTCGAGAACGACAAGCGCGTAGCCAAAGCGACCTCCCAGGTAGGAAAAACAGCATGGAAGCCTTATGAATGCGTGCCACTATGGAACTGAGTTGGAGTGACGTTGAATGCGCAAAATATGGACGTCTTAGGGGGTACAGGCCCAGAGCGGGTGATGACACGGCTCAGAGCACAAAAGTCTTGGATGCCAGACCGTCCAAGGGCCACAGGCAGCAGCAGCTCTGGCAAAGCCTGCCAGCATGTAGGCGCATAGGGTGTGAGTAATAACTGTAGACGACGCATGTTTAGAACTGAAGTGCTCATCAACGACCGGGACTCGTCTGGAGGCTGTAGAACTTCGGCTGGAAGAGCTTGTTGCAGTGGATGTAGGAATTGCAATATATCAAAGTAGACTGCGTTCTTGTTTGGGTAGGTGCATACTGAAGGATTCTATACGCTGTCGCGTGCGGTGGGAGGAAATCGCCGCATACTCGCTCGTGCACTTGGGAGGTTGGCTTCAGAGCTCATATACTTACCTTGCAACATCACGTCTCTCTACTCTACCTGGGTAGCTACCTAGGTGGTCCTTGATACATTGGGTAGAGACTGCGTCTCAGGGAGGTGGCCTAGGCACACATGCTGGTAATCTCAATCGACACCGTGCTGTATCACACAGTAATTGGCTCATACGATTAACAACTGGTGTGGTGAGGCCCATCCTTGAAGCATTGCACCCACCATCGCAAAGGAAACATGATCAAACAAAGCGATCGTGGCATTAATCCAAAGGTGAAGTGCCGCGTAATATTTTGCGAAGTCCCTCGCTGATGGTTCAGGCACCTCGTTCGTTACTTTAATAGCATTTAGGAAAGTGCCCCAGAAATTTGGCAGGCGCGTGAAAAGGCCGAAACGCACGTACCTTGCCATGGCCTGTCCTTGGGTTCTAATCTTACCTACAGACCAAGTCCCGGTCAGGTACTTTTGCTATCTCACGCTCCGGTTCGGTGCCAAACAGACACTCACTGCAGAAGAGTAGCTGCCCATGAAGTTCGCGCGGCTGCAATTGCAATTGCACAGGTCTATAGACTATACCACAGTAGAGCCCATTTCCGCGCTTGCGTCTACACCACTTTGGCTGATGACCACCCCTCCCCCCCGTGCCCCGTTCCCATCTTTACCACTTCATTCACTTTATCCGCTTTGCTTATTTTACCCTTCTATCACCCAAATGCCATCGTTGTTCCAACTGGCGGCGCATCCACGCGCAGCATTCTAGCAATCGACTGTTCCGCTCACTTTGCGCCTGTTCTCCTGCTCGACGAGACAATAACGTTTCGGTTAACGTATTGCTCCGTACTACATCGCCGACCGCCAGGGACCCTCGGCCCTGCCGTAAGCCGCCGTGAACTCCTCTCGAAACCGAGACTGTCCGATCATCATCTTCCCCGCCCGCGATCTTGACGTCCTGCCCTTCCCTCGTCGCAGCCGAACTCGAAAACGATATCTGCAATGTCCTCCAGGACGCCGACACCGCCGGAGACGAATGGGTCCAACCCTCACAAACGGGCCCGAAGTCCCGGTGCAGACTCCAACGGCAAAGAGGCCGCCGCCGACAATAGCAGCATTCCCAAACCAAAGCGCCTGGCATGTATGATTTGTCGGAAGCGTAAATTGAAGTGCGACGGAATAAGGCCGAGCTGCAGCACCTGTGCTCGGCTGGGCCACTCTTGCGCGTACGACGAGGTTCGCAGGAAGAGCGGCCCGAAGCGAGGATACGTCAAAGCTCTTGAGGAACGACTGAGTGAGAACCATTTTCGCGGTGCCCCCCACTGCTGTTTCTCTCCTTTCGCTTGCCTAGGCTAACACTGTCGACTTGCGCCGCCAATAGAGCAAGTCGAGACTCTTCTCAAGACCCAAGACCCTCCAGCTGCCGCTGCTGATCCCTCACGAACCGTTCCCCTGGGCTTGAATGCGCCGTCTGGTAACCGCAACCAGCATGCAGTACCCCAGCCCAGTTTCAATGTTGCGAATCCTGTTGGCGGCCATGCCGTCGACCGCGAAACAGATGGATGGGGCATGAACGACGAATCCCCGCAGGCGCAGAACGCTGGTGCTTCTACAATAGACGACTTCAACTTCAACTCCAGTATGTCCATGGGCATGAACAACGTCGGATCAAATTTTACATGGGAGATGATTGGCCTGGGCCTGGAAGAGCCTCTGCCCCCGCAAGAGACCATCGACGAGCTGTCAGTCGCCCGAACGTATAGACCTTGCCCGGCTGCACCCGACTAATCCGTGAACGTGACAGTCATCAAATATTCTTCGAAAAGTGCCATCCGTCGGTGCCTATGATACACAAGTACAGGTATCTGGCAGCCATGAATCTGTGGGTCCGCCGGGTTCGACTATCTTGTGCCATTGCCAAGGTTACTTACATGAATACTAGGGCCCCAAACCAAAGACCTCCTGTTGCGCTGAGATACGCCATATGGACCCTCGCATGCTCGATCACCGAAAAATACACAGACCTCAAGGACCTGTTCTACCAAAGGGCACGCAAGTACGTCGAGGCAGATTACATCAAAGGCTACGGCGAACACATGATCTCGGTTGCGCATGCTCAGACGCACGTACTCCTCGCCTCATACGAGTTCAAGATGATGTACTTTCCACGCGCATGGATGAGCACAGGGTCTGCCGTGCGTCTTTGTCAAATGTAAGCTTGCAACATCAGCGGGCTCGTGTGTCGCGGAGAGGCTGACGGTCGAAACAGGATTGGCCTGCACCGCCTGGACGGTGCTGGCTTGGATGTCAAGCAATGTCTTCCTCCGGCCCGAGATTGGACCGAGAAAGAGGAGAGGCGGCGTACGTTCTGGATGGCCTTCTGTGAAGACCGGTACGCCAGCATCGGAACTGGCTGGCCGATGACGGTGGACGAGAAAGACATCATGACAAATTTGCCGTGCTCGGAAGAGGCCTTTGACATGAGCCGGCCCGAGCAGACGCAATCCTTGCAGGAGTGCATGAGCCCCTCAGGGGCCGGGAAACTGTCGTCGTTTGGCGGCATCGTGTTGATGGCATGCTTGTTTGGTCGAAATCTCATCCACCTCCATCGGCCCGACGTCGACGACCGAGATCACGACCTGAACGGCGAGTTTTGGAAACGGCATCGCAACATGGACAACATTCTACTGAATACCTCGCTTTGTCTGCCTTCGCATCTCAAATTGCCTGTCGGCCTCGGCAACCCAAACATCGTCTTCACTAATATGAGCATACATACGTCCACCATCTGCCTCCATCAGGCGGCCATATTCAAAGCCGATAAGAACAGGCTTCCGACGTCTGTCAGTGCAGAGAGCAAGGTCCGGTGCATCACCGCCGCCAACGAAATTGCAAGCATCATGAGAATGATTTCGCATATGGACCTATCCGCGGTACGTCGAGCCAACGTGACATAATACAGCTATGGCTGACATTTCCAGATGAACCCATTCATTTCGTTTTGTCTCTACGTCGCTGCCAGAGTGTTCGTTCAGTATCTCAAAAGCCGACCCGAGGACAGCCAAACAGCCGACTCGCTCAGATTCCTGTTGTCTGCCATGAACGCGCTCAAGAGGCGAAACCCGCTCACCGAATCCTTCCTCGTCCAGCTTGACGTGGATTTGGAGGCTTTGGCGATGCGCATACCGAAGCTAAAGTCGGCATTTCCGCGAAGTGGAGACAGCGTAGGTGACCAAACAACGTATGTGCAGTCGTACGTCTCGCTGACAAGTCGCAGCCAACGTCGAACAATGGAGGAAGCAGAGGACCAGTGTGCGACGACCCCGAAGGTGTGCAGGGTATCATGTCCTATCGCAACGAGTGCCATTTTATGAAAATCTCAGGCGATGATGGGAACGCCGCCTCGGCGCCCGATATTGTTGAACCTGGGCCAGAGGCCGCTGGCGGTCCCAGCTCGATATCAACCGGCTTCGGGGGCCAGAGCTGGCTATCCGCAGAACAGCCGCTGCCTTATGACGCAGCGGTGCCAGGCAGCGCTCTACATGCTTCAACTCTGACACCCAGCTCGGGGTCTTTGTACGACAGGGCGGGATCCAGCAACGGGAATATGGCGGGATTCGGGCGAAGCGAAAGCAGTGGCGACATCAACCTGACGGGCTCTCCTGAAGGCGAGCAGTCCAACCGACCGACACCGAATTCCAGTTCGGCGTCAGAGCAAAGGATGAACATGGCAACGGGCGGCAACACGTTCGACACAAGTCCTGTGCCGGGGCATCAGAACGGCGGCTCCCAAAACAACTTGGACGGGGGAGTGGGCTTTTTCGGCGACTCCAACACATTCAGCATGGGTCGCACAGGCTTGACGCCAAATCAGCGGTTTTCCATGCCAGACACGCCAGGGGCGGGATTCGGGCTGCCCAACGGCTGGGGAGACTTGCAGGGTCAAACTGGAATGACTCCAGTGGCTGAGGGCGTCTTGCGCTCGTTGATGAACATGGGACCCATGGATGCCATGGACCTCTCGTCTTGGGATGCGCCAAACTAAGTCGAATGCAGTGTGCTTGATGAAAACACGCATCATGGTTGATTGGCCAAGGGGGCCGTTGTTGACGAGGTGGGCTGCACTGGGAGTATGGCGTCGGCGTCCTATCTTGGGCCATGCGGAATTAGGTGGTTATAATAATTAGGTCGTGGGGAACTAGATCAACAAGAATAATCTGGACGGGATATGTATGACGAATTGAAGACACTCCTCCTCCCTAAAACCGCTCAGTCAAGAGGCATGGGGAACATTCTCCTGTTAAACATGAAATGACCGTCCTGGCAAATTTCGCTATTTCGCTCACGTACCTAAGGTACTCTACACTTTACCATGGCTTGCCAGGAAGTGAGGCGGGTGCCTAACTGCATCTTTGGCGATATTAGCTAATCTGTGGGCCTGGTCTGTGCATCACTTGCTGCCTTGCAGCTGGCGGCTCAAAGTAAGCAGGCTCCTCTTTGTGCTTCGCAAATCGACCCATGTGCTTTAAAGCAGCAACGTGACTTCCTCACAAAATGCAGCAAGACTCGGCTTCCGGGCCAGCGGATTCCTCTATTCTGCGATCCGATGATCCTCCCCCGCATCTTCTCCACACTATTCCCTATAACACCGCAACGCCCGGTGTAGTCGGCACCCAGCACGCACCTGCCGCAACCCACTTGCGCCCAGCTGCCGGCACTCCCTCAGACTCCGATACGGGTCTCGGCCCCGGCTCCGGCCCCAGGCCCGGCCCCGGTCACACTTCCGGCGGGCTTCCAATTGACATTTCCGGTTCGGAGCCTGCGTTTGGTCCTGAACAAGTCGAACATCAGCCACGCCTGCAGCAGCAACATCCCCATCCACGTTTGTTGGCTGCAGCTAGCGGCCATGCTGGTTCATCTCCTCATGCGATACGACCTTGCAGCGATCTTGGCCATCGTTTAGCGGCGACGGGTCAGCCTGGCGGGCAGTTTGGAATGCTGACCCTTGGGCCGGCCATGCCAGATGCCATGACGGCTGGTTCGGCGAAGCCAATCGTCGGCCCCCGGGGCTTCGTTCCCATTGACGGCACAACCGCGCCTGGGTGGCGACCACACGGCAGCTTGCTCAGCAGTAAATGGGTTCTCGATCCGCCCAACCTCGAAGAATGGCGGCAGAAACTTTTTGACGTCGATGGTCTCATCGTTTTGAGCAACGAAGAGCAAGTCCCCCTCCCCTCTTTTTTTTTTAATTGACCAAAAGATTGCCAGCTTCTGTTCTGGTTGGCTTATATTCTGTAAACCAGGTTCGAGGCCTATTTCCCGCACGTGGACAACGTCTACTCCCACAGGTCAACTCAGGCGTACAAGTCAAAGCCGTTCATATCCCATTACTGGGAATGTCGTCTCAAAGGCCGGACCCCCGGCACCAAAAAGTCGGACGACCCGAGCAAGAAGAAACGAAACCGCGTCCCTCGCCAGTTGAACCTCTGCGACGTCAAGATCAAAATCACCGAGTACCATCCCGGCGCGACAATCCACGATCTGGACGACGGGAGCTACGTGCGTCTCGACGAGGCGGGCACCTTTGGCGGCGCGCACAGGGTCCTCGCGTCCGCCGGCGAGGAGAGCCTCCGCCCGCTGCCGGTTGCCGCAAACAACCTCCCTGCCCCGGGGCAGAAGTTTTGGACGATACAGCGGGTGAACGGGCACGCCAGCATCAGGGCCGTGCCTGGCCCGCACCAGCACACACTTGCCAAAAGTGACGAGGTGAAGAAGAACAGCGTCCAGCGGTACACTGCGAAGCATGGTCACGGCGCCTCCGAGGTGAGAAGGCCAGGTGTGATCGTGTGGGTGAGCGACTGTTGACGGTGTCGTGTCTCGCTTAGAACGATTCGCCGAGAAAGGCGTCTGGTCGAGCACACTGGACAGTCAAGAAGCACGACAAGGAACGAGACCTGAAGCTTTATGCGGCCTGCTACTGGTAAGTCGCCACATGTCCTCCTCTCTCGCACGCTTTGACTTACCACACACGTCCGCTAGCCCCTTTTCCCAGCGCGTCTGGATCGCTCTCGAGGCCAAGGGGCTGCCGTACCAGTACTGCGAGGAAGACCCTCACGGGACGTCGGCATCGCAGCAGCTTCTGGAGGCAAACCCCCGGGGAACGGTGCCGGCCATCCGGCAGGGGGAGTGGGCCTGCGCCGACAGCGCCGTCATATTGGAATACGTGATGCTCACACTCGTCGCCTGTGTTGAACGTTTTGCTGATGGAGATCCAGCTCGAGGAGATGGATGATGGGACCCCCCTCTTCCCGACTGATATACGCCTGCGTGCGAACTGCCGACTGTGGATCGACCATGTTTGTGCCCGCGGTGCCTCCGATGTGCTGTCAATAGTAACGAGGAGGCATACAGATAAACTCCCGAATCGTGCCGGCCTTCAACCGCCTCCTCCGCTGCCCTCATCCCGCACAACAAGCACCGGCCGCCGAAGGGCTTCAAGAGGCCGTCAAACGTCTGGTGCTCGCCGCCGACGAACAGGTACTGCTTATCATCCCACATTCCCCTCCGTCTTCATCGCCAAAACCTGGGGGGTTTGTAGCAAGCCGCTGACCAATGCCAAGGGCCCCTTCTTCCTCGGTAGCAGCCTGTCGCTGGTCGACGTCCACTTCGCGCCCTTTGCCCTTCGACTCTCGCGTACCCTTCAGACGTCCCGCGGGTGGGCTGCGCCCACGTCGGGATCACGGTGGGCGCGGTGGCTTGACGCGCTCGAGAGTAACCCGCACGTCAGGGCAACCACGAGCGGGAAAGACTTGTACACTGAGACTGTCAAGCTACTAGAGGCCGCTCTCGATCCCGATGGCCAGCCGAAAACTTAGGGTCTCGGAAGCGATGAGTCTGACGTCCTTACGTCCTTGTTGGTGTAGTGGCGAGGCAGGGCGTGTCTTGTACAGGGAAGAAAGGCCCCGGGTGAAAAGCGCGGCGTTTCATGAGAACGATTTGGGCGCCCTAGCCTTTCTAGAACAAGTCCATGGATGCACCTGCGGCAGATCTACGCTTCGTATATCCACATATATCAACCCCTACTGCCCAGCCCAATGGTGCAGACGTGACATACTGCTCCTCGTAGTACGTTACGAATTGGTAGCATCCGAGGGCACAGGCGAGGCTCTCCGTCGCTTTAGATCGTGCCACTTCTCCTTGATGGTGATTACCTCGCCAAGCGTCCGCGCCCTTTCCCGCCCTTCGCCCAGCTCTTCGAGTGTCTTTTGTTGCAACACGCGACGGCCGTCCTCGTCCACAGCCCACCGCTGGGGATCGGGCAGGTACGCCCAGGAGAAGACAGCGCCAACCGCAACAAATGAACCAAACAGGAGAAAAATCAGCCCCTGGCGGTTGTCTGCGGTGTACGACGAGTTGATACCGTAGACGACGAGGAGGGCCACGATGCTTCCGAGCTTGCCGGCCGCAGCGGAGATTCCGTGACACGTGCATCGATAGCACGTGGGGAATATCTCAGCCGGCATGATGAACGTGAGTGTGTTCGCGCCTGGTAGCGAGTCAGCCTCTGCCTTCTTTTGTGCGCTGCGCGCGGTGACGTACCAAAGTTGAACATGAAATGGCACAATGCCACAAACACGACTGTTGCAGGTGCTCCCGGAGTCCGGTTGACACCGTAGTAGACTGCCCCCGTTATGACGAACAGTACAGCGAGGACGAAGAAGGACACGGTGAGCCAAAGCCTTCTTGGGATGCGGTTGGCGGCCACGACGAAACACACGCTACCAGCGATGGACGCGATGGAGACCGTTAGCAGGTACTGCTTTGCCTGCTCCAGGAGTACGTCGTATATGGTGTTACACGGCAGCGTGGCATCCGTCTGCCACACGGGGAGGCCGGTCTCGGCCCAGAGTCGGGCCGTCGCGTTGCCGTCTGCCCACTTTGAGTTCCAGCAGGGCAGCCTGTCGTCGATGGGAGTTGGTCCCGTCGTTGCCCACATGTCGGATAGCGTCCCTCGGTTATCCAAAGAGAGACCGTAAAAGCTCACGTCCAGAAAGAACCATGTAGCGGAGGTGCCTATTTCGACGTCAGTCCAAGGCCCATTGGGTACGCGTCATGACAAGGAGAAGGTCAAGCTCAGGGTGTCGGTGAACTGCGGCGAGGACACACCAAGAAGATAGTACCAGTTACCATCCTCGATAAAGTACTTGTAAAGATCCTGCTTGGAGAATTGCACAGGCATGGCTGGCGAGGAGTTGGTGGCTCCGACGCCCTCTGTGGGAGCCATGGGATAGCCCGCCGAGGCATTAGGGGGAGCACCGTAGACTCTCTGCGTGTTTCGCAAGGCGATACCGGGCTTGTTGCGGACCTCGAGACTGTACAGTCCACAGTCAAATAAGAAGAAGCGAAAAATGATGGCCAGAAGCGCAGGGACGGCGCCCGATCCTATCACTATCCTCCATATGCCGTCCACCGTGCGACGGCACTCCTTATCGAACTTCATGTCGAGGCCGCACTGCATTGCTTGGAGGCCCTCGCTATTCTCACGGCCTACCAAAACCCACAGGCCGACGAGTTGGGCCAAGGCCTGGCCGATGGGCTGCATCATGAAAGTCTGGGATGGGATCAATAAACGTGGGTCTTGACAAAACGGCGCGTTGAAGACAACTCACGGAGGATATCATGGTGCCTCTCGATTGCGTACTTGACCATTCAGACGTGATCACGGCGCTCAAGGGGTACTCAGCACCGATGCCTGGATCTCGACGTCAATTGCATTGCATGCTTGGGCGTAGAAGAAGGGCTGCTGGGTTCAGGACTGACCGATGCCCATAACAAAACGCCACTGGCCAGGTCAGCTCAAGTTACTCGACGTTCTGGGGGATGGGGAAGCAGAAGGTTACCCAGATAAACAGCCCCAGGAAGCTCATGTCGTCGAAGCCATGGCTGCTAGTTGCAACGCCAATGGTGGACACTATCACAAGAACCAGCTCAATGCCGTACAAGCGAGTCCGGCCGTAGAAGTCGGCCAAAAAGCCGAAGAGCAGTTGACCAATGACGGATCCTAAGAGGGTAAAGAAGTTGATGAGCAGGCCCTGCCATCTTTCTCCCGGCGAAGGCCAGTAGACGAAGGCTATCGAAGCAAGAATCACATTCGTGGAGAACAGGTTATAGCTGCGGCGAAGATGAAAGGTCAACAGGATGGAATGGGACGCCAGTAAACATGGCGATGAGGATATGCATACGAGTCGGTCAGAAATCCCGAAGCAGCCACCCCCCAGATGCGCAGGTTCCACGAGTTGAGGTCAAGCTCGTAGCGCAGTTGGCTGCGGTCCTGTGGCAGTCGTCAGTCATGGGTGTGACGGCCGGTTTCGAGTGAAGTACTTGGAGATCACGGGTAGACAAAGCTGAGCTGTCGCTACCCAGAAAGCCGCGGTTTCTCCGGACCAGAGGGTCGGGCAGAGCCGACATGGTGGCTCGGGATCAGATCGAGTCCAGATTGAGTGCAACCGGGTGCAGTGCAACGAGGGTGCCGTGAGGATGATGTGGGAAGATGGGTCGCAAAGAGCAGAGACCCGTCCACAGACCCGTCTACAGGCCCGTTTTCAGCGGCACATCCTCTGCCTCGACGGACAAAGGCTTGCTGAAGAGGAGGAGGAGGAGGATCAGAAGGAGGAGAAGAGAGTGGGTTCGTTGTCAGTGTCTGCACACACGCAGTACAAGTAATTGCAGTCGCAGGCGTGAGCGAGATGGTGCTGCTTGAGTAGATGACCACATAGGCTTTGCTCGATAGAACTCAATGCCAGCAGCCGCGATACGTCCTACCAGCCTTGCTGCGAGGTAATGCTGTATCCGTAGGGTTTACATGAATTAAAACGGACCGGCGACGTGGTCGGACAAGGGACCCCGTCTCGGAACAGGGGACGCCAACTATATTCAGCAAAGAAGGGGTAATATTGGATGGTGAAGCTCAATCAAGATGAGCTGAACACGCAGAGCATACAGGCAGAGGCAGCTCTCGTGAGGGAACCAATGGCAATTGTGTTCCTCTGGCAAACGACTGTCGAATCGGTTGGGCTCGAGTTCCAGACGCCAGCCAGTGCCTTGAGCATGCGTCGCAAATATGCACTGCCATTGGCTAAGGCAGGCTGTGCTCCAACTCATTCATCAACTGTATGTAGCCGTAAATGATTAACCATACCGAGGTACCAACCCAGCCTCGTACGGATACTCTCATCGCTCTTCTCCCTGTTGGCTGGTGCCCCGCTTGGGAAATCCAGAGCTGGAGGAAGCCTTGGTATAGGTATTGTACTTTGCCTACCTTAGGTACCTAAGGTAATGGTGGTGTACTCTGTACTTGACACTAGATGCCTCGGGGGGCAACTATTAGGTAGATAAGCTGCCTAAAAAGCCACGTTTTTGGTTACTCCAGTTCGGGTCAATTGCAACCTGAAAGCAACATTGTTTCGGAGCCAATCGCCTAAGCACTGATTGGACCAGGTACTACCCGGTATTTACGCAGTAGGCCTATCACAGACACTGGGCATGTCCTTCGAGTCCTTGTAACCCCGCTCAACTACGGATACACTACATAGTACCCACGCAGCAAAGACTTCCAACAACATCCAACGTCCCCGCTCGAGACAACACGCCTCGAGCCAACGGCTACACGTGTAACGCTTAGGACTAGAAGGCGAAGGGGAAAGGTCAAGAAATCTTCGCATCCGTTCCAACCTACGTAACGAAAGACGTTGAGAACACGGACATTCCTGGGCATTGGAAACGCGCCCCAATCACGCTGATCGTCTCCCACGTGGCTACATTTCGCTCGAAGTGCGTTGCACACACCCAGCCCCGTTTTTGGCCTGGGCTCGACTTATTCTAGGTACTCAGCCGACGCTGTGCCAGCAATCCCGCCGAAATAAGGAAACCACTTCCGCTCTTGTCTTCGAGCCCTGAAGACTTGTCGCGCTTGGCGATTACCCCGGGGAGATAGGAGCGACGTCCGCTGCTTGTGTCGCCCACGGATTTTCCAGCAACGATCCTTATCCTGCGGCCACAAGACAGACGCCAGAGGGCTTGGATGCATCCATTCCGGGCACCTGGTTCAATCGACGGCGGCGGCGGCGGCGGCGACGACGACAGCGACTACAGACGGTAACCACAGCCGAAGGAACTCAACGCCCACGTCATGTCACGAAACCACCCTGCGACGCTTCTTTGACTGCCGTAACCTGTTGACTGGAGTCAGAGTGCTCATTCGTCCTGCGCATCACGAGAAAGGTCGCGCCGAGACTTTCCAAGCATGGCCGCCTCCTCGTCTTCCGGATCTTCTTTCACCTCCTCATCTCTCGGTCGTCCGCCATCCTATGGCCAGCCCTACGCAAGCCCGATTGACACCACTTGGACGCCAACATCGGGCGCTTCGACAATCTCGGCACTCACCTCTGAGGCCTCGGCCCCTCATGCTTCCCTTCGCCCTCTAGATCTTGGTCCGCCCGGTTACCAAGCCACAATGTACGGTAACTCCCAAATCGTCATCCCTTCTTTGTGCCTCGTGTAAATGCCACCACCTTCTTCTCTGTCTGACATTGTTCTCGGTACTTAGAACCCTTTTCGAAAACACACCAAACGAGCGCACTGTCTATCTCGGTCCATGGGAGGTTGTCGGCTCCGAGCAACGTCGCGTCCTGTGGCAGTGTAGCTACCAGAGCGAACTTCTCGAACATTTCCGTACCCCGCGTCCCGACCCTTTCGCCTGTGCTCGCACGCGTAATCTGACCGTCTCCTAGTTCCGTCCGATGTTCCAGCCGCCCTTTTCCCGCATACCCTCCACGCCCGCCACCGGCCCTACACGGACCCATGCGAGCTCGAGCTCTACGTTAGCTTCCGTGAGCCTCACCGCGTGAGGTATACCACTGGCGAAGGTGTCGTGGTCCAGGATCATCTCACCGAAGTCAAGTACGACTTCACAACCGTGGAAGGCTCACTGCGCTTCCAAGGAGACATTCGACGGAAAGACCTCGTCGACTACTTCGACGTTGATGTAGTCTGGTCCGATGTGCACGGCAGGACAGACGCCTTCGGCAATATGAAGGGCATGGGCTTAGTCCAGAGGCTGAAGCTGTGGAGGGACCGGTACTCGACTTACCATTCCCTGACTGTGTTCGCCAACCGCGTCAGCGGCCGGCAGTACTGCGAGTACGAGATTCACAACTTCGACGGCGAGCTACGCAATCGAGATGACCGACACCGCCAAGTACGCCTGAATGTCCGCGGCAGCCGGCGCAGCAGTGCTCCCGATAACGGATCGGGTAGGTCTCGGTTCGCCTTGCCCCACCGCATGCGATCTCGAGTCCGCTCCGGGTCACAGGGCGGCGGGCCTAGCTCCGATGCCGGTTCACCATCCGGTACTCTTGACTTTCGGTACTTGGGTATTCAGTTCAGCAAACGCGAAGGTACGGGTATACACAAATGTGCACAACACACCCGCACGTTGCATTTCCCGCCCCACTTGTGTTGTAGCCTGAAAATTTGCAGACGTTGGTGTTGACTGACTGGCGAGCGACAGACTACCGCAGGTTTCTGGACAGCTGGGTCGTGGCACACAGCTCCGACAGCGAGTTCCATGGAATCCCGTTCCCGCCGAACCACGTTGAACTACCATCGCCGCAGATACTGCCCGGCGAGATGTCCGAATTTGGCTCACCGGACGGACCCAGGGCTCTGCAGCCTGTGATCGAGCCACCCGATTTTTACGAGTCGGATTCGGCGAGCTGAATAAACAATGAAGCTCAAAATAAAAACCCGCTTCGCAAAATCGGTAGCACTACGCACGCCTGTCGCCAGACCTCGACTTACGACCCTGGTTACGTGCACCAGCGCCCGTTGACTTCGCGTACCTGACGAAGACCACCAAGTGGGTAGTGGTTCGATCGGCTCATGTCCCATGGCAAGGCAGGGCAGTAACTGCCATAAATGGTACTCCGTCGGGGTAACACACATCAAGAACGGCAGCATACTGTAAGAGCAACGGTGAGTAGCATCTCAGAGGACAAGGTGCGACACCACCATTTCCGGGCTCGATTTGACAGGTCTGACAGGTCCCCCCACCTAATGCGACTTTCCTAGTTGACGGGCCAGTTGACGGGCGCGGGGGTCCGGTTCACTAGCGTGCTCAAAAATCACCTTACACATGCGTTTCCGTCTTTACAGGGTACGGACCTTACAAGTAATTCAGCACAGATGGACAGACGGGGGATCCTGCCAGCCAGCCACCCCACTGTGGTGCCGTACCAACGTCACCATGCCTCCATTAACATCACCTTATCCGTACTGCCACGCCTCGTTGCAGCACTCCACGAGACGAATCCGACAGCTATTCACATCTGACCCTGCTTCAAAGTGGCAGACTAACTTTGGACAGCTGTGTTGTGCGAAATTAACGCCACGTAGATTGGACGGCGCAGGCCTGCGTTCGAATTCAAAACCATACCACTGCCAGTCGGTTTGTCTGCCCCATCGTCACCAGTTGGCGGAGAATCAGCTCAGTAAATGCCCACCTTGGTCTGACCACGGGCTTCGTCTGTTCCGAGTCCCCATAAAGACAAAGCTCAAGCTCCATCAAATTCCGTATCAATCACCTTTCCGTCAAGCCTCAATCACGAGAGCTATCGCCCAAAACTGTCGGCACACAAAAACTGTCCATCTTTGTTGGCGGCGACTACCGTCCGGGTGACTTCGAAACTACGAGACATACTTCGATTACCAACTTGACGGCGAGCCCACCGACCTCTTCCGGCAGCATGAAGGTCATCCTCGCCATTAACGCAGGGTCCAGCTCTGTCAAGATTTCTGTTTACTCGGTCGAGCAAAGTCAGCCCCCTCGGCCGATCGCAGAGGCCTCGGTCAGTGGCCTCACGGCCCCGCCGGCTCAAATCTCGTATACGCGTGACCAGGTCGAGGTCAGAAAGGCAGAAGACCTCGAAGACTGTGTCGCTACTCAGGACGATGCCTTCAGAGTGCTTCTCAAGACACTGATCAACGACCCGGACCTGAACCAGATCAAAAACAAGACCGACATCGCTCTGACCTGCCACCGAATCGTTCATGGGGGCGACTTTCCGTCTTCTCAAATCATCACCCAGGATACGTATCATCATTTGGAGGAACTGACCGACCTCGCGCCACTGCACAATGGCCCGGCCCTGCAGATCGTCAAGTCGTGTGTTGAGCAGCTGCCAGACGCAAACAACGTAGCCTGCTTCGATACACAATTTCACACGACATTGCCCGAACACGTCCGCACCTATCCCATCAACCAGGATATCGCCAAAAAGAACCACTTGAGGAAATTCGGCTTCCATGGCATTAGCTACTCGTTCATTACCCGATCAGTTTGCAACTTCTTGGACAAAAACCCCGACGATGTAAACATCATCGCCCTTCACTTGGGAAGTGGCGCGAGTGCATGCGCGATCCGCAACGGCAAGAGCTGGGATACCAGCATGGGACTAACCCCGGTGGCCGGTTTACCAGGAGCGACGAGGAGCGGAAGTGTAGACCCCAGGTGAGCACTAACGCTCTCGCGAACCACTTCAATCAAGTACTCACAAACGTGGACAGTCTTGTCTTTCATTACGCCAGCGACGTCGGCAAGCTGTCGCCAAATTCAACTTCCGATCTACACCTCACCGAAGCCGAAGAAATACTCAATAAACAGAGCGGATGGAAGAGCCTGACCGGCACCACCAACTTTGGAATCATCGCCGACTCTGACGAGCCCTCGCATAAGCTTGCCTTTGACATCTTTGTCGACAGGGTTTGCGGCTTCATCGGGAGCTACTTTGTTGCGCTTGGCGGACAAGTCGATGCTCTCGTCTTTGCGGGCGGCATCGGCGAAAAGAGTGACAAGTTGCGACGGCGAGTCGTCGAACAGTGCGCCTGCCTGGGTTTCACTATCGATGAAGAGCTGAACGGCAAGAAGGCCGAGGCAACCGTACAAGAAATTGGCAAAAAGGAGGCAAAGTCTCGCGTTTTGATTTGCAAGACGGACGAGCAATTCGAGATGGCGAGGCTCTGCACTGAAAAGGAAGAGCTCTGGTAATGGGGCGGGTGGCACGCTGAACGCCAGATGATCAATGTGTCGTTCTTGCGAGACAGCTGGTCAGCAGCTTGTGTTTGTTACATTGCAACAACAGCATGCGTAACTGAGCGAGCAGGCGCTACGCGGGTCCGGGATCGGACTGGGACAAGACAATTTCTAGTATTTGTGCAACGGGTGCGGGTTGACAGGATTGTTACACCATGCATGCTGCGTGAGTGAAAAAGGCTTTTATACAGACTTGCACAAAGAGAAGGCAAATGATGACTTCCCCTTGCCTCGTAGCCGCACGCTCATGGGAGCAAGAGCTATCCATATCAATTTCCCAACCGAGAGCAGTTCCCATTGCTGACCCTCCATGAACATCGACATTGTTTACTTGGGCACACGTCTGTAAACAGCCCGACGTTGCTCGGCACTCGTCTATGGCCCTGCTACCCCATGAACAGTCCTCTCCTCACCCTTGGGTCACGCGTCTGTCCTGTGGAAAGAGGTACGCCGCAAGTTACTGGTTTCCACGTCAGACGGGACCACTGCAGAGACACGGGGAAGGAAAGGCCCGGACTTTGTTCGTTTGTTTAGAACCGTGCATTCGCATGGTGTTCGAATTGGTGGTATTCAAGTGTTACCTTGGATAATGTAGGCAAAATTTTCAGTTACGATTTCTGTGCTTTTGTTGATCATCCCTTTCAACTTTCACATGTCCTAAGGAATCGCCGGCAAAAGCGCTATGGCCGAAAATGATCGACGTCAACAGAAGTTGGCTTATAGTGTTATTCATCCAACGCTAGCTGACATCTAACTAGCATCGCGCAACGATTGTGCGCCGCTGACTTTTAACAGATATCGCCAACGACCACACGACATTCGTCCTGGAAGAATCGTCGTCTTTCGAGCATCATCTACTCTTCTCCCGTCGGGAACATAAACCTCGTGTACGTAGTTCCTTCCATGGTGGAGGGCCTGTCCCCACCCACAACAATGAATCGCAAACTTGCGTCCGTCCTCAGTCGCCGGTGAATCGAGTATTCGGGTATGTGTACAAAGCCACAAAAACGCCTGTCGAAATCAAGTTCCGCCCAAAGACCGGTTGTCCACTTTAGACGACAACCTCAAACAAACGCCGCCCTAATTTTTGTTGCCAAACGTCCGCCGTGTATATGTACTGGTACGCCTTTCGTATGCTTTGCGACCGTTATTGACCAATAACAAAAGACGAAAAAAAATATTGAGGATGTTGGCGACAGGTAGTCATAGCTGTGACGCCTGCCTGATTCTGGAGCTTCTCGTTCCGGATACGAGGGAGATATGACCTATGACCATAATGAGACGTCGGATATTAAATATGTATCGACCCCCTGAGTCGACCGCGCGTGGGAGAACCGACACGGCGCCGATTCCACCATGCTGAGAGAAGACAGAATCCGTCTATACCCCCTCTTGACATGCCACCGCCAGGACCAAAGTGTCGAGCCCACTAGGTGTTCTTGCAGCACTGGGACGACTAGCACTGGGACGACCGATGACAGGAAGGTTGAACCCACGCATATCCCAAGCGCCATTCGCACTGGGAGAGGGCAGTGGTGCTTGACCGGGAGGATAGCCGTAGGATTCCGCGTCCCACATGGGCTGATCACGCGACGCTCTGGTGGTAGGTAGAGTGCGCGATGACGATGAGGAAGATCTGCGGCCGGTTGCTGACAAGGCACCCAGGGAAGACCGCGCAGCAGCCTTTGCTGAGGCGGTAGAGCGAGACTTATCCTTGTAGTGCGTCTCCAAGTGTTGCTTCATGTTATCAGCCCTGGTGAACTTCTTCTGGCAGCCGGCATGGACGCATTGCACAGCCTTCTCAGCCGTGTGGATTTTTGAGTGCCTGGAGGCGTGACCTGACGTCGTGAACGTCTTTTCGCAGCCGTGGCTCTCTCGGTAGCGACAAGGGTAGCGTTTCCCGGCGCGCTCAGGTTGAGGAGATGTCGGCGAGCTATCTTCCTCGTAAGAGTTGGCGCGACTGGTGTTTGTGAAGGGAGGGCGCTTCGAGGGCATATCGTATTCCTCATACATGGGTTGACCCGGAGCAAAGGCGTTTCTGGGCTCAAAGGAAGTTGGAGTGAGGGGTGACAGGGGGTCGCTGCTGGCATTCGAATCGTACGAGTCTGAACGCAGAAGTTCTGGGGTAAGGGGCGAAGAGCTGCTGCTGCGGTTCGCCGGGTGGTAAGGTTGTGAGATAATTTGGCTGGCGGTGCGGTAACTGAGGCGTTGGGGCATCGGTTGAGCTGTTGGCTCGTCGTCATTGAGGAGAGAGACCTGACGGCCGGTTGCGTCGCGAACGTGCATGGTGATCTGATGCAAGCCGTAATCGAAGACGAAGTAAACAAGGTACGACGTTGCGAAGACTTGGTGAATATCAAGGAGGGCAAAAAGGCACGACGGCACCGAGATTTATCTCAGAAGAGCAATTCCAGATCGAAGTCGGGATGGTGAGAATTCGAGCGGTGATGTGTGCCGCGGAGGTCGACGACTCAGGGTAATAAGGGAGCCGACAGGTTTAGAAGCGTGTTGATGAAGCGTGTTGATGAAGCGTGTTGGTGAGGTAGGGTGACGAAGATCAAGAGGTGTGTGGAAGATTGAGGCGCAGGAAGAGTATTATACCAGCTTTCTCGTAGGATAGAAGCTCGGGAGGTCAGCGGGTTTTGGGGCTTTGGGAGTGGGAGGGGAGAGGGGGGTGGATGGAGGTGAAAACACAAGGCAAGGGCCGGTCGGCATGGGACCAGGCAGGTACTCTGTCTGAGTTCAGTCTCCGCAAGTGAATGTGCGAGCGAACAAGTGTGGATGAGAGACGCGGAAGGAGTGTTTTGGAGCAGAGGGGATTTGGGCATGGGCATGGGAAATGCGAATTGCGCACCTTTTCGTCGCTCACCGGCATGCCGCAACAGCAAGAACCCAGGCAAGGCAAGGTACAATACGTGGGCTAAGGTACCCGTCCCGAGCTGTCCAAGGTAACCTCAGACACACACTCACACATCAAAGGTACTTCACCTTACGCATGCCTCACCCTAGACACGACCATGGCACACACTACTAACGCAGCAATAGCACAGCAGGGATCAGGGGACACAAGAGCCACTGGGAGGAGGGTCCGGCCAAGGCGTCTTCTCCCCCTTTGCCCCGCCTGCTTCTGCTTCTGGTGCCGTCTACTTTGTATTCTCGGTACCTTCTGGCCTACGATTGCCGATGAGGTACTCGCTCCTACTTGCAGGCAGCACTTCTCACACCTTTCTCACTTCGCCGTTGCTGCACTGCGTACTGCGCACTTGTATCCGTAGTGTACTGCACAATGGATTTGCTTGCTAATAACACCCCTCGTTCCATCGTGCACGCTCTGCAGGGTAGCTCCCCGAGTTCTCGCGGCGGGCGGCTACGTACCCCGGGGTGGAGTAAGTAGGTACCTGACTATATTCATAGTACGGTTGGGCGGGGGAGAAAAAACAGAGAATAATGAGAGAAGGGGAAGGGACCACAGATGTCTACCAAGTATACGGATACGTACTGTCAATTTGTTCTTGCTTTCTTTCCCCACTTGTTAAGTGGTTGGTTTCTTCGCGTCAAGTACCCAACCCGCGAGATCTTGGAAGCCAATATCTACTCAGTATTCAGTACAGGTAGCCAATGATCGTCAACGACTCGCAACGACAATAGCAGGAGCCACGAAATGCAGAGGACTATGGAGTACATCGAAAAGACTATTCGGCAAGAGCCCAAAGGGAGAGGGAACGACAGACACGCATGTCTTCCGAATTGTCATGGGTACCCACGGCAGACCTACCAAGCCACCCAGCACACACTTGGATGGCAGCCATCCCACACATTGCATCGCCGATATCAGGGTAAGTGGACGGGTACGCCACGGACGGTGCACATGGGGAACGCCTTTGCAATCCATCTGTCTCTCTCTCTCTCTCTCTCTCTCTCTATCTCTTTCTCTGGCTCTTCCCATACCGCCCTGATTATACCACAGTAATAAGATAGGCACACTGACAGCGCAATCATCCTGGCACTCGCCCCGTGTCTGCGTTGCGCTGCCGTGGCCCCTTGTCGTTCCATTTTGTTCTGGCCAACCCTCTCCTCTTCTTCTCTGCGTGGACGCTGTTGGTCGATTCCGATGCATTGGATTGCGCAAGCCGTGCCATTCGTTAACTTTCTTGCTTTCGTCAGGTCGGTTGCTTGTCTCCACCTCCTGAAGCGGTGGGAAAATCTGACGAGTATGATTAACTCTTGTTCCCAGGTTCCATCTCATTATCCACGACATTTCAGCAGTGAAGCATGGCAAGCCTGGCTGACTGCTAGGCATTCAGGAGCTGAAGCTCCGAGAGCCACACACCACGCCGTCAGTCACAGCCGTCAGTCACAGCCGTCAGTCACAGCCGTCAGTCACACGTTATTCTTCGGGAGGTTCAGCCTACTAATTAGCTGCGGCAAAATAACAAGTCACAATACCTGTTATCCATGATTGCAGTGGCCTACCACAGTGAAGAAGAGGCAGAGACCCACATGTAAGCCACACAGCAAACCCAACAACAATCTCGCAGGCAGTCAAGAAGCATTGTTGCCTGCGAACCCTGAGCGCGACTTTGTCAGATGCCCTTCTCCTGCTTTCGACGCTATTTCCAGGGTCTCTCTGTCTTCTTTCCCAGGTGCTTGGGGCGGCACCAGCCGACCCTGAAAGATCTTCATGAGATTGCATCTTCACGGATGGCATGTCTGGCGCATCAGCGGAGACATGCGCTGAAAAACTGGTCGGCTTGTCTGCTCTTCCTCAGCCGTTGTTGCTCCCTTTTCGGTCGGTCAGCGCCCCGTTTCCTTCCAATTCCTTCCAAGGACGCATCGCCGGTATCGAAAGGTACGAGATAGATCGCGATCTGTGAAATACAGAATAGGTAGTAGGGGAACCCAAGCACCTGACTCGGCCGTAGCGCCTGGACAGGACAAGAAAGACCCTGCGCGAACCAAAAGGCCCGCGGCTGTGACGTCAGTGGCCGGTCCAGGCTACGACGATGCTGAGCTACTGCGTATGCCTAGCCCAGGGTGCCAGGGCAGCACAGCCAGCTCCAAGGTGTGGGCATGGGTGTGGGCGTGCGTTACCAGGGCCGGCCAGGGCATGGCGGCGTGACATTGGGCGACAGAAACATCCAGTCACCGTGGACCATGACAGGACCACCCTGCACAATCATGTTTGAACGCTCCATCGTATTCGGCAGACGAGTTGAGCAATGCAGCCATCTGTTCCGATGAAAATGGCCATCTCAAGCCGTCAAAATGGGGTTTGATCTGGTTTCATGAAGAGCCGAGAAGTGAACATCATGGTAAGTATTCCACCTTGATAGGGCGTGAGACACCTGACATTATCAAGTCGATGCAGGGAAGTAATGAAGAATGAGGTGAAGGATCAGATGGAGACATGCCTGCGAGTGTACCTTATCGCGCCTTGCCCTTACCCCTCCCCACACGCCCTCCGCGACGCCGCAATACACAGTACTTAGTACTCACACAGCAACCTCGTCTCCTCTTGGAAGGAAATCTTCCTTTCAACAATGTCGTCATAGGCAGGTCAAGCTGATGGAAGACAAACTCATACCACCACTTCGCGCTCTTGCGAGTCGGGAGGAGCTCTTGCAGTCTGGCCAACCCTGCGTTTTGGTGGGCCGAATTTCATCGGAGAAGGTTGTCGAGACAAGCACCTACGATGTGCTCAAGTTGACCGGAGTTGTCAGCGAACCAAAGCGATAGGAACAGATTTTTGGGTCCGAGTCGCAGCTTGATTTCTAGCATGCACGCCTTTTCCAGTCGTGCGGCTGTAGCAACGGCAACCCGGACGACACCGCTCTGTTCTGCCGACGAAGCTGGCCGGGTGGTGCACTGACGGCAAGTCATGTCGGAATACAATGTTGATTCCAGAAATGTTCCAAGTCCCATTCCATAATGTGGGAGGAGGGCATGTACTAGGAGCGAGAACATCGATGTATTGCCCGTTCTGCACTCATTCGGTCGGAGTGTTCTCCGTGTCTGCCGATTATCAGTCGGAGGCAACATCGTGAGCAATTACGGCACCACCAGCGGCGGATTAAACTTAGCAGCCTAGAAGCGACTACAGTGTCCTCGTACAGTAATTACCTGGGAGCGCTTGATGTCACTTTGAAGTCAGGCAGGGGTCATACGGACAGGGACCCGATGATGAGGAGAATGGGTCATTCTGTGGCGTCGTAGTGTACTGAGTATGTTAGCAGGCTTTGCCCGCTCAATTGCTATGCCGAAAAGAGTAGGAATCGTCCACGATCGAGATCTCTAAATGTGGCGGGAGACCTGATGCTGGGGTCCAAGTCGGGCTGGTAGCGTTCAAGCTACCTTTCAAGTACCCGAAGACAGCCCAGGGGTCTACTACTGTGCAAGCAGTACATAGCGACGGGCACCCTGTTGCAGGTGCAGTGGTGTCAAGTACTTGTAATGAGGTCCAGTGCCCTTGCCCCGCTCGACTCACTGTCATGGTGAGGAGGTGCCCTGCTTTACAAGTGCATGCCAGGGTCCACTGGCGTTTCTTTCTCTGAACACAAGTTCGGCGTCGGCTCTGGCGCGCTAAGTCATTTCGAGTAGATGAAGCCAGTGTGAAGGCCATCGATCGACAGTTGGGAAGGGGTGCTTGCTGTGGTGGCAGGCACGTGTGTCGCTTGCCGTGGGCGGTTAGAGTGGGCTAAGAAGCTCATGCTTGGTACAGTCTTACCCAGAGTCCCAAACACGCCAGACAACAAACCCAACGAGGTCCCTGTTGGCACCATCCCCTTTTAGCATCAAGTGATTCCCGTCCCGTCCATCTGGTCATTCAAGCCAGTCGGCAACGGTACTGCGTAGAGGTTGTCCCTCTCTTGACTGTGTAACTGCTGGCCGGTGTCGAAACTACGCAGTGATACTCGCCACGCACTGCCGCTTCCCCCTCCTCACCGGCCGCTCGCCCTTTCTTGATCGACCGATCCCGTCAATTGACTTGTCTTATGCCTTGAGGCGACGTTACGAGGACACACACACACACACACACACACGTTGTGTGGATGGTGTGAACATGCGCGCCCCCGCCTCCCCGAATTCCCATCCTCAACATCATTCGACTATAGAAGCTTATCCTGCTTGGTCGCCCGCCGCCCGCTCGCACAGATAAACATGCAAACTTCTTCCCCCGCGCTAGAAAATTACAGAGTTTGAGCCATGGTATTCTTCACAAATGCATACTCAAACATTCGCCCATGCGGACGAGTCTCTTACGGCTGCCCGTTCCCTCTGCTTGTTCCTCCTCGAGTATCGGTGGTCGTACAGCCAGACAGAGAGGAGGGGCAGGATGATGCTTCCGCAGCTCCCGGGACCATGGGCTCATCTGGAGCGAGAAAGAGAGGGAGAAGGTCCTGCCATTGTTTCGTGAGCGAGTCAGACTGACTGGTCATTACAGAACGTGCGACGGGAGACGTAAATGTTGATGGGCCCCTCGGTCGCGTTACATAAGCCCAGACCCTCGAATGTAATGTGAGCTGGTCGCGGCGACGGACGCAAAATGGTTTCGCGGTCTACAAGTAGGGCTGTGTGGGGATCAGAACTGTCGATAACTTCGAAAACAGTCTGCATCCCACAAAGACTGCATTGCCTTGCTCTCTGCCGATAGGCCACCTTTGTTGGCATGACAGGCACTGTCTTCGGAGTCTTCTCCGGATGACATATCCTCACGGACATCACTACACACATATGCTGCGCGCCCTCGCGCGTTATTAGGAGTGGTACATGCATCAAGTCACACTGGCACACAACTAACCCGTGCGACAGCAGTAAGTGTCCGCGTCGAAGGCGACCTACAGTATACGGGGGTTATGTTTATTCCGAGCCAGCGAAATGACGCGGCCGGCTGGGTTTCCTTCCGAGACGTGTGCGAGAAGCCGAACCCTTCAACGGGGCGAACCAATGGCAAAAGGGGACGAACTGATGGGTCGTGGGTGTAGGCTTGAATTGGCTACATGTAGGCTTGAATTGGCTAGACACCACTTTGTACGTGCGTGTGCTTTTCCGATTACCTAAGGAACCCAGGCATTTGAGGCTACCTAGGTACCTGGAGTAGGCGCCTATCTTTAGGTACTGTGGCTGTAGGTATCATGTCCAGTATCGTCAATCCGGAGGGGTTCGCTCTTGCGTATGGAGTGCGGGGCCTCCGATGAGGGGAAGCCGTGCCGTTTCTTTCCTCGGCGCCCGTATCCCCTAGACTTCTACCACGGTACGGGTCGAGAGCCAATTTGCGTGAAGACCATGCAGCTTAGGTAAGGCACACCAGTGAATGTCAACGTCGGCTATGAAATTGCCGTAGTTGTAGCAGGCCGAAACGCTTGGGCTTCGCATTTCCAAGGAACAAGTCGGCGGCTCGGAAACCAGGTTCTGTTTTTTTCCCTACCTTCCCTGTTTTTCTTTTTTCTTTTTTAACGGAGTGCGGATACTCTCCTGCCAATTGTCCGCCGGCGGCAGACGGTAGCAAAGCGTGTCACAGAGTCAAAGGGTCCTGCGTCCAGCTGTCCTCACCAGTTGTCGTTAGGATCTCGCAATTCGCAGTGAATCGGTATTGCGGTCTGCGCCCAGGCATCCCGAAACGGCATGGTGTGGATCTACCTACCCTGGCTCTGGCGGTGCCTGGCACCCTCGCTCGACTTTACGCACAGTAATTACTTGTAGTGGCTACGTACTTCCGTAGCTCTTACAAGTACTTGTACTTGAGGGGACATTCCTAGCTGGCAGCCTCCTTCTGCCCACCAAGTACGTTGTCCGTACTGAGGAGTGAACTTCTGTAGGTGGTCCCTCCCCGCCACCTTCAAGACCCTTAATGTATCCACAATGGGATACTTGATGTACTTGGTACAGCGATGCAGTGCTTACGTACACACCCTTTTCCCAACCAGCTACCTACGTAGACGTCTCTTCGTCTCGATAATTTATACTCATAGAAGATGGACGAAATGGAAACGTTGGCAGCATGTTAGTCTGCTTTTCGTCAGACATCTATATGAGTTTTTGATATTCCTGCTGCTCTCCCCAAGATGAAATTTTTGGTTCTCAAAGCGCAGCATGTCGGATTCCCAAATACCGATATCATATGAGTGTGCGATGATGCAAAGACGGGACCCTCGAGGTGCTAGCTTGGGCCTGCAAGCTACAAACACCCCCTCCTTGTCGTCCTCGCGGAGAGGCCCCGCAGCCATGTGGTGCCTACCCTTAGTACCTTGCTGCTAGCTCAAGCTACTTTGAATTCCTGGAAGCGTCCCGCACCTCTCTCGTCTCTCATCGCCGATTTCTATGGCGCATCGCTGATGTCGACCGATCTCCAGGGTCCTAGCTGCCAGCATTAGGCCCATTGCCATTCAACCAATTCAGAGACGGCACACAGGCCGATTCCGTTTCCCGTCAACCTGCCCAGGTGCAAATTCATCTCCTCTGGCTGGAATCCCCATCCCTGGTCGAGGAATCCCATCGCGCACTTCCAAATGCGGGATACTCGAGGGTTGCCCCAGTGCCAGTGGGCTCACCTCAGCTCTTGTCGCGTCGCACGACGACAATGAGGCCTCGATGATACGACGCTTCTGGTATCGTACTGTAACCAACCATACGTAGCTGTAATACTACGAAGAGCCTGCCGCAATCACTACCTACTGAACCATCCTGCGCTGAGTGGCATCAACCAAAGTAACAGGTCCTGCTGCCTCCTCCGTTCTTAGCCAGGCCAGATGGCGCTTCGCATTTCAGCACCCAATGTTTCCCCCCTTGAGGTGTCCGTACCCTTCGCATTCAGTCGCAATCTAAGTACCTTGGGTAGTCCAGCGAGTGACCCCCAATTTTGTCTTTCCCATTCTTCACCCTTTTGACACAATCCTGCCTTGCCCGACCCTTCCTTTCTCTCGCCAGTTTTTTTTTCTCCTCCTCACCCCTCCTCCAGATCGACGATCACGACCCCTAGGGTATCAAGGTTTGTCGTAGGCCAAAGAGGGCCAACCCCCACATCCGCTCGAAAACATCCAATACCAGCCTGTAGGCACCAAGTATGTACTTGCTCAGCTGCTCCTCGGACCCTGAGCTGAAGACATTGTCGCACCGTGATCACCGATCACTCTGAGATTTCCTGGCAGCGGCACCCTTTTGGCAACGCGTGTATCCGTACATGGCGTTCCCTGCACACAGCAGGGAAAACACACATGGAAGATGACCAAACCTTCACAAGCACGAGGCCATCGATCGCGATTGACAGGTACGCAGGCCCCGCATATTCTTGATTTTTTGTGCGTCCTGCGCCGGAGAGTCTGTTCCGGGCCGCAGCCTTGCTTTCTCTAATGCTTTTTTGTTTTCGTTTTTTGCCTTGCCTCGGTTTCCAGTTGCCCCGGCGGCGAGAGCCAGTAAGCAGACTCTGAAAACTATCATTGACAACTCATTCGACCATGTCATGATGCTGACTATGAGAAGGCTATTGTATGCAATTAACCCCCCGATTGAGTCACTCAATCTCTGCTCGAGAAATACTCATAGCCACCACGCTTACATTGTCTTTACACGTAGGAGAGCTCGCACTATCAATCAATAATCACTTCATGTTCGCGCTCAGCTTTTGTTCATATCTCTGTCCCCTTTCTCTCTTCTCTTTCTTTTTCTTCTTCTTTGTTCCAAAGCTCCAGCCGCTCGGGTCGTAGGGCTCTGGGCCACGGTTGCCCATGTTTCCGCCCCGTTGTCTGGCTATCAGTCTCGGCTGAGCCCTTGACGCCCGCTGACGTCGCTGTGTCATTTCTTTCTTTCCTTTTGCGACGCGTTTTGGTCCCCGGAAGAGACGAGCGTGGAGCCTTCCCGCTCAACCAATTTTTGATAAGCGACCCCACCCACAATGGAAGGATTACCAAGTCAGACCCTGGCAACCCTGGGCTACAAAGTACCATGCTCATTTGGAGAGGGCAATGGGGAATAAGGGAAAGATTTAAAAAATAGCCCCAAGGTATCTGTACTCGACAGAGAACCTGCTGTCCGAGCCGAGCTGCACCAAGCGAGCTGCCGCGCCGGCCGGATACGTCGGTACTTCTTGGCGGTGAGGCCTGGACCACGAAGAACGCCCACATCTCTGGCACACACCGTCTAAAACATCACCCCATCTTGCGTCGGCAACGGAGAAGAGCCTGGAAAGAGAACGCAGTGTTTCCCTTCATCTTTTGGCATTTCCACGCATAACAGACCGACCGTTTATGCCCCTCGCCCGCGGGTCCGTTCTTCAACAGAGTTTTCGAAACCCGTCTTGCTCCAACACGAAAAGGCTGCGTGTCAGTGCTT
This sequence comes from Colletotrichum spinosum, assembly GCA_004366825.1. Taxonomy (NCBI): domain Eukaryota; kingdom Fungi; phylum Ascomycota; class Sordariomycetes; order Glomerellales; family Glomerellaceae; genus Colletotrichum; species Colletotrichum spinosum. The sequence continues at coordinate 211,623 of QAPG01000022.1, read as the reverse complement.
GGCTTTGTCTGCGCCTGTCGTCCGCGCCATCCGGCATTGCAATATCGGGCTCGCCAGCGTTTCTTCCGGCTTTGCGTGTTACTCACGAGGGCATTACCGTTGCGAAACGGTATCGCGATAGTAGCCGCTTCCCTGTCGATAACGACCTTCTCTTTATCGCTTGGTTCTGTGACAAGTGCATTTCGAGGCCTTTCCTGGCATCGGGCCACATGTTGCGTTGGAGGTCGAGTACCTTACTACAGATGAATCCATCAAACTGTTATCATCCCCACGTCATTGGACTCGCATCGCTTCGTCTTCCCCGACCGCAGAAAAACAATCCGTGGGCCCGTCGCAGAACAGGGAAGCCATTCCCCCCGGTGGACTGTACCTGACCAACCTGGGATAATTCCCTATAGAGGGGACAACTTGTATTCCGTAGCGCCGAACCAGTCATTTCCCTGCAATCCCTGCATGTCCAACTTTCGCGAAGGTACGTAGACGGGGCAAGGAACCTCGTCTCGTCGGTGCGCCTCTCGTCACACTCTGACTTTTCTCCATTCGAACGGGGACAACCCTGCGGGTATCAGGGCGATCCTCTGGTCCCTGAAGTTCTGGACTCTTGCGGGGGCAGGGATTGAAGCTGCAGCCGCAAAGTCAAATCTCGGGGGCCCTACACTATCATACTGTACGCAGTACGCGCCCACGGCATGGGATTTCTTCAAGGGAAAAAAGGGACCGACCGGCTTTTGGTGCTTTGCTGCAAGAGAAGTCGTTCCACGTCGTCGAAAGAAGGGGTCGTTATTATGAGATGACCAAGGCCACACGCATGGTTCTGCCCATGCGCCGCACGTGTGGCCATTGAACCCCCGCCTCTCTCTCCATGTGTGTTTGAGCGTGACTTTTTGCCCTTTGTTCTGTATCAATCTCTCGTCTTCTCAGCGGAGTTTTCGGCTCAGACTGGCCTGGCCATTAAGTGTCCCCGTGAGCGAGCGGGCAGGGTTTTGGGTCCAAGTCGTTTTCTGTCGCGTCGTCTTTGCCCCTGACCCACGATACCTACTTGGTACTTGTATCTGTATACAGGTACTGAATGGGTTTTGGTGGGGCAACTCTCGCCATGCGCAATACACCCGTAATTTAATATGATGAGTGCTGTCGTGCACGATACGTCATCGCGCTACAAGAATTGCGTCCCGGCCCCGCTGCTCGTCCGACCGCGGACGATATTCGCCGACGACCCCCCTTCCTTCCACAATGTCGGGCCAACGGGGGACATGTTCACACGGCGAGAAAAGGGAAGGCGGCAGGCAGACAGGCAGGGCAGTGTGGGAAGCGAAAAGGGTAGGATCGTCAATCTCCAATCTTTGAGGGTATCCGTACGGAACAGCGATCCAACTCGGCGTGCTTGGCCAGTTGGCGGGGTGGGGGAAGGGGAGGGGGGGTTATCTGACTGCTGCCAATGAACGCATGTCAGTATGCTTGACAGCTTCACACAACAGCTCCGGGGGGTATTGTTCTCGAATTGACGTGATTACTTTGCCACCTCCGGACTCGATTCCGACTCTGAAATGCCCAATGATGTTGTGCCTTTTCCGCACACAGGCTCCGAGGTTAATAGCTCTCTGGCCATTTGTTTCATGGCTACCCCGGATCCACCGAGTCTCGTTGAGCCGCCAGCCAGGCACACGCACCTTCGGCCGTTGCGCCGCGTGTGGGCGTGAAGAGCTGGCGCCCAGTGCTTCGCACATGAAAGTTGGGGGTGGCCGGTCAACCTCGTTGCGACCCCTTTTTCCTCCGGTTTTGTTTTCAAAATGGGTGTTCGGTTTTCTTTGCGCCGTCCGCCCGCTCCCCAGCTGTGAAGGTCATCGTCCATCATTCAGTTGTCCCGTTGGTTTCACAATCTTGCTGTGTGGCCCACCCCCTCCCCCAACAGCAAAGAACCAACGTCGACAGACGTTCAAGCTTCTCCGCAGGCTAACTATAGCTAAACCTAGAGGGGCCGAACCCTCCGGAAAACCTTGCTGATGAGGGAAGAATAAAGCGTTGAGAGGGGGGTACGGATACATACAAAGGTAGGTAAGAATGAGGGGAGAAGAAGAAAAAAAAGCCATCACAGTCCTTCAACGACGCCATCACCTCTCAAAGGATCGAGCGCTGTAACAACATTACCGGCCGGCGGACCTTGGGTTAGAAGGGAGTGGGAAACGAAGTCGGCGGTCTAGATTGCCATGGCATAATCGCACAGACTTACATGAGCAAAGTTGGGATAAAAGAAACAGAAAGTCAAGTACATACTACACGGACGTGAGTAGACAGACAAGGCTAGCCTTGGGCTGGCTCAGATACCCAGGCACGAGGTTATCGGAAGATCAGCCGTTTGAATTGCTTCTACCGCAAATAACGTTTTCTTTCTTATTCTCTCTTCCCCACCATCTGATGTAGAATCCCCGAAAATCGCTCGACTGCCGAAGCGTGACCGGGATAAGAGATCGGTATTCTATCACACCGTGGCACTCGCTCACCCCTCTCTCCGCTCACGAGACTCGTTGACTGATCTTATTGAATTGATGAGGGCATGCAAAACCGCCTGAACGCCGCGCGCCATCAATGCCCTGCTCACCGTTGGAGCCCGCCGCTCCATCAAGTCCATACGTTTGCCATCAGAATACAGTGCAAAGTTTGTTGCTGGCCATGGCGTTTGTAACGGTGTCCATCTACAGCACCTCGGAGCGCAAATCAGCCGCTGCGCGGGGGCGGCGGCGGCGGTCCCATCTTGCCAGCACCGGTATCAACCCTTTTGCTCGGAGGCAGGTCAGGCTTCTTGAAGCCCCCATTGGACGACCCGGCCACTTGTGTGAAAGTTCCTCCCTTGAACCACCGGTCCTCCTCTGCCTTGCGCTTGCGACTGAGTTCGGCCTGGACCTTGGGATCGACGAGCTCCAAACCTTGTACCGGCGTAAAGGCCAGGGACGATGCTGTTCCGGTGGCAGCTCCCAGCGTCGTGCCAACACCTGACGTTCTCAGGCCCTTGCCGCCCAGGTCGATGTTCGAGTGTGACTGTCCAAACCCACGGAGGGACGATGCGGCACCGTTCATGGACGTTGCGCCCCCCCAACCCTTGTTCTTGGCACTGAGCTTCGCCCTCGTTCGCTGGTCGATTTGAAGGTTTCGAATTCTGCCATCGTTGGCTGCACCAATCATGCCCAGTCCAGCGGTGCCGTCGCCGGTGCCATATCCTACTTCTCGCTCTTCTTTGCCAAACGCCACCCTGTTCTGCGCCTTGCGCAGCTCAGTCATTGCCGTAGCCTCCTTGGCCTTCCTGGCCCTACGCCCACCTCGCTTGCGTGATGGCTTGTCGTCTGGCACCGGCAGTGCTCTTGCTCCCTTGTTTGGGGGAGGCTCTGTCAACTTCTCGAGTCTGCCGAGGCATTGCGACTTGAGATCCTCGCCCGTCGAGCCATCTGGGCTGGAGTGAATGCGATCGACACGAGCAGCAAGTATCAGCTTCCCTGAGACTATCCTCATGGCCTGCTTCTTGAGGTCGTTGGGAATCCCCTGAATGATTGGGGAGTGGTAGAGAAATCCTTGCTGCCTGATGCCGATATTCGTCGCAAGACCGGCAGCACCAGCCCCCTTCTTCGAACCCCATGCCGCAATATTGCACGAAGGCGTCTTGGACAAGCCCGTTAGACCACCCGCCGCGTTGAGTAGCTGCGCAGCCGTCAAGGACCCGATCATAGCGGTCAAATTCGGCGCGAAGAGGTTCATGCGTGACTGCACGTACTCTGTAAGGATCTTTTTGGCCTTGTCGAGAGAAAGGATCATTTCGCAAGCCCTTTGCACACGAGCCAGTTCATCGGTGGACATTTCCCGCCCCTTGGACGTAGTAGCCTCGACAGTGACGATCATCAACGATGGCCCATCCAGCACTGATTTCAAGGTCGCCTTAAGTGGATTGTCCGTAGAGTGCTGAAGCAATTTGATGTTCTCCGAGTCCAGCGGTCCATTTCCCAGTATTGACACCACCTTCGCATATTCCAGCGGGTTGGTGATGAGTGTCTCGAGCTCCGGAAATCGTATCGAGTAATGGTCTCTGATGTACTTATGTACCAGAATAATTTCGCTGTCGATCAACGTCGACAGGCTGTTCGATTGTGTCAAGAGGCGGTATTCAGGATGATCTTCGATGTTCCCGATAAGCTGCGTCGGTGTAGGTTGCGACTGGTAATGTGCGATTTTCTGTAACGTTCGGGTAACGAAGTCAGGGCTAGTCCTCCCACCAGACGATGTAAACACTGCTTCCAAGGGGCCGGCTGTGTCTCTGGGTAAATGACTAACCTCTAGTACGGGTTCAAGAGTCTTCATCAAGCTGGCGACGCTGCGTACGTCGCTTACGCCGCCCAGCTGCATCTTTTCAACTTTCGCTTTGGCATCTTCGGCATCGTCAACAGGCTCGATTGTGTCCTTTGGCACACCTTCCATGTCTTCGTCCTCGTCGCCGGGCTCGCTTTCGTCTCCGTCGAGATCCATGTCGTTTGAAGCTTTGCGACTGTTGTTGCTTTGAGGCGCATCGTTGAGACCCAAGATGTCGTCATCTTGCTGGGTCTCCTCGGCCTCGGAGCCCGAGTCTTCGAAATCGTTTAGGAGCTCGTCCGCTAGCGTCGCCATGGTTTTAATTCGAACTTGGATGGCAAATGGGCGTTCGGGAGAGTGAAGCCAGGGTTAGGTAGATGGCGAAAAGAAGTTCGCGAAGGCAAACGTTGAAAGACAGGCAGGTCGCGAATTAATTATGGGTCATCGTCCGTGCCACTTCCTTATCGCTTAATTTGGCCTTATCGGTGTGGCTAGGCTCCATCTTTTTCCTCCTCTCAGCCTCGAAATTGACCGGAGAAGCAGCCGCGGCCGACGTCGTTGTCAATTGTCATCTTCGCGACCCCATCATCGCAACGCGTCAGGTCTACTATCGACAACCACACGACTCTGGGTGATCAGTCAAAATGGAGGCTTCACGGGGACCTCCAAAGGTCAAGAACAAGGCCCCCGCGCCTGTTCAGATCTCTGCGGAACAGCTGCTCCGAGAAGCTGTCGACCGTCAAGAGGTCGCCTTGCAAGCCCCAACCCAGCGCTTTGCCGACCTCGAGGAGCTGCACGAGTTTCAGGGAAGAAAGCGCAAGGAGTTTGAGGACTATGTGCGGCGGAACAGAGTGAACCTCAACAACTGGATGCGATATGCGGCATGGGAACTTGAGCAGAAGGAATTTGCACGCGCCAGGTCGATCTTCGAGCGTGCCCTCGATGTGCATCCCAATTCAGTCCCTTTGTGGATTCGTTACATTGAATCCGAGAGTAAGCTCTCTCTCACAAAGGTGCGGCGACGGCAGCCTGGCTAACACCCTCACAGTGAAGAGCAGAAACATCAACCATGCTAGAAATTTACTTGACAGGGCTGTCACGCGATTGCCCCGAGTCGACAAGCTATGGTATAAGTACGTCTACATGGAAGAAATGCTGGGCAACGTCCCCGGTACTCGCCAGGTGTTCGATAGATGGATGCAATGGCAGCCCGACGAAGCTGCATGGGGCGCGTACATCAAGCTGGAGAAGCGATACGGCGAGTACGACCGGGCCAGGGATATCTTTAGGGCCTTCACGCTTGTCCACCCGGAGCCAAGAAATTGGATCAAATGGGCACGATTCGAAGAGGAGTATGGCACGAGCGACATGGTGCGCGACGTTTTCGGAGCGGCCGTGGAAGAGCTGGGCGACGATTTCGTGGACGAAAAGCTATTCATTGCCTACGCCCGCTTCGAAGCTAAGCTTAAAGAGTATGAGAGGGCCAGGGCGATTTACAAGTACGCGCTGGACCGCTTGCCTCGCTCCAAGTCTATGATCCTGCACAAGGCATACACTACGTTCGAAAAGCAGTACGGAGATAGAGATGGCGTCGAAGACGTTGTGCTCTCCAAGCGTCGCGTCTTTTACGAGAACCAGGTGAAGGAAAATCCAAAGAGCTACGACATCTGGTTTGATTACACCAGATTGGAAGAGGCTGCAGGTGATCTCGACAGGGTCAGGGACGTATACGAGAGAGCAGTCGCACAGGTGCCGCCGGCGGAGGAGAAGAGGTTCTGGAGGCGATATATTTACCTTTGGATCAACTACGCTATCTTTGAGGAGCTGCAGGCAAAGGATGCCGATAGAGCAAGGCAGATCTACAAGGTCTGTTTGGAGCTGATCCCGCACAGGAAGTTCACTTTTGCCAAGATCTGGCTGTTCAAGGCGCAGTTTGAGATTCGGCAAGGCGACCTTACTGCAGCCCGCAAGACTTTGGGGCAGGCTATTGGCATGTGCCCGAAAGACAAGTTGTTCCGAGGGTACGTCGAACTGGAGCTCAAGCTGTTTGAATTCCTGCGATGCCGGACGCTCTACGAAAAGCACATTGAGTGGAACCCCTCAAACTGTCAGACTTGGATCAAGTTCGCTGAGCTCGAGCGCGGTCTCGACGATCTGGATCGCACCAGGGCCATCTTTGAGCTGGCCGTCAGTCAGCCAGTTCTCGACATGCCGGAACTGCTGTGGAAGGCATACATTGACTTTGAGGAGGAAGAGGGAGAGTACGAACGAACGAGAGCGCTGTACGAGCGTCTGCTCGAGAAGACCGACCACGTCAAGGTCTGGATCAGTTACGCCCACTTCGAGCTCAACATTCCCGAGGACGAAGAAGAGGCCGAAGACGAGGAGCAGCCCATCAGCGACGAGGCCAAGGCGAGAGCGCGCGCGGTGTTCGAGCGGGCCCACAAGAGCATGCGCGACAAGGAACTCAAGGAGGAGACGGTCACGCTGCTCAATGCCTGGCTGTCGTTCGAGAGGACGCACGGCGCGGCGGAGGACGTGGACAAGGTTCAAAAGCTGATGCCGCGCAAGACGAAGCGGAGGAGGCGGCTGGAAGACGACACCTTCGAGGAGTACGTCGACTACGTCTTCCCGGCCGACGACAACCAGACCAAAAACCTGTCGAACCTTTTGGCCATGGCCCAAGCCTGGAAGCAACAGTCAGGAGATGTCGCGAGCTGATGCGGTGGCCAAGGAGAGTGCTGTTTCTCTGCATTGATACCACTACGAGCTCGAGAAGTGTACAGATAGACTTCGGCAGGGGTTGCGCAAGGGCCCAACTCCTACATAGGACCGAGTATATTTCATCCCATGGTTGAAAACACATGTTTACCCGCACTCAGTCCTTATCCTTCACGGGCGGCCTTCCCCGGCTTGTCAGTCACGACATGGGACTTTAATAATCGTCCGTTCTTCCCGGGCCCTCGTTGTGTGTTGGGACGAGCCCACCCATGCCGACATTGAAATCCATGTCAGGTTCGCGATAAATCATCCACATGTGCGATGCCACGGCGACTGGCCCACTAGCCTCCAACAAACAATCCAGGCCCTACCGACTGTGACCGGAACAGCCGGTGGGTGCGGGGCCCCCTTGACCAAGGCTTTCCGTCAATGTGCGATGATGTCATCCGCATTAGCCTCTCCTTCTTTTCGCGCCATCCTTCACACTTCGAGTCGCACAGCACAGCGCAGAACGCACCAGACCAGTCCCACACCGCCAACTCATCAACGCCGCCGCGCTTGTGAACGAAGGCTCACACCACGTCACGCTTCAGACCATCTTCGTGATGAGAGATGGCGGGTGATGTCGTGTTCACATACTTTCGCTCGTCTTCTGCCCCGACGGGGTACTAATCAAAGGATACCTAGGTAGCCTGGTAATGACCGCCTGCCCGGCGCCTTCCATGGGGATTTTAGTCATTTGGATGGCGGAACATGGCACATTAGGCACTCGGACACCGTTTCTGCCTAGCCGCCAGCTAAGGCGACCAAGTAGCATGAACAACGGCATTTAGGAGCGGCGGGCTGACTGAGCATTTGCTGAGAGCTTGCGAATCCTGTCTCATCGGATCACAAGTACTTTTACAACCATGGTGAAAAGAATGCCCAGCGCTTTCGCTCGCTCGGGAGCATCCGTGGCTTTCAAAAAAAAGAAATTTCAGATCTATGGGAGAAACGTCTCAACGAGTGTACATCCCGTTGACCGGGACACCAAAGCACACACCTTCGATCGGACCATTTCCAAGTAGCCGTGCGCTCGCCAGGGGAAAAAAACACGGGCGTCATCGTTGTTTGTCGTAAATCGTCATTCCATTCCACATATATCAACTGCCGTGAGCCCTGCCCACTTGCCTTTGCCCGTCATACCTTTCCATCGTTCCTCACCGCTGGTCAGCGCTTCACGTTAGCAGGAGAGAGAGACCCGGTTCGAAAACGGACAAGCTCAAGGTCCGTTCCCCATCCGCAAGTGAGTCTCGTAGACTTGCTGCTGCAGGGTAGTCGGCCTCCCTACATTTCCGAGTCTTTCGCCATTCCCGGTGCCCCAATAGGACCCTGGCGATCAGCCTCGATCCTTGGACTGAGACCCGTCAGGGTTTCTCCGCTTTGTCAGAGCTGCATGCCGCCAGCTTTTCTCCGGTTGGTATGACCAGTTCCACCAGGGGCTGGCGACGAGATACGTCAACCGCCACCTGATGCGTCTCGTGATCTTTCGGGAACGGGAGCCGATTAGTGACGGCGGCGGTCTACCACAATCCAATTAGAATCAGTCATGATCCACAGTGACAGCGAATAGCAGTAGATTCTGAAACAGAGGGGAAAAGGAAATCTATCTCGGTAAATGCAATGCAAAGCGGCTTGAGGAAGGTCTCTTGGTCTCTTTGGTGTGAATCGCCAATCATGTCTGCACTTTCATCCCGCTGCCTGAACCACTTTCTGGGGCTTCCAGACAATGGTCAAACGGTGCGCTTGAGGCCAAATACTTGACGGAGAAATAGTCGTTAGGTCGTTAAGGTCGTACTGTGCTTTTGAGAGAAATTTTCTCGACGGCGGTGTTACACGGTGTAACAGCACCAACGGCTGTTTGACTGCCGGGTGGCCACAATGAACCGGCAGAAGAGAGGAGAAGGAGCCATGTGTATTACCTCGTCGCTCTCGTTCACCTCCTGGGGTCGTAACCGACAGGAGGCGCAGGCAAGGGCCCGGCAGAGTATGGGTTGCCGTCCTGGTAGACGGGCCCGTAGTCATACCGATCACCTCGCGGAGAAGCTGAGGAATACCAGTCGTCAGCCCTACTTCTTCTGCCAACATCGTTGCCTTGTAGTCTTCTCTGCCGCTCGAGTCGTTTCTGATGTCGGAGTGCCTTTTCGTGCTGGAACTCCTTGCACTCATGAGTCATCTCCTTTGCCTCCTTCAGCTCAGACCAGGCGCCCTTGATACCGAGAGCAGCGATACCAACAGAGGCCGCGTCTTGCAGGAGCGCTTTTGACTTGAGCTTCTTGGCCTCTTGTGGGCTAAGCCGACCCTCCCGAACAGCCTTTTGCCGAGCATTGCGTTTTTCCATACTCTGGTAGACCCCGTGTGCCGCGTGAATGCTGGCAACGGCCGCTAGGCCGGTTGTAATGACTTGCTTACCTCTCATTTTCCTTGCGCGCTTCTCATCATCGTCCGAATCCCCGAGATCCGAGTCGGAGCTGGCGTCAGATCGTGCGCCCCTCCGCCGAGAGCGATCGCGACGCCGGCTGGTGTAAGACGACCTGTCATCTTCATACACGTCGCGTCCGCCACGGGCCACGGCATGTCCTCTCTCGTATCCGTCGTCGTACTCGTCCGAGTACCGACGGCTGCGGCCGCCCCGAGAGCTCCGGTCGTCGTAATGACTGTCGTCACGGGCATGTCGATCCCTTTCCCTGTCGTCTGGATCACTGCCGAGACCAATCTTGGCGAGTTTCTTACGCGCCGAGTCTACGACGCTGCGGCTTCTACTCCTCTGTCGGCGGCCATCGCGGCTGGACGCCCGACTGTCGTATGAGTCGGCGCTCCTGCCGCGGCTGCGAGAACGGACGTTCTCAATGGCCTTCTTCGCGCTAAAGGCGCCGAGGCCAGCAGTTGCGAGGGCAGCCAAGCCAGGTCCGCCACCGCCGTCGGAGCGGGCGCGGGAACGGGACCGGCTTCGGCCGGTCTTGTGGTCCTCTTCAATGTTGCGCTTAGAACCATTGATGACGCGGTTTCCTACGAGACCACCGATGACGGACTCGGCCAGGCCCAGTTTGCTCTGCTTCTCCCCCTGTGCGGCATCGATGGTGGCAGCGCCAGCAGCAGCAGTGAGAATGCGCTTGGTCTTCTCACCCTTCCAACCGCCCGGTTCCTTAGCGACACGGAAGGCCTCGGTGGCACCGGCGATGAGCGAGGCCATTGCTGCCTTCTGCATCTTGTTGGCGTTGTCACCGCCGGGACCTCGGGACTTGGAACGCGAGCCTCTCGAGTCCGGGCTGCCCCGACGGCTTCTGGTATCGCTGCGCCTGTCATCATGACCACCTCCGGCACCTGTGAGGGCCTTGACTGCAACTCCGAGGCCGGAAGCCGCTAGGGCATTTTCCAGGAATGACTTGGAGCCCTTCTTTTCTCCTTCCTCGTCGGAGTAGTACTCGACCCTTCCGTCACGGCCACGGTGCATAACGACATGGGCCTTTCTCTCGTCTTTTTCCTTGTGCGAGCTATAAAATTCAGCACCTTGGTAACCAGCAAGGGCGCCCGCAGCCCCGAGAGCGGCGGAGGTCAGGTAGTTGCGTTCGACATCTCCGCCGTGCTCCTTGGCCTCTCTACGATCGTAGAATTCCTTGCCGCCGAAAGCAAGGGCGGCACCGGCTACAGCTGCCAGGATCTTCTCTTGCTGGTTGAGCACTCTTCTGCGAGACCTCTCTTCCTCCTCATAATAGACGCTGGAGCCCTTCTTGCCACGGCGGTCATAGTCACGTTCGTAGTAGGCGCGATCCCGATCGTCGTACCCGCGGTATTCGTCATAGTAACCAGGCTCGGCGGAACGGGTTCTTCGCGAGTCCCTGTAACCTGGGGGAGGGAAATCCCGATAGACCTCCTCAACGGAGAGGTCGCTGTTCTCCCGGGCTCTCGGGACGATCTCGCGGGATGTGTGAACCTTCAGATAGGGTTCGTCGGCATAACGGGGGTCGATTCTTTCCTCGCGACGCTCTTCGCGCACGTAGCGCCGAGTGCGCTGGGGCTCATAGTCGTAACTCATCGTGGGCGATGGGAGTGGACGGGAGAGCCAAATAGGCTCGTTGGGACCGGAGGTTGCTGGTGTAAGGGCGGGGTTCCTAGCCGGTGATGGTCAAAGTGAATCAGTGGGTCGTCTTTTGAATGTTCGAGTGCAGCGTTGTCCGGGTGAATTTGTGTTAAATGTGTCGTCGTTGGCCGTTCTGCATGCGACAGGTAATTTCTTGGGGTTTTCGCAATCTGCTGCGTCTTTGAACTTGGGTCGAAGGAAGATGGAAAATAGAGGGAGGGAGTAATAGGGTCAGGCAAGGAGAGGGGTCAGGAATGACGAAGAGCAGACCGGGATTGCCAGGGCTGGAAGTGCGACGTGGTGGGGGGTGGGCAAGGGTCCAGCAGACGGGAAAGGGCATTTGACACTGAACCCAACGTGAGGTGCACAGCAGTTCAGGCGGAGTAGAACTGGGGGGCTGTGCGGTGCCCTCCCCTCCCCTCCACGCTCTCTGCCAAATGCCCCGGTGCTAGTCATGTGTCCGACTAATTGCTCTGTACGTGATACTGTGTGTACGGGGAGTGTCATACGTACTTTGAGAATGCGAATACAAGTGTTAGTTAGGTTAATACAGAAGCATAGCTACGTCGGCTCGTGATGAAATTCGACGTTTCCTGTGTTGCTGCTTTCTGAGCTTCATCTCACTTGGCGAACTCAAAACTTCCAATTTGGCTGGGCAGTAATGGCGACAGCGAGGCTAGCCTCTCACTAATTGTCTATCTGATTCCTTCCTATCTTCCTACTGAGAAACGATGGTGTGTGGCGCGAGCGACGCCTTCTTACGATTATCGGGCACCCTGGAGTTCAGCCTCGATACTGCAGAAGGCCTGCTGCTGTCGTTCAGCTTCGTGTGCGTACACGATGAACCTTTCCAGCGCTGAGGGCTCAGGCACTGAGTTTGCATGCATCGTCTGTCGGGGAGGCCGCAGTGAGACGGGGCTGCTGCAATGCAGCATTTTCGCTCTGATCCTCAACATTTCCTTCTCAGTGGCTGCGATGTGAAACTGAGACCCGGCGAAGGCGAACAGAGGTTTACGTAGTGGGAAGAGGTACATTGCAGTCGTGTGTTCAAGGCCACCGGGGGTCACTACCTACGTACGGCCTCGAGTGAATGAATGGATGATATCATAGCGTACAGGGGTACATGTCCACCCCGGTGGTAATACTACCTATGGTACGGAGGGGGTAGGCACTGTCTACTGATAAGTCGCGCGAGTGAAATCCACCAAGGCCTTGAGACGGATTGTCACGAGAACCATCATGAATCTATCGGTGTATGCGAGTAAATAAACTTTCAGGGTAATGGCATTTCAAACCGCGGCAAGCCGATATATTGGCGTCGTTGTTCATAGAAGACAGCAGTAGCCGGACGCTTCAAAAGCTGCAGAGGCTTGATTGCCCTGACGTCCGTGTACTGCCTACTTACCAAAAAGCAAGCTCCTGGGTCTCGGAGCCTTGGTAGGAAGAGACAAACACCGCCCCTTGAATATCTGCTGGAAATTGCGGGCAGGCAGGTATGCTGCGAGGCATCGTGCGTGGCGCAACTGACTTTCGGTGTGGCGGAGGGCTTGGTATACCATCAGGCACCATCAGTGGCATCACAGACAAGACATGATAGGTCGAAACAGGACACACGTGGGTGGCTAACAATCAAGAGTAGACCGTTAGGCACCCGTCTTTGTGCGCCGCACCTTCTTCATGGCGTATCGGTGGTGGCTTTTGCAACATCTTTGAAGTGGCGCCGTCAGCTAGGCTGTGCCTGACGCCTCACGTGCAACTGCTGGACTACAGTAGAAGCAGGCTGGACTGGTTTGTATGTATGGCGGGAGAGCCCGGCGGTGTGTGGGCCAATCCAATGATGCTCCCCTTCGAGAACATTTTATCCACCAGCTAGCAATAACAATACCCTTGTCTGACTACTCGTCGCCATTGTCTTCGCAGAGAATTCGTAGATGCGCCGGCCAATGATGTAATGTGACCACACTAGGCAGTACACCGTCTCGCCTGGGTGACTACGATTAAGGTGGTACCCACCAATCAACACCGCACAGTTCATGTCTGGTTTCACACCGTAGATGGATCGTCGTTTACTCATCGTGTTATACAGTTGTCGCTTCATTTTAGACACAGTACAGCATCGAGCTCGTTACGCGACCTTCTGTCGCTCGCCAGACATCCCCAAATGACATCTGGCTGTCCAACGGCTGGCCGGAGACATTGGTGATGCAAGATCATCAGTCTTGGATATTTCTTCTTTTCCGAATTCACGTTGAACCTGTTCTCCCGGTGTGCTGTTGTACAAACGCATGTCGTATGAGAGAGACTTGGCCGGCCAATTTCTCTCCATCCTTGCTTTTCTTCTCGTTTCTTCCCAGCCACCCAAGTCCCGTCAACCCATTTCACGATCTTGGCCGGCAAACACGCAACCTGGCGCCAATCACGTCCTTTCCCCGCTATGCGAGCCAACGCCAGAACCATGCCGTTACCCGTGTGCTCTCTCGCTGCCAGTCACTGACGCGGTGCCAGGCGAACCTGCCCATCTTGATTCGACATACTCCACGGCACACGCAAACAGGCAGTCTGCTAAGTAAACCTCCATGACTTGTTAACGTCACTGCAGGAACCTGCGCGCGTCCAGTGCTGCCCATGTCCTCTTGTCCTGCTTTCTATCCTCTACCCCCGCAACCTGCTCTCTCAGCCCGACTGACGTTGACTGGTCTGGCCTGCAATGGCCTGGCCTGCCCAATGACCTGGCACCATGGGCGGTCTGCCCGCCTGGCCTGCAAGGGCAGCATCGCGACCCAATCTCCGCCTTTCCAAGGAAGAAGACCAGGGGCATCACCAAGATTTGCGTCCACTCCCACCTTTGTGTCCCCTCACAAACCAGGACGCGTAACTGGCAATGCTGCTTCCACGACCACCGTCGCCGTGCCAATGCTTCCCGATTCGTGCTGGTCCTGTTCCTACCCGGCCCTGCTCGACAGCGTACGGCGTCATTTTCTTCTTGACCGCATCACCAAGTCCCTTCGCGTGCTCTGTATTTAACTGACGACCCGCTGTTCGACACTGTCAAGCCACTCTTCTTTCTCTACATCCAGCGTCGAGTCTTCAGCCTTATTTTGCTACTGCACAGTGATACCCTTTTGCCTCTCGAAATTATTCTAATTCGACAAAATCGTGATACCCCCTTCCACCAAAAAAAACTACCACCAAGTCAAAATGAAGTCTTCCATCATCTCTCTGGCCGCCGCCGCCAACCTCGTCTCCGCCGCCGGCCTCCGTCCCCGTCAGGATCCTGCGTAAGATTACCCTTCCCGCTATTTCCCGCAACTCTATATCGCACTCGCGAAGGGAAAAAAAAAGGAAGGCCAAGGCGGAAGAAGAAGAAGGCACGACAGGGATTCGCCAAGGAAAGGATGACGGTTGTTGGACAAGGAACAGGGGAACAAACACCGATACATCGGAACGACACGCACACAAACAGCCACATACTCTTATTGAACATTGGCTAACACCCCCTCTTTAGCTCAGAGGCCGCCGCCGGTTTTACTTCCGCCGCCGACGCCCTCATCTCGGCCTACATCCCCGCTCCCGAGTGGGAAGCTCTGACCTCGGCCGTCGGCTCCGCCGCCGGAGCCGCCGGCGTCACCCAGGACGCCAAGGACCTCATCTACTCCGCCCTCAAGGCCACCGAGGCCCCCGAGTGGTTCGCCGCCGCCGTCCCGACCGCCTACTCGAGCCAGTACGCCGCCCTCGAGTCCGCCATCGACAGCCTGCGCCCCACCGTCACCGTCACCGTCCCCGGCGGCGTGCCCACAGTCATCGCCGTCACCACCACCGACGAGAACGGCAACACCATCACCGCCAGCGTTTCCACCACCGTCACACCCATCCCCACCACCATCACCACCAACCTCGTTCCCACCCCCAGTGTCAGCGTGACCGTCGTCACCGGTACCAACTCCGAGGGCAGCTCCTTCACCTCCACCGTCATCGCCACCGACGCCTCCGAGCCCGCCTCCTCCGCCGACACGACTGTGTAAGTCCGCTTCCAAGCACGTCCCTTCGAGTATGGTCCCCTCTCGTGACTAACACTCCTCGAATCAGCACCGCCACCACCACGGAAACCGCCGCCATAGAGACCACTACCCCCACCGAGACCACCGGCAACGAGACCGGTACAGAGACCACCGGCGCCGAGGCAAGCGGCGAACCCTCCTCCACCGAGGCCCCCTCCGAGTCATCTGCCGCCGGCCTCTCTGCCCACAGTTTCATGGCCGGCGTCGCTGCCCTCGTCGCCTTTGTCATGACCTACTAGGTGTCTCCGGGCGTGTCAAACCCCACCTTGAGACACGCGCGTGAACCGTAACGCGGCACGGATGAGTCACGAAAACAAGCACAACGCCGTTTGGAGAGAGCGTTATACATAATGACTGTGGCTTCCTTGATTTTGTTTCTGTTTGGGGCGGGGCGGGGCGGGAGGAGAGCATCGGTGCCTTGCCCGTTTGCGGGCCGAACTTCATTGCCTGAGAGTGTAGGCAGCATACGTAATGAGTAATTTGAAACGGCCATAAACATGTAATCAGTCTTTGGTGCCCTCGTTCGCTGACCACGTTGTGCCTCGTTCATCATCGTCCTGGCAATAGCCTGACACGCTCACCATCGATCGTGGTCACTCCGGCCTGGTGGTGTAGCCACGGCGCCAGGGCGTCAGTCCTACCTTTGGCTGACGCTAGGTGTACAATAGTTGTGCCATTCTACCATGCCTACTATGCGAGCGTGTGTAGCCAAAGTTTACCGCCTAACGCCAATCACTCCATGTTTATTTTTGGGGGGTGGGGGGGTCCTATTCATACAAATCACCACCAGCCCATCTCGTTGGAGGCGATGTCTCTTCATTCCCATGTATTGACGGGGCGAAGAGAAGGGATAGTCTAGTAGAACCATGAGCCACCGCCTCGAATCCTTCCATGACCGCTGAAATGCATTTCATGCCCCTCCTGTGTTCCCTAAAGCGTGCAGAACTATGTGCAGGTTGAAAGTAGAGGCTTCCAGAAAGAAAAGGAGAGAGAAAAGAAAATGAAGCAAACTTTTTTCCTTCGTCTAGCAGCATAAGGCTCAAGGTGAGAAAGAGCATCCTCCATGACGAAAATTTTCAGAGAGAAAAGGAGAGCAAGTCGGATGGGACAAAGCAGTTATCGTGCTGCCGTATCAGACCTGAACCGGTGACGCCAGAGAAGAGATTTCCGTCCACGTCCGCGTTCAAGTTGCGTAGGGAGCGTAACGTGAAACCCACGCAGGACCCATCGCCGTCGCCTTGCCCCAAATTATACCCATGCCCGCCATGTCCGAGCCGAGCCCTGCTACCCAGCCGAATCGCCTCCGTCTCAGTAGGCTCTCTTTCCCTAGAACGACTCTCCTCCGTGGCGAGAAAGCAAAGATCCTTTTCCAACCATAAGCTGACGACAGCAACGACGATTGGCCTGTATGAAATTGTGCCAAGAAACGTTGGGAGATCAACGAGCCTCGGGATAGCGACAAAGTGCGCAAAATCCATTTGCAGAACGGCTGATAGGCATCCTCCAGAGTCTGGCAATTGTCGAAATATTCCCACAAAGAGCTGCGTAATTCGTCAGACATGATTTTTTTTTGTGACCTCTGCGATGAAAAGCGTGTCGCTCAAGACGTCTCAGCCCTCGGCCATCAACTTTCTCGCTTCCTCGTGAAGCGTTTTCATATTCTCCAAAGGTGAGGTAGCTTCCATCACCTCGTAAAGCGCAATCAAATTTCGGAGGCCGACCCTACTGGACGCCTCCGCCTCCGCCTTCGCATCTGCCACGGCACATGCACGAAACTCCTCAAACATCTCCAAATCAAAGTGGCGGGCCAAGAAGTGTGACCAGAACCGATATAAAGATACCATGTCGCTGGGCAAGGCTCCAGCCATGGCGGCCCTCCTTTGAGAGAGGGCACGTACACGAAACTCAGGGTATGGTATATCGTCAATGGATGGATCCGTGGCAGAGCCATTGTCTCGAGTTCGCATCACCAGATGCGCACGTTGGGAGGGACTCGAATCATTCCCATTGCTGTTGCTGCTGTCTCCGTCGCCGAGCACGTGCGCTGCCTGGTCGCCACAGACCGCATCAGTCCCTACTTCCGACTAAGACTGCTGGGCTTCAGCAGGCTGTTCATGGGTGCCGTTCATAGCAGGTTCGTGCGCCTCAGCGGAGCCGTTGACAAGTGGTTGATCCTTGGCCGCGACGTCACCAGAAGAGCTGGCAGCCTGCTCCACGGAGCTAGGCTGGAATTCGGGGACGTGGGCTGACAGTTGAGTCTCAGGACCGCCGTTTACTGGAGCAACGGCCGTCACGTCGACCGGGTACGGGTTGTAACCGTTTGGCGTGCCTGTGGGGTATCCAGCCTGGGGAGCAACACCGTAGTCATAGTTGTTCGGGTGCATGTGATAGGAGCGAGTATACGCCATCCTCGGCCCCGGGTTGCGCGCGTTCTCGAAGCGCATCCCCATGTCGGGGTAGACGAACTTGGCCCAATGAGTGCGGGAGCGGACCTTCTCGACGTTATTTTCATCGTGGATATACTCCAATTGCTGGCACTCGCAGAGGGCACTGCGCAGAAGGTATCCATCTGGTGCGAGCTGGTGCACTCTGGAGAAGCCGGCGACAAGGTCAACATTGACGTATCCCTGGCTGTCCATGTTCTTGCGCAGATATTCGTCCTTCGCCAGGTTCTCAAAAGAGAAGTAGTACTCCAGTTGAACAATCAACAGCATCTTGGACTGCTCATACCACTGCAACTGTTGTTGCGTCGTACCGTAATCGCCCCAAGACGCTTGACCCATGTTCGCTTGCGTTTGGCGGCGGCTGGAGCTGGATCCACCGACGCCGCGGAACGAACCGTTCGGTTGTCCACGGCCACCGCGACCACCCCGCGACTGGTTGCCTCCGTACGAAGAGAAGTTACCTCCCTGATGCATAGGGGGGCTCGCGTATTGACGAGAGGGCCCTTGAGAGCCGTAGGAGTGACCATTGGTAGCGAAAGACGATTGCTGGCCGTGAACAGGACCATTGGGATGACCTCCACGACCGCGGTAGCTGCCACGGCCTCTGGCATCGCCACGGCCTTCGCCTCTTTCACGGATGGGACCCGCCTGCTCCTGCAAGACACGTCAGTACATAGCATTGATTAACCGCGCGGAGATGTCCTTACAATGGTAGGGTTGGAATGTGATTCCTTGTTGCGGTCACCGGAAGTGGGCGCAGCCGCCTTGCGCTGCTCCTTGGTGTTGGAGACATCCATCGAAATCTTCTTATTCGTGGGGGGCTGCGAAGTGGTTCTGTCGGAAGCATTGCCGTCTCTCAGACGCTCACGGCCTTCGGCCCCAACTTTAGCCGTGGTGCTGGGGCCGGCAGCCTTCTCGGCGCCTCCAGCAGCACTAGCACCGTGACCTCCTCTGGAAGTAACGTCGCGACCACCGCGAGCGCCACCGCGTCCGCCGCGAGAGCCCCTGGGCGAGGGGATGGGGGTGGAGAATGCAACGGTGGGCACGAACGGCATGCGTTCCCACTTTTCCTTGGGGCGGCTCTTGGATCCGGCGTCATCCTGAGCCTCCGACTCGGTTTTCTCAGTCTTCTCAACGGGCTTGCGCTTTTCATCCTTGACAATCTCCTTGACCGCTGTGTCAGGGGTTGGCCACGACGTAACGTCGCCAACGGGAGGCGGCACTTCGATGGCACGGCTATCTCTCTCAGCCAATCTAGAGCCTCGAGCACCGTTCCTTCTAGCAGTGGTGTCTCCGTCCGTCTTGCGATGAGGCTTGGTGCCGTTGACGGTGCCATTAGAGGCCTCGGAGCTTTCAGTTGGCTTGCCTCTCTTCTTGGATTCCTGGCTGTTGGGCCAAGCGTCGACAGCAGGGGTCGCGCCGGGCTCGGGCCGGGAAGAAAGGGTAACGGTGGTTTTGGCCGCCTGTGTCTCCTTCCGTTGAGTCCAGATATTGACCGAAGGGAGCGGCGCCTCGACCAGCTCGATTTTGGGCTGCTCCTTTTCCTGCTCGGCAGGCTTGTCCTTCTTGGACTCGTCACTGGAGTCTTTGCTAGTCTTGCCCTTTCTAGGCTTTCTGGAGCCCTTCTTGGGCTCAGGCTCGTCGGTCACGCGAGTAGACGCACTTGCCGACCTGACACTCTTGTCGCTTGGTCGTGTTGAAGCCTCGGTGGCAGCATCCTCGTCATCGCGTCGAGAGTCGGTGACGGAAGCGGCGGCGGATGTGTCGGTGGGAAGCGTACCCTCTGCCTGTGCAGCAGAAGTCTCTTGCTTGGAAGACAACTGGGCCTTGAGGCTCGTATTTCTCGAAGTCTCGTCCTCGATGGCGCTGGCCTTGACGGCGTTGGGCTCGGTGCTGGGTTGTTCGCCGTTTGATGAGGGACCCGACATGTTTTCAGTGGACTGGGTTGCCGGTGTCGCAGCAGTCGTGGCTGCCTGGCCCTTTGCGGCTTGAGCGTAAGAAAACGAGGTAGCCATGGTGTCCGAGGCAAGAGCTGAGCTTTTTTTTTCTAGAAAAAAAACACTTCGGGGTATGTCGGACCAGGGAAGGTCAAAGGATCCAATCCTGCCAGGCCCTGGTAACAACAGCCACCGGACGACGTTCTGCGTGTGGTGCTAAGGCAACCAAAGGATATCTACACGTACTTTCGTCGGAGAGTGACCGAAAAAGACGAAGACGAAGCCGACGATGCAGGGTTGAGACTGAGTCGGATGACGAATGGGGTCTCTTGAGCGACGGCTCGACAACGAACACGACGTCGTCAGGGTTTGCGATGACTGTGAACAGATTAAAGCCGTTAGGATCAAGTGGTCTTTCGATGATCGCAGGTCTTATATGAGAGTGCGCCAAAAAGAGGGCGGATATGGGGCGGGGGGAATAGGGATCGTGGGAGGGAAAATGCGGCAAGAACGGAACAGTAAGAAAGGATCGGTGTGCTATAAAAGGCGTACCAGGTACCGGAGATAGCTGAGCGAACAGTCCACAAAGGTTAATGAGCTTTCCCTTCGATGTAGAGGGGGAAAAGCGAGACGTCCGGAGCGGATGTTGTCGGGTTGGCGATCCAAGGAAAATATGAACGTGGGTAAAGTAGCGGCAAAGATTTTCGTTTGGGCAAAGGGCTCCAGAAACCTCGGTCTTTGTTTTTCCCTGGCGCGTCGTGCACGAGACGGCGACTGTCGGGAACGGGACTAATAGACAAATGTCAAGTCGAGGCCGAGGGAAAAGGCGATGAGGACACAACAGTCACCCGCAAAAGGCTCTTTTTCCGAGGAGAGGGGGAAGACGTGAGGATGTGTGTGGTAGCAGGGAAGGTTACAAGAATAAGAGAGTGAGGCACGAGTTTTTTTTGTGAATTTTTTTTTTCCCTCTCTCGGGAAAACCACTACCTACCAGGTTGGCACTTGAGGTAAAGGTGGAGGCAGCTTCGACCTGACTTTTTTTAGCGGGGAGGGGTGGGAGGGGAGGGGAAGGGAAGGGAAGGGAAGAGGGGGAAGGAGCACTGTAAGGGACAGAAAGAATACTGGAGTGGAACAAGGCAGGCGGGCAGGTAGCGTCAGGACATTTACTGTAGGTGCCTACCTCACTGTGAACACTGCTCAGTCACCACCAGTTGCCTCGGTAGCTACCTTAGGTAGTCTCGGTACCTTACCTTTCCTACCTTATCCACAGAGGTGTCGAGTGCTACGTGTGTAGGTACCTAAGGTAGGCAGGGAGACGGAAATCGAGTCCAATTGCTGAGGTTGTGACGACCGACGCTGAACGTCAAATACCGGGAAAGTTGGGCAAAGAAATGCCGGGCGGATCGAAACACCGTCCCAAAAGCAACTGTAGTTCAGGTATAAAATTACGGAGTATGGAATCAGGAAGGCAGGAGACGAGGTAGGAAGAGGGAACACACCCTGCCTTACTTAACACCGCCTCATCTGTCTGCTACGTTACGGTAGATTCTTTTACAGAGCAGGTGCCTCCGAGTACCTTGCCGGACATCCCATGAAAGGTACTAATCAATCAACATCTTTCGACCCTGTGTTTTGACTTACACCGGGCACAAGCCATTTCACTGGATACACCAGAACGGCCGGCTGGACAAACGGCCAATGAGCAGCGCCGGTGCCTGGGTTTGGGGCTTTCAAGCCGCTGCGCTATCTCACCACAAATAAGTTCCTAGTTGTTCAGAGGCCAAGGTTGGTGATTGTCTTATTCGATATTAGGATTGCCCCTGGCCAAGGCAACGTACCTGAGGTAGGTAGGTATCTTGGGTACGTGAAAAGGTATGTGCATTGCGTCTGGGCCGCGTTCATTTCGCTGGCGGCCATGTCTCGAGCCAGTCGGTGTGCCTCAGGTACCTAAATAAAACACTGCCGACCGTCTCTGAAGCGGTAGGTATGTGCGCGGTGACAAACCTAAGGTAGGTAGGTAGTACCCAGCTGCGCAGATAAGTGGACGTTCCCAACGTGAATATGGGGCCTCGAGTGTTACCTCAGCGGACGTAAAAAACCTACATCAAGGCATTTTCCGATTTCACTACCACTTGGGAGGAAGCAGGAATACCGTACGACATTGAGCAAGACGCCTGCACAGCGTGGCTAGATCTTCACGCTCGAGAACCACAGGTGCCATGGCTGTCGACGAGCGGGTCCAGATGGCGCATCGTGGGCAAGTCAAAACAACAACAGAGCACGACGGCGGCGGCTGCATGTCGTGGCGCCCCATGCCAATTAACCTGGTTTATTTGGACGAAACTCGGAGGAGCTCGAGGATTAAGAATGGGCAGAGTGTGTATACCATCACTGTGCGCCGTAATCAAACCTACTCCCTCCGGCAATATGCATCCTTGCGAATACTTCTCGAGACGTTGTCTCGCCTCTCGCTGCATATCATTTAATCTCTTGGCGGCTCGTGTCATTCGCAACGTAAAGCTTTCTATGTGAGATCGCCTTGCTCAACTCAAAAACCTCAGGGACAACTGTGATGTGAGTAACGGACATGCATTTTTACTTGCGTAGCCTGGTATACACAATTAAACTATATTTCGCACTTGTCGCGATCTGTCGACCCCATTCACGCCACGCACAAAAAGAATACGTGAGTAGAAAGCCTGATTATTGTCGCAGATGGAACCGTTACGGCTTCTTGAAGCCTACACAAGTCCAATTTGAAAGTAGTCACCCAGCATGTAGAAAAACGTAGCACACCTTGGTTTATCACAATGGTCGACTCGTGTTGGTATCGATTGAACCGACAACGACGACATCAACGATGACAATGACGGGCTGACGACTGATGTTACTACATAATGATAAATACCAAGATGACGATGGTGACGTGAAGGATGGGATCAACAGATGGTAGACCAAGGTAGACAAGCTGTAGACAAAACCAATAACGAGGATGAATTTTTAGGCAGTGCCACACTATGCATTCATTCACCAACAAGCGCCATATTTTCCGCTGGCTGGCTGCCAGTTTCTCAGGTAATTACATGGTATCCACACACAAAAAAGAAGGGGAAAAAAAAGACCAGCCAGTCGCTTAGGTGTGACCTTCCAAAGCAGCGATTTTCGGACCCTGATTTTCAATTCCCAATGCCCGATTGAGTCCTCTCCTCATACTGGACCTGTTCCATAACTAGGATGGCCGGTTCGGCTTCGCTTTGCACCATTGACGACACGCCGTCTCGTTTATTTGCATGGACCGGCAAACAAGTCACAGTCGGCTATCGCCGCTGCGGGCCTGGAGTTCGCTTCAATGACCAAGCATCCGTGTAGGGCCATGATTCCCAATAGCAACTACGCCGCCCGAACAAGCATTGCCGTAACTACCACGCTTTGCGCTTGCAAGCGAGCCGATCCTGGAGCATTTTCTTTTCTGTTTCTTACCCATGGTGGCTTTGACGAATCAGAGACTAAAAAGTAGTCTCACTGCGAGGCCAAAGGCAGACTGACTCGCTATTTCTAGCCTTCCTGGTCGTCGTTGAGACCCCAAGTACATACTAAACCCTCTTCGCGGAGCAGAACCAAGCGATGCCGCAATGTCTTTCTATCCTGGCCTAAGGCAAAGCACATAATAAATACCAGAGAAACCAACTGGTGGTGCGCGTTGGCATTCGGCTCATCGGTCAAGGGCTAGAACGCTGCAGCCACTGTCGATCATTGCGGGGGTGCCCCTAATCCGCCCACGACCCCTAAAGAAGAAACAATGACCACGATGAGATGGCCCTGCCCTCTTTGCCGAGGGTACTAATTTGCTTGACGAGTCGCTGTGCTGACGTCCCGTCCAACACACCCCAGAACAGAAGCTGAACCTCGGAGCTGCCTCCGAAATAATGGCTTCCTTGCAGTCTGCTCACGTTACTTCGTTGGACCTGGAGAAAATGTAGTCTTCCATTATATATTTCTACAATAAAACGTACACCTGTTTTCATTTGCAACACGTCTCCCCACGCGCGTGTACGGCAGGAAGGAAACGATAATCACCATGGCCGGGTGCTCTTGCAGACGTTTAGGATCGTCAAGTATCATCAGCACACGTAACACGAGGCTGGCTTGCGATTTAACCGGACACCCATGCGGCCGCCCTCCTGGCCCCAAAGGTCGTCGCCAGACGGAGGCCGCTGGAGCCCATGGGGAAATAACTGACAAGATACCAGAGCAAGCAGGCAAGCTGTATAAGAGCCGAAATCAAAGTAAGAAACGTACTGTGAAGCTGTCACGAAACGTCAGTGGGGTTAGCGAGGTTGGTGCTAGACGAAACTTACGCCGAGCGAGAAATAGAGAGACAGGGATAGCGAACCAAAGTAGGCTGCGGTAAAGGGAAGACGGGGCCCTGAAATTAGATGCCTTGCGTAGGCCATGGGGCCCATCATGGCTGCAAAGGACGCCAAAAACAAGAGGGAGCCAAGTGTCCATCTATGAAAACACATGTTGTTAGCAAACAGTACGAACTCTGTGAGCGCGAAGTTCAGAGACACAAGCATTTCCTGGTGGCGACTTGTCGCTTCACACTGTCACCAGACAAGCAATTCAGAGCTAGCTCGCCATGCGAGATCATCTGGCATGAAGTCGGGTTGAAACATAAAGCTCGGTTTGGCGCTTTTCTTTACGATATGACTGCAGTTCGTCGATCTGCCAGGCGAATAACTAGCAAGGCCGAGGCGCTGGATTGCCGTCCCAGGGCAGCGTCGTACCCGTGACCATGAGAGGAAAGACGAGAGGATGGAACTCACAGAATTACAAACTTGCGTGGCCGCAAAGACAGAACTGGAAACAGGGCGAAGCAGATGACGAAGCAAGCAAGCGCACCCAAGTTGCAGGCACCGAAGACAAGCAAGCGATCCCAGCGACTCACTAAGAGAGGAACTCACGTCAGCTCGGTCGATGTGGCGGGGATAAACAGAGGACACCATCTCTTGGGAAGCTCGACTGCTCACATGGCCAAGCGAGACATTGAAGCCAAGCTAGATCATGCCAGCTGCAGGGGAGCCGGGAGTCCAGTGTATTGCCGTGCCACAACTCAGGATGCGGAAAGTGTACAGGAAATGATGACTCACGCGTTGCCCAGCCCTCCTCTTCTTCTCTCCTGCTGGGCGCGGGCAGGGGCGCGCCAGCTCCCTCGGTGGTGGGCAGCTGAATATAACTGTTGTTCTGAAAGGGGTTGAGCGACTTGATGGATGACAGAAGACCGCTCTGTTGTGTCGTGTTGACGGGCACGTCCTGATCGCGGCGCGACCAGCCCAACGAGTTGATGGAATCTCTGAACGAAGTGGACGCCATTCTTGCAATAATGATGACGTAGGGTAGGTATGACGTAGAATGTTTCGATAGTATCCGACAGATGAGTCTCTATGGACGGTATACTGGGCGCAAAGAGTTGGCTTTCTTTTTCGTTGGGAGGTTGCGAGGTCAGTTGACAAGCTTCGCGAATACGGGAGACGGTCTCGATGGCGGTCGTTTCCAGCGGCCGCCGTGATTGGGTGGTGGCGTGTAGCACGGTTGACCGTCGTAGGTACAAGGGATTCTGAGTGCGTAGGCAATTCAAAGACGACGAGCTTGATTGATATACCTAGCTGTGTAGGGTCGACGAGGTGGGAAAGTGTGTATGGCAATGATGGCTGGCCTCCCCGTTCTGTCCGTGATGGGAAAGAGGTTGTTGAGAGGCGTGCAGTGTCCGCGCGTACTGCAACGCGTCGTCGTTAGCAATCGCTTCGAGTCGGAGGCGGAATGCTTGCCAAATAGCAAAATTGAGCAAGTCGGTGGAAGGCCGGAGTGGTGAAGGAGGGGGGCCTGCTAGAGGCAGCTGAGCTACACGAGAACCAAGGGTGGAAGGCAGAGGCAGTGATGGTTGATGGTCAGCTCGAGGTTGGAATGTCTCAGGAAGGGACCAGTCCCGGCGGATACAGTGTGGTCAAGACGGACCAATAGGCGACGGGAGTGTTGCCTACAGCCTTCTAACCAGGTCGTAATTAATAAGGTACCTACCTACCTATAGTACTGCACCCACGGACCTTTCCTACCGGAGGGTACGTACCGCATCCCTTTGGGATGATGCAGCGATGCTTGGAAGATTGCTTATCTTATCGCCGTGACCAGATGTAGGTATGTAGTTACGTAGCTTGGGAGAGGTAGCAGTAGGATCTTGCAAGGTGGTCGAGAGTCTTCGTCCCCTTTCGATTGGTAGGAACCTTATCGCGATGTACTATTACCGATTCGACTTGACCACGAGAAGAATCGCTCGGCAGTGTTCGTTTTGGGGTGCGGACATATTGCTGTCAATGCCAGATCTCGTTTGAGACTTGCGGGTGGCTGTGTGCGTTGAGCAGCCGGACGAGCCCATCTGAACGTCCTTCACATACAGCAAACTCCCTTGCTAGATTAGCGGTCAGGCTCAACAGCTTTAAGATTGTTCGGCTAGTACACTAAATAGGCGCCAGGCAGCACGAAGCGGTGAAGGTGCGGTGCCGCGCGCAAGTAGCTCAGCTTCCCCAGAGTATAGGACCAGACGGAGCGAAAATAAGAGGTCGACTTCAGAGGGACGGTTGCTTGCCAACTGACCAGCTCCATGGTGCTGGCAGCACGCGGAGACGTTGCCCTTGGGCTAAGGCTTGCTGAGAGCGAGCAAGCGGCCAGCGAATGGCACCTGGCCTGCCACTCGGCCAACCAGCAGTCGAAGATGGGTATGCATGGCATGGGTAAGGTGTTCTGGGGCCGGGCAAAAACCGGTTTTCAAAGGTCCATGGGATTGAGACAGAAATCCATATTTGAATCCTGGGCTTTTATGGAGGCTTTTCTGGTCTGCGGGTTCCTGGCGGGCGGCCTACTTGTAAGGGCTACGAGGACAGCCCGGATTTGCATCCATTTGTGATAGACTTAGATATGGGTTAGCTAAAAGATTTGAAATGCATGACCCTCTACTTCCTGCCGATCATTAAGCAGGTCCCGATCAACGTCGCGAGTCGTCGCGAGCGGCGTGGGCCAAGTTGGTGTCCTAATGTCTTATTGTTTGGCATCACGGGGCTGGGCCGGTACCCTCCATCAAGTCCCGGCTCTACCAGATAGTCAGTTAGAAGTGCATGGCAAGGAAGATGTAATGGCTGCCAACCCCAGAATGTGGGACGAGTCAGGAGACGCGGATGAAGTGAAAGACCCCGACCAGATGATGCTACGAGCTATCAGGCCAAAGAGGCGCTGGTATAAATGCTAGCGTGGTGGCCATCGAGAGAGAAGAGAGAAAAGAACAGACAGGTAAATAGAAACGAAACCGACAACCAGCTGAGAATATCGGTCTCTCTTAGTTTCACAGACTCAGCGACAGCCAGTTAAACGAGGAGGTACGTGCGAAATATTCGGAGGAGAGGGAATACGTGTTGGTTTATTAACCAAAGGAAACAGAAATAGAGAAACGAGCCGCTGGCTCCATGCTTCAAGACACGGTACACATAAGCTCCAATAAGCAAATTATCCCAGCGTTCAGGAAAGCAAGCACAAAAGCGAGGTCAAGGTGGAGAGAAAGACCGGGAATTGAAGCATCGTTGGAACGGGAACCGCAGAAGCATCGACCCGTCCACTGCGAGTAAGAGAAGCAAGATTCCGCTGGCAGTATCCAAGGCAAACAAGGTCGACAGCCACCGGCCCCCTCAAGTAATTGTATCCGAGAGCAACACGGTATCATCAACGGCTTTATTTGCATCTTCACAGCCTGATCGGTAGAGGCCGCAGACCTGGAAGTGCCAGCTGTCAAGACTACCTACCTTCCAGGTTAGGTAGCCAAAGTCAATTACGCCGTCGGTCCTTTCTCGTTCTCTCCATTTCTACATCATTCCTGAGCGGCAACCTCGCTGGCCCCAAAAATATTTTTGCCCCATAAATCGATTCCGCCTTCCCGCCAACGTTCTCCGACCACACCTCCGCCCACCGCAACAGACCTCAGCTCACCGAGACACATTACGAAGCATTCCACCTCGTCATACTTTGCCCACACGTTTCCCTCCTCAGACTGATGGTTAGACTTGCTCTGAATCACAAACACTAATCGCCACAAAGTGGCCAGGCGGCTTGCAGCTGAATTTTGCCGCCTACAGGTTACAATCAACAAGACAATCGCTTGGCTTGGCCTTGAGGGTTGTTCGGAATTGAGCGAAGACTAATACGACACACACCCACATTTGACAGGGATTGCACATCTCACAACCCGGGTTCCCGACCGCGACCCCGATCTCAACCCCAGGTCTTACACCGAGAACCCCAACGCCAGAGCAGGTCGAAGACTGATTGTTCACACGACGAGCAAGAGGTGGACGACGACGACGGCAACGCCCGCAAGATACGGTAGTTATATATTCCATCTGTGGTCGCGCAACTGCCAGCAACCCCCAATCAAAGGTTGGTTCACTATCAGTACGTTCAATCTCCCCGCACAGGGAAGGCTCTCCCAGTCACATCCTTGGACCCCATCTCATACCATCCCTCCCTCTCTTCCATTTTCCCTTCGTTACGACTCAGCCTCAAAGAACCCGCCTGTTCCGCCGCCATTTATTTGACTTATGGCCGGGCCCGATGCGCCGTATGCTGTTGAGTCAACTTTTCTCTCCTGCCACTCCTTGTTATACTCAAGTCAATTTGGTTTTTTCCTCGGACCTAATGTCTAACTGTCTACACCAGCAACAGCAATACCAGCACCGGCATCCGCACAGCAAGTCTCAGCAACAGCGTCGGCACCAACCTCATTTCGCTGCACGTTCCGCTTCGGTATCCGCGCATACAGCCCCCGTTGCCTTGCCTCTCCAGGTGGCTTAGGTATACTTTAGAGGTGATAGCGACTCCACCGACCCGTCTGAACGGGACAGCCACCAGACAGACGTTCGCGACCGAGAAAGATATATAGCAGAACAGTTGATCACCTGAAGTCTTTAAATTATCAACTCCCAGCCGCACAATCTCTACTTTGCCGTCGGCTACATCGTAAGTCCCTTTTGATCTTCTGTCGACTCACTGCCAGAGCTCGTACCCGCTCCATTCCCTGCCCCGTTCCAACCTCTCCACCCCCGGGTGCATTGTCCTGTCACACCGGGCTTGCTTCCTTCTACCACTTCCCAAGTCCTAAGTCGTGCCCTACCGATCATGTCATGGACCCCTTGTTTCCAGGCCCGCAGCACATTCCACGTTCAACGCCCACCGCCAGGAGTTCAACGGCCACGTTGGAAGTGCACTTGCACTGCCGCGGCTGGATGCCTCTCCCTTGCAGCAGTCTGTGTGCGTTTTGTCTGACAGGACCAGTGTCCGGAGTCAAGAGAGAGCAACAGCGGGGCAGAAGTCGAGTTGGGTGGCGAGAAATCACCTACTGGGTTGGAAGGTAGGTAGGTACGAAAGCTACCTGCCTTACCCACTACCTTCCTGATTCCTCGTGGAACCTGTTTAAGTGACCTGAAGAGTCGAGCCTCCTCCGCCCTTCGGTATGGTAAACTGCACTGTACGGACGCACCAGGCAGTCAATAGCTTGCATGCCCCGCCCTGTCCCCCTCATTGCCCCAAATACTCCCCCATCCGACCACGACCGCATCCCCATCCACCCCCATTTCATTCCGCTCTGTCGTCCCCGGCCAGGCTCATCCAGCTTTGCTTTCCTTAGCGCACCATGCGCAGACGAGAAGTGCAGTGCAGCACTTTCCCAGACCTACCGTGTGCCTTTCTGTATTTCCAGCCTGTCGTGTCTACCACCCGAATCTTGCCCACCTTCCACCCCTCTTGCCATCGAATTCATCGTAGGCCAGACTGGTTTGCTCTGCTTGACACCACACATATACAACAGAAAAGACAGACACGCGCGCGCACACACACACATACACACACACACACACACACGCACACACACTTACATTCCCTACACCCACTCACTTAGACAAGGCGCGCGCGCACAAAGTCCTAACTAATCATCCGCCAGTCTAGACCAGCCCCTAGGAACCTGGGTCCCCATACTGTCTGTAGGCTGTTACTCTACGGATACAAAGCACACCAAGTACCCAAGTCAAGTCCCCCACGGTTCAAACCCTCGAGTTCCCGACACTGCAATCTTGTCGCATCGTCGCAACAAAAATCGAGACAACTCCTCTCACCTCGACCACCAACTTTCCCGCTTTGCTGCATCCTGCATCGCCCTCGGTCCGCCAACTCGCGTCTCTGCTCTGCCTTGTCTCACCCGAGAAAATAGGCAACCGCGCCAAAGACGGTTTATCCGTTTTTTTCCCTTTCGCACATTTCCCCCGACGAACAGACCAGATTGCCCGTGGCAAACAACCCACCATCGCCGCCCAAACCCTCCGTTTTGTGAAGGAACACAAGTTATCGTTACAGCACGCCCTCGTCTACCACACGCTACAACAGCCAGATTGGGCCAAAGTCAGCACAACGCAGTTGCATCGACATCCCCGCTTCTTCCATAACACAGCATACTAGCCGTGTGACGAAGTTGCCTGTCGCAAACATTCTGCATTGATTGCCTCTGGCTCTTCTACCCAGTGAGTCAACCTCTACCTACTGCCTTGGTTTCGCGCCTCGCGCATTCCTCTCCCCCTCTCTTTTGCCTCGGCGGCGTGGCATTAGAGGCCATCCTCGCCTGCGTGGAGCGCAACCCCATTTACAGTTCACGTCCTACCGTGAGCTTCCCGCTCTCAAGCAAGGCCGACTCCTAGCTTGAACACCACGAATCGCACAACTGCGCGGGGACTCAAGGCCGCCCCTTCTGCGCTCGCTACGTTGGAGCTATCGCTGACCGTACACTTTTTGCAGTCTGGGCTAGATCCTTCATCCTCGACAGCTCTCTGAACCCCGCAGCTCCCTCGTCACCCTAGTATTTCAAGGAACAAGCGGTGTGAGTCAACACAAACTTCATCTATAACCTCTGACGCCATCACGACCGACGCGCCCAACATCGTCGCTTCGTGTGCATAGCTCTCAAGATGGCGCAGCACGGCTTCGGCCAGTTCAGTAGCAGCCATGGCGGAGGTGGTGGAAGCATCGATCCCAACGACTTGGCCATGGGTGGAAACTTTGGCTCGTCCTACTCCAACAACTTCAACAACAATGCCAGCAGCAACAACAATAACAGCAACAATAATGGCTTCTCGAGCGGCTCTGCTCTGTTCGGCGACGACGAGCTCCTCGATGGCCTTGGCAGCCCTACCGACGGCCAGCAAGGCATGCACAACAATCACGGCCAAGACTTTGGTAGCTTGCACGACATGAATATGGGCTTCAACCAACCAATCTACGGTTCCCATCATGGCATGGATCAGAATCATATCGCCGGCTACTCTAATACACCGGATGGCGACCCAATCCAGAGCCCTTTTGTCCACAGCTTCAACAACTCCCAATTCCGCCAGCTGCATCACCCACAGTCTCTTGGCACCTCATTGCAGTCTCCAATCTCCTACTCAGGCTCACCCTTGACCGGTGATCTCAACGCGGAAGGTGCCGACGCCAACTACCTCAACGCCAAGAACAGAGCTCGAATGGCCCAGGCCATGCAGCGCAAAAACTCATCCAACACTCGGAGCCCAATGACACCCAAGTCCGCTATGCATTCCGTGCCCGAGACATCTGGTTTCCCACCGCAGTCGATTCGCACCCAAGGTATGCATGAAAAGTCACCATCGGGCGGGCAGTGGATGCAGACACCCACGGGTAGCATGGCAGCCTCCTTTGGATCCGGCTTCTCCTCGCCCATCCAGCCTGGCCTCGCCCAACTAAACGAGGTCATGATGAAGGGCGGCACGTCGATGCCTGCCAAGCTGGGGGTGCAGCCCGCCGCCGTCTCGTCGCAAGAAATGAAGCGGAAGAGGCGCCGTGAATCACACAACCTTGTCGAGCGAAGACGACGAGACAACATCAACGAGAGGATCCAGGACCTCAGCAGACTCGTCCCCGCGCACCGCCTCGAGGATGAAAAGATCCGAAAGATGATTCAGAACGGCACTCCGCTTTCCCCGACACTCACCGGCATAGCGAACCCCTCGCAAGCCACGTCTGGCCTAGCTGGTCCCGGGGCTCGTCGCGCTGCCGGGGGTATCACAGGCAACATCACGACGGGTCTACCGCTCGAGGACAAGGATAAGGGTCCCAACAAGGGTGATATCCTCAACGGCGCCGTCAGCTGGACAAGGGACTTGATGTGGATGCTCCACTTGAAGCTTCAGCAACAAGAGGAGCTGATGAACGCCATCTCAGAGCTCGGCGGCCATTTTCCCTTCGAACTGACGGATGACGAGAAGCGCATGCAGACCGAGTTGATGGAGGCCATATCCAAAAACGATGGGCTGGGTTACTCGCGTGCGAGTGGGACCGGACTCAGGGTTCCCCAACATACTGATTTCCGTGGCGAACCGCTCGACGGCTCAGGCAACGCCGACCCCGCCTCTATCAGTCCCAACAACGTCAACAATGCCTTGGCCAACGATCTTGTTCCCGTCAGCGAGTTCTGGAACGACCAAGATGACGATGATCAGCCATTCAAAGAAGAGGATGAGTTCGGGATGGATCTGACGCAATAGCATCCCAATCGACATCCCAGGCCTGTGCGTCCTACTACCTGGCAGAGCGGGATCAGTTGCTCAGCTCACGAAGGCCGTCGGCTTTTTCTTACCAACTTTTATTATGTCTCATCTCTCTTTGGCATCAACTGCTGGTCATCGGGGCAAGGGGGCAACTTGGGAACGGCGTTGAGAGGTCTCACGAATACATGCGGCGGCTGATGCGGACCCCCATGCTGATGCACGTTGGTTTTACGTTTTTGAGAGACGGCGCGCCGGACTATTCCACGTTTGTTTTTTCTTGGGTTTTCTTTGCCACATTTGATCAAGGTACTCTTACACGTGTTTGTAATATCTCTTCTCTATGTTTTTTTGCTATTTCTCTCAGAGTTCCATTGAGCATTCATGGAGTGGCTGTCGTGATACCTCTGGGGGCGGGGCTCCGGTATGGGTTGGTTTGGCATCTTCAGGGGTTTCTCATCTTGGGCGGTTTTCGCACGGCTGGTCATTCGCAAGCCAGGCCAGGCCAGTCTTGTCTCGTCAAAGGATATGGGAGGGGCCTCGGCATGGATTGTTTCACATATGGGCTGTTCTTGGTTATTCTCTTTGGACCCTCTATCCTCATTTCCAATGCATAGCTGCTTTTCACGAGATGTGGCTTTCCACTGCCAAGTTCCGAGATTTATATCTACCATCATGCCAGGCGCGCAAGGGATTCATCATCGGACCCTCTGTTTTGCTCGTCCATTATATGTTTATATATACAAATGCTGGGCTTGTCTGCGCATACACAATGATACCCTTCCCTTCTCTTAAGTTGCCGATTTTCAGTGAGTGGAATGATTCGCAAATTTCACGCTGCCGGATATGTTGCCGTGCCAGGATAACCCGTCCGTTGCAACAAGACCATCGCAGATGCTGCATGTCGTATAAACGCACAGCGACTTCAAACTACTGCAGCAACGACTACCAGTGCCTCACGCAGATTAGATGCTCGCTCATCGCCGTCAGCAGGTTCCATGCCTCCTTACGTTTCATGTCCTCCTGCAACGCAATCCTTTCGAGTGATGTCTGCCCGTTGAAGTATTTGAGAAAGGCGTGCCAGAACTTGGCCACCTTGGGGTCCTTGAAGCGCTTGCCAATGGCCGAGAGGTAGAGCGAGTCCTTGCCCGTCGCCTTCTTGGCGTCGAGTATAATGTGAGGCGGCACCCGAGACAGATGCGGGGCGTCGTTGGTCGACGGATGCTCCGTGGCCACGGGCAGCACCTTCCGCGCGTGCGCCGTGGCCTTCTCAGCCGCCTCGCGCTGTGTTTTTTCCGCGATGCGCTCTAGGCGCGCCTTTTCGGCCACCTGCTCACTCATGGTCGGGACGTGCGCAGTCACCACCTCGTCGCCACCACCGGCGCCACTACCACCAGCCCCGTCGTCCCCAGCCTCGAACTGTCGACCGTCACTGCTGAGCAAGGCGTCGAGGCCTGAACTGCTGCTGTGCGCGCCGCTGCTGGTCCCCAAGGAGCTCGCATCGTCTGCCTTGCGCAGCTCGTCGCTCTCGAGCTTGTGTTCGACCTCGTAGATTATCTCGGGCCACACGACCACGTAGGCAAAGGTGCACAGCTGCGTTACCCAGCCGCCGCGCATCAACCAGGCCAGCATGGCGAGGTATGTCGGCCTATGAGCCTTACTGGGGCAAAAGTGTTTGTAAGGACGCGGCGCGAATGACAAGTCGGCAAGAAAGTTGGTCAACGGCGGCGCCAGCGGAAACGTTCTCTGCCATTCCAGGCTAGCCTTGGGGAGGTTGCGGGTCTCGCAGTTGGGTGACATGATGTAAATGTCCCGAGCATGCAGCGGTGGTATCGCGATGGCTCGCCGCCAGAAGATGAAATGCTGCGCGTACTTCCGCACTTGGCTCAACGTCAACACGTTGCTCTGGCCGACCTGGTAGAATCTTGTACTGTTGGTTAGCAGCTAGAGAGTTGAGCGGGAGCGCATGCTAGCTTACGACTGTGTGGGCTTTGACAGACGGGCAAACTCGACCATGGCAACGGTGCTCGGGTCCGGATCTGCCTGCAGTTCTGCCACAATCTTCTTCTCGTCGCCCATCAGCAGCATGGCAAAGTTGCGGTCCAGGAAACCTGGCTCGTCGATTGTGTCTTCGACAATGGCAGAATTGGCCGTTGTCAACCATAGGCCTCTCTGTTCCTTCTCGCCAATTTGTGGCAGGTCTGTGACGTAAAAAGGCACGGGAATCTGGACCGATGGGGTTATGGGCCCAGCTGCCGTATCCAGCTGCAGGGCGGCAATTTTATTTTGGGATACGGCTTCGTAGATATCCTGAACAGAGGCTGCCAGTGATGATGTGGCAAGTATTTCGTTCCATAAAGAAGTCATCTTGCGCCCTACTCTGCGTCAGTGCTATGTACAGCCAGCCACATTTCACGGCAGACCTACTATCTTCCCGGCCCTTGTCCTTCAAAGCGGATATTCGCTTCGATTCCTTCCACACGAACTCGCTGTGCTGCTGGCAGTACTTGTAGGCCTTGTTTACCTTCTTTATGATATTCATGTACAGCGTATCTATCAGCTCTTTTGCTTCGTGCTTCCTTGGGTTGAGGATAAAGACCAGGTTGAACATGGTCATGGAAGCGCGCTTGTCGTCGGTCTCATCCTGCTGGACCTCCTCATCCTTGGAGTCCGGCTGCGAGGCGTCGGCAACGTTGGACGCCTCGTCCTTGCCATCATTGGTTGGATCAATGTCGACAAAGACGGCGGACTCTTCGGTTCGCACAGACTTAGCCCTCTCAGACTTGCCCTTCTTCTTCTTCTTCTTTTTCCAGGTCCCGCTTTCCGGAACGTGAATAGGATAGGACACGCAATACAGGGGATCGAGAGACAATTGGAAGAGCTTTTTGTGGTATGACCTCCCAGGGGTCAAGATACTGGCAAGGTCCTTGGTCGGAAAGCCAGCGACATGCTCCCAGGGCACGATCTGAGTGCCTTCGTCAGTGATCAGGTGATCGTCACCGGCGGTCCATTGTTGGTGGTCATCGGCGTTGGCATCCGCTTCAAGCGAAGCGGGTTGGTTCAGCCGCTCAAGCAAAATGTCATCGCTATCTGGGGTTGCCTCTACTGGCTCGTGAACGTGCGAGTGGGGAGGTAGGACATGTGGCGGATAGTGAAAGACGAAGTTGGGGCCGTCACGGGATCTGTTGATGACCAGCGCAACGGCTAAAAAGTTGGACGGGCTTGGAAGCACAGGCTGCGCCATTTCGAATCGCAAAGCGATGAGACGTCACCAAGGTAGCAACAGCATCAGCGCCAGCACCAGCACCAGCACCAGCAGCGCGCTCACGTGCCCGACTCTGTGGTCGAAGAGACGCTCTGCTTCAGCGGGCGTCGTCGGCGTCTGCAGACGATTCCTTTCCGTCCGGCTCGCAGTCGGATCCCAAGAAAACAACAGACAGACGGTGATGAACTCGTGTGTTAGTTAGAGTGGCTCAATGGCGAGTTGTCGGGACGTCGAGGTGAGGTGGCACGTTGATTGCACGCCGTACGTGCCTACGGATACACATATGTCGAAGCTGAGGGAAGCCGTCGATACTGCATTGAGGTTGGAGGGGACCCATCTTTCCAGGTACCCAGGTACCTACCCAGTAGGGCCGATAAGATAGATACGCTGGGTCCTTGGGTGGAGGTTGGGGTCGAGCACCAATTAAGTCAGGGTTACCTACTAGTATGTAAGTATCTACAGATACCCATAAGGCAGTTGAAGCTCCCGAGCCCCAGCCACCGGGGGACAGGTACCGAGCTGTAGGTCAAAGTGCATGCAGGTGCAGTCTCAATCAGCCAAACACTTGGGCCGACCGAAGAAGCTGCTACTTCTCTCTCTTCCGTTGTCACATGCCGCAACAATAACCTAACCACCCACCTACCTATGTAGGGACATCAGCCATCTATTCCAGCGGTGAAATCAGGACAATTGCTGCTATTTGGCTGGAGATAGTCAGAGCGGTTCGCTGCCGCTAAGGCTTCCTGCCTTGGGCTGGACTACCGGTCGACCATCTGACAGCCTGCATGTCAACGAGAGACACATGAAGTCGGTGAGCCGGTCCAGCCCCGAGGTGGAATTGACGGGATTCGGCCAACGTATGTTGATGCAGTTGCGCCCTAAGTAGCGGACGTCGACTGAGCTAACCCAGCCAAAAAAAAAAGCCAGACAACTCGCACCACTAGTTCACTGTCGTGTCTGTCGTGGCTGGATGATGAGTCGACAGCTGTAAAGCCTCGGTCTGCAGGCAGAAGAAGGGGCATTAGGAGGCAGGGCGGCTGATGCGCGACTCTCTTGTTTCATACTGGGCGATGAATCCACACCGTGATCGGCCGTTTTTTGGCTAATTTGGCAGCGATACCTTTTAGTTACTTACTGTATAAAAGTTGATTTCGGCTCTCATGGCAGAAAGAATGGGTAGACGTAAGTCAACGAGGTAAGGTAGATGCCCGTATTAGAGGGTTGCAGTGCCGCCCATCCATATTGCATGAATGATCCGGCAGCTGCGAGGCTTTGAGGGCTGATTTCGTCAGTAGTCACAGGCGGTCTTGCTTCAAGTTGAGATTTACGCAGGAATACCCAAACATGCATACTGGACATTGATCTTGGCAGACGGGACCAGAAGCGTTCGTTTGTAACAGCGTGCCCCCAAATCCCCACCTTGGGTCCTGTGGAGGAGGCAAAGTGAACAAGGAGATAGACGCTCGTGCCACGCGTCCCGCACAAACGCCCAGCAAAGGAAGGACCTCACCTTGACTACCTTACCTAAGGTAGGGTAGGCACCTACGAGGAAAGTACTATGCTCTCCTTGCCAACTCACCTGAAGGCACGGATGCTTGGTTCTCCTCTACGTCACTCTGAAAATCAAGGGTCGGTCAGTCACTTTGGTGTAGGTGGATGGAGCACTGGGCACCGGACTATCACCTGTTGAGAAAGAGGCGAGGGGAAAACAAAGGAAAGGAACTGGAATCCACATTCAACTTCAGTTCCACAACCACGTCCAATTCCCCGCTTCGCTAGACAGTCCCCTAAACTGAAGAAATTGTGGCGACCGTGGCTATCACATGCTCTCTCTGCTTCTGTGATTCTCCCTCTCTCCACTATCTAACGCCTCGACCGCTGCTTCGTTACCTTACCGACAACGAAAGAAGGATAGCCACCGCCCGCCGCCCAAAGTTTCCCCAACGAGATACCCCTAGGTACGGCCGATCGTGTGTTTTTCCTTTCCAAATGGCCTGGTCGAGCGACCAATCTTTCCTGTCCCCCTTTCGCCCCCTCGGCAGCTGCTACACACGAGCAAGGGAAAAGGTCGTGTGCTAAGCGACGGCCCCCAACTCGACAACACACATTTCTGACCTTCGATACTGCGTACTCGAGCCCTCTTCGACCGGTCCGATCTCTTCTCGACAAAAACCTCCCCCATCCTCCCACGTCTCGTTGTCTGCGGTGCTTCTTCTTCCCTTTACCCGTCGCCATTTTCATCGAGCTGCGCCCTTTCCTCCCTCGAATACCCCCCCGATTTCACCCCTTATTATCCCTTTCGCTCTCCAACCACAACCTGCCCCCCAGACGAGAACGCCTCCTCCGGCTTAAAAACTCGATCGACCGCACGTTTTAACATACATCTGATTCAGAGCGAACTCACAGGAACCAATTGACCCTGCGGTACTGACCCCGCCCCATCGACATCCCTCCACTGCCTTCCACCACCCTTGGCTCGACCATGACCCAAGGAGGGAGCAACGGCCACCCTAACGGGCTGGCATCCGCTCACGTTCGATTTCTTCCTCTTTCCTACGACAGCGAAGAGTCACATCAATCCGCGACTCGTTTAATCCTGACCGTTAAACCAGACTGGGACACCGCCGACGACAAGATCGAATTCGTTCGCTTCACCGATGGCATCACCAACACCCTGCTCAAAGCCGTCAACAAGCGTAAAGGATGGTCTAAAGAGGATGTCGATAGGGAAGCCATACTGCTGCGCGCCTACGGCAATGGCACAGCCGTCCTAATCGACCGCGAACGGGAGGCCCAGAACCATGAACTGCTCATGAAGCATGGCCTCGCCCCCGAGCTCCTGGCCCGCTTCAAGAATGGCATGTTGTACCGTTTTGTCAAGGGAAGCGTAACCGCGCCCGAGGATCTGAGAAAACCCTCCATATACACCGCTGTGGCCAGGAGGCTGGCTCAGTGGCACGCTACTGTGCCTTGCATTACGTCGAACGGTCCGCCCAAGGAGCACCGCGTGCAAGAACATCCCGACACCCAAGAGATCATAGAAAACGCCGCCCCTGGGAAGCCTACCCCTAATGTTTGGACAGTCATGCAAAAGTGGATTCTCGCCTTGCCCACTCAGACTGAGGAGCAAAGGTCAAGACAGGAGAATCTTCAACGCGAACTGGAGTACATCATCAAGGAGTTTAGC
Source organism: Colletotrichum spinosum (assembly GCA_004366825.1). Lineage (NCBI taxonomy): Eukaryota > Fungi > Ascomycota > Sordariomycetes > Glomerellales > Glomerellaceae > Colletotrichum > Colletotrichum spinosum. The sequence continues at coordinate 172,915 of QAPG01000022.1, read as the reverse complement.
CAGCGCCCTGGCTTAGGGGTTAACGGGGTGAGTGATACTCGGCCCTATACTTTACGGTTGCAGCGTTATGACTGACCCTTTGTGCCTGTCACAGCTTGTATTTGCCCACTGCGATCTCTTGAGCGGCAACGTCATCGTGCTGCCGACAACATATGCCGTCACGGGCGCCAAGGACCAGGTATCTGTGACCTTCATCGACTACGAGTACGCGACCCCGTCGCCGGCGGCCTTCGACATCGCGAACCACTTCGCCGAGTGGGGTGGTTTCGATTGCGACTACAACGTCCTCCCCAGCCGGTCCCAACGCCGCGAATTCATCGCCGAATATATCCGTGCCTACTTCAAGATTATTCCTCAGCCGCATGTCGATGTGGAGGCTGAGGTCAAGAGACTCGACGCAGAGGTTGATTTATTCCGCGGCGTGCCGGGCTTTTACTGGGGAATCTGGGCGCTCATCCAGGCTGTCATTTCCGAGATCGACTTTGATTATGCGTCGTACGCGGAGACACGTCTTGCCGAGTACTGGGCCTGGAAGCAGGAATACGACGGTAGTCGGGCTGCCACCGGCAAGGAAATGCCACTGCGCGAGCGACGATGGGAACAGCTTGAATAGGGCGTACATGGAATACCAGGTCGTTGGTTAGCGAAGCTGATTTGCAGACTCGCGATGGAAAAGAGAGACGAATACGTGCAAGGGACAAGGGGGACGTTTCCCCAGCCAGGATTTCTGTACATAAACTTCAACTGCGAAACAGGAATGGATCGAAGGAAGCAAAGCATGGTATCGACATGGGCCGGCGTCATTCAACATGAGCTCGACGAAGGCCGGGACAGAGCTCCGGGGCGTTTAAATCTTCTATCTAAATGATTTTTTTAATGCTACATCATCACGAAACGAGAATCCAAACAGAGTACACTGTTGGGGCAGTGTAAGAGACAACCTGGCCGAGACACATCTGCCGCAACTCTGCACGCCTTGGACCCCCCCGGAAGTCGAAGCGGATGCTGAAAGACATTTCGACCCTCGATGCCAATTTCTCAGCCTCACTGCTGCTGACTGATGCCCGATTATTAGTGAAGGGGACAGGCGCTGGCCGGAGGATGCCAATCCTGCCCAATACCATCTCTCCGCTTCGTCTCATCCCAGCTTTTGCTGCTGCCCAAGCCAGCGACTTAACTTTCAAGACAGAGCTACCTTGCGCAACTCCACGCGCGATCGTGTGCGGACCAACCCCCAGCAGCAGCGGCAGAAGAAGAATTGGAAGAAGACAAAGAGTGAGTTTGAATAGGGGAATGTCAGTCTTGGCGACGGCAGCTTGACATTTCGGGTCATATCCTGCTTGGAGTGTTCCCCGTGCTTGACAGGATCATTTCGTATACTGTACTTCGTCCATGTCGCCGAATTAAGTGCCCTTCGAATAAGAGATGTACAGGCTGTCTGGCGGACATCCAGGCGACAAAGGTCAGTGGAGAGGCGAACTGGTACCGTGTGTTTCGTCTCTCTAAGCTCGGGGTCATGTTCGTCGATCCAATGAATGACGGAAAATACACCAAGGTTTTCTGAGCCTTCGACTAGGATACCCAGGGATGGCTCACATGGTTTCCGGCGGTTCCCATCTTAACTTGCGTTCGGGGGCCTTGTTTCGAGGCAAGAGCCGCTGGGCCAACCGTGCTGCGTCTGACGCGCGTGGATCTGGCAGATCGAAACAACGGGTGGCTTGCTGGCCGATGGCTTACAAGTACAAAGGGGGGCCGTGTTGGTAGGTAGGGCCAGTTTCTCGAGCAACGGCATTTCGAAGTTGAAGAAGAGCCAAGGCGACCCCCGTTGATTGGGGTCGTGTGTGACACAGCTTCGCCTTCAGCTTTCGCCTCGTCCTCGATTGCTCACACAGGCGTGTTTCTCGAGTAAATCCGGCGCCTTAAAAGCAAAATCTTTTCTTCGCCCCTGGACACCAAAAAGAATACATCAGGTTTCTAGATGCCGGATACGTGGCGAACCGGACCATGTGAAGGATAAACCGATAATTCAATGAACCGAACAGAGGTAAGAAAAGGCTCTGGTTACAGCCAAGAAGGGAGGAAACGTTTGGGATTCTCGTAGTAATGGTGTCGGCCCGGGATCAGGGACCGAGAAGGCATCATACCCGCTTCCGAAACTATACACGGCTATCAACCGTACCTCGGTAGGCAAGATGGAGAGGCCAAAAGTGAGGACCCTTTAATGTCCAAGACGAGGCAACCTTCCCGCCTACAAGCAGCGGTTGGAAGCATAAACAGGTCGACCCCAGGAATCCTGGGGTCGTTTTGTTCTCGAGCCTACCTAGTACATCTGAGTCAATTAGGGGCCTGGCAGCAGAGTGAGTGCATGTACGAATATAGTCGCGCTCGCGGGTGGGGAGCAGTAATCATGTAAGAATTGGCGCAGTTGACATCACAACAAGCTGTGCGACGAGATGGGCTGAGAGATGGGGCTGTCAGGTCTCTCGGTATGGACATGGTATTGAACGGATCGATGCATGAGAGCATGGTGAGCCGTGCGGACGAACTGCATACAGACTGGTGACGTTGGCCAGGACCAAGCAAAATGGTAGGAACACTTCCGTCCGGTTATTGCATAGAGCCTGCCCTGGCGATTGGTAAGATTCGACCTCGAGCAAACCTCAGGGTAGGTGCTTCGGGGGTAGTTGAGGGTGTGGTGGAAGCCCATCGCCCATTTCGTGATGGTTGACTTCATTGGTTGGGCGAGTGATGCAAGTCGTCGCTGCTTTAACCCATAGCTTACAGTCCGTTTGCATGTGTGCACATGGTAATACGTAGCTAAAACGGCGACACGGCACATGCCTGTTTCTGCCAGACTGGCCCCCATCATCGTGCCACGGACATTGTAGCCCACGTGGACCGTTGGTCCGTGTGGACGTGGACGAAGGCAGGGAGTGGCGTGCGCATAACAGTATAACGGCTTAGCCTTTGCTGGTGTGCTACTCCGGTCGGAGATTCAGCGATGGCCAGGAAAGTGGACGACAATCCCCGTCTGAGGCGTTGTTTGCAGCTCGGGCGAGGTTCGGTTGAGTATGCAAACGACGGGGAGGAGAGCTGCGGTCGAGCGAGAGGAGAAATATGAGGAAGAAAAGGGTAGGTTATTTTCTGACGATGCACGCCTCTCTGGCTGATACACACCGAAGGAACGCGGCGCAAATGGCAACTTCTGTCTGCGACGGGATGCTCCTGTAATTGCGGGACAGCGTATCCGTACTCAGTAACTGTATCATGGCTGCTAACTGACTGAAGCATTCGAGGACAGTGGCTGATTACGATGGATAAGCGCACGACGGCAGATCCACAGACATGGCCAGGATGTGGAGGGCTGGGAGCCTCGGCTGTGAGCCACGGTTGTGAGAGATAAGCCACACGCACCGACCAAGACACCTGGAAAGTTACGAATGCTGTCTCCTCTGGTTCACTGTGATGTCGACGGACGATCTCGACATCAATGTTTGGCTAGCACGCGACTTGGAAAAAAAAAAAAAAGCGTACACTGTAGCTACAGCGCCGCGAGTATCGCCACCAAAAACGATCGTCTTTGTATGTAAAGTGTGCGCTTTTTTTGCAAGTCGCGTGTAGTTGAAGTTCTGCCCCGAGTTGAGGGTCGTCTGTGTGCTGCCAACATGCCAGCGGCAAGCGCATCATCGGGTCGAAGGCCTGGCCGGATACTTATCAAACGTCGTCCGGTCTTAGGTATCCTTCCTCTCTCGGCTTTGGTGATATTGGGGGTGGGTCGCGAAATCACCTGCGCTATCGGTATCAGTACTTGCTTGCTGACGCCAGTGGAACGCCGTCGACGCGCCACACCCAGAGTTACCAAGCCTCGCCTAGGTCTCAGCACCTCCACCCTTGCGTGCTCAGGAAATAAGGCGGAAAAGACAAAAGATCCAGCGGGGCTGACGAGGTTGCAGGCAGTACACCTTAAAATTGCCCAGCACCTGTTAATTAGTCTGTCTGCGGCCGCTGGTCGTCCCCTCTCCTAGGTCCCAACTCCAACCGTCATCGCCTTCTTAAATCCCCCGAGGCCAGCCCAGACCGCCGTAGGGAAGAACTAAGTGATGACAGCCTTCCTCGAAAGGGGCAAGCGCGCGTTGCGAGGCGACAGCATCAATCAGGGTCCCTTGTGCTTCGTAGAGCTACACCGAACGTTCTACCTTACCTTGGTATACGGCAAACGACTACGGAGCACTCTGGTCAGCACTGGCAACAAGCAAAGCTCCTATTGCGTACATAATATAGTACTCCGTACCGAGGCAGGGAAACGGCTGGGGGCGCGTTAAACAGTAGCCAGCAGGGATCAGGAAGCTTCCGCTGGAATAAGTACGGATTCAGTACACACAGTATGCCGCCAACTTTTTGGCGGGTGGATTGAGGCCGAGACATGGCTTTGATAAGAAGCATCACAGCCGGCATACATACCTGATAGTATTCGAGTAGTATGCCAATTACGCTTGCAGCACTCTGTACAGAGCTCATGCCGTGCTGACTGCTGTGATTGCCTAGGTAGCCTTACTACTCTGTACGTATTAATCGCAATTTCATAGGTATGCACAAGTACCCATCAGTACTTATCTGCAAGTCATGTGCACGCAGCAGGGCTGGATAAACGTCGGCCGGACGTCGGCCGAGCTTTCAAAGGACGACTCGTTCCCACGTCCAGGCTACCTCAGCCAAGAGAGCCCAACGGTGAATAGCACGTACCATATTCAGATTGCTGAGATTGCCGTCGCGACTCGACGAGAGATCGGACAACTCATCGGATAAAAGACTACATGAGATCCATTAGCATGTCGCTCACTGTCCGTGCTGTGTGGTGGTGCAGCAAAGTAAGCCAATGGACGAGCGAAACCCGCGAGAAGACATACTTTTTTCTTGTGGCTGACAACAATACAAGTAGAAATGGGGCCAAGACGCTCCTGAGCCGACGGAGCCAGTAACTATACATACCTAACCAGGCCCGTTGTGTATCCGTACAGCAGTAGGGCATTTACTCTGAAAGTATCTGTATCCGTACTTAGGCATGCATTCGTTTGGTTCAATGGCGACTTCTGAATGACTGGCAACGAAACTGGGACCGCACCGTACATTTGTGTTCGTACACACGCAATGGTCGGTAGTTGTACACTGAGAAGAGAGAATGTATCCGCAGTTACAGGGAAGTAGTAGAATGATGCCAGGGCAGGCACTGAACGCGATACTCACATTTACTCGTGCCCGAGTACCTCGAGCTGCAGTGACATTACAAACGGAGCCAGTCCCGTCAAGCGACAGCTTATGACTGGCATATCACCCTGTGACCTACACAGTACATGCTACGGAGTTCTACGTAGTACTCGTTCATTGGCATTCCGTGCCTTGGCGGAGAACTTAGGTTGGTGGAGGCCCTGTTTCGTCATCCAGAATCCAGATATCGCTACAGCACTGCGTGCGCGGTGTACTGTACGCAGCAAACCTTTTTAGGAGATCTCTTTTTTTTTTTTTTTGCGACGAGTGCTGCACTGCCTGCGGTGGTATGAAGGAAGACAAATATTCCCGTCCCTGGGCGGTCTCCGGGCACTGGATAGAGGTACATCATCGCCTCTGCTGCGCCGCGTGCTTTGTGGCTGGTAATCGGGTCCGAACGTGGAGTCTAACACGGACCAGGGACTTCTTCCTACAGTACGTACTACGGTAGACCTCCGTTACGGATACCTTGACTCCAATTCCCGGGCGGACCTGTTGCCGCTTTTTGAGATACACAGTACTGCACCAGCTCCATGGGCCTACCTTACTGCAGGTGTACTTTGCACTGCGATATGTACATCGCACTACACAATGTACGCACATTACCTGCAACCAACCCAACCTCATCTCATCTCATTTCCCACCAACTCTCCAAGCGTAACCGTCCAAACATCAGGGGGACGACGGGGGACAGGAGCCAGGGGACGTACAAGGGGTGGGGATCTTTCTCAAGGCAGCGTCTCGTCTCCGCCCTCGAGATTCAAGTGGACGCAGAGCACTTAGAACAAGGTATATTGTCCGTCCCCTCATCCACTTCACATCACCACCCTTCCAGCCGCTAGAGTACTTTGGCCTTGCGAGTACAGATACTGCTCCGCGAGGTTGCCGTCGCTTATCTCTGCCAGTACGCATGTGTGTATCCGTACACATACCGCCAACGAGACTGTTCCATTCGCAGTATACCGAGCACCGCGTAGATAGTACTGACAGGTAGGCATCAGCCACTCGCCCCGCTTCCCCAAATCAACTCCCTCTTCCTTGCCCATTATTAATAAAAGCTCTCACCCAAATGAGGGAAGAGCCCGGCGTAGTTCAGAGTCGCTTTTCGGTGCGCTGCTCCAACTGCTCTCCGTCTACCCAATCCCAAGCTTACCGACTTGTCGCCATCTGCTGGAGCGAGTTCCGGGACCCTCCCAAATTTCCAAGATTCTTCCCGTCTACTTCTTTCCTTCCTCAGGCTGACTGTCATTGTTCGGCTTGGCTCGACTGATTCCGCGTCGCTTTCCATCCTGGCCATGGGAGAAGCGGGAGAGAGACGAAGAGTAGTCACTAATAAGAACATTGCAGGACAGCATGACGAACGGCATCTTGTGAGAAGGAGAATACCTGAATTATTCGCCGGCTGTGCAGAGTAACAGGCTCGCCATTGTCACTGTTCGACCCCTCGACGCCTCACCAGCTTATTTCCGCCCACTCGACCATTGATTTGTCGGTTAACCGACCGGAATCCAGCGACTTGGCCCTGATCCTTACCCCTTCTGCTGTCTGACCCGTTATCGGTCTCTTTCAACCGCCTTCCGTCTCCTGCTGCTCTGCTTCTCGAAACCTCGAAAGGTCGCCCCTTTGATGAGAAGGAGGCAATATAACCCCGTGCTAGACATACGAGAAGAGGCAAAACATCCCTCTCGCCCTGAAGAGTATCTGCGGTTATCGAAAGGCGGTAAGCAGGGCATCCAACCAACCATCTTGGACCTCATCTCTGGTAAAAGCGATGAACCCGGTTGTATGGTATCCTGGCTATTTCGACCTCACGCTACGCCACCGACACGGCACTGGGACCACAAGTAACAGCCACGAGCAACGGGCCACATCACTTTACAAGCTATTTGCTGTAACAGTACCCTCAACAACAGGTGCGAGTCGCCCGGCTCCTGGTGTGTCGCAATCAGGGACTATCTAGGAGGGCCATCATGAACGCGACGACGATATCATCTCTCTAATGCCATCCCTCAAAGCGGCGAGTACCTGGGCGAGACTTTACAACTACACAAGAGCGGGTGTGAACTATTTACGTTCGTTTACCTATCCGCCAGTCTTAATTCGAGATCGACATCACTCAACACGTTGTTGTCGTCGCCGTCGGTTGGAGGAGGACGCCCGCGAGGCTTGGGAGGAATGGCGACCGATCCTCAAAGCCTCCCCGACCCGGCTCTCGACAGCGCCATCCGGCAGCTTCTTGACCAGCAGGCCGATATCCAAGCCAGACTTGCCGTCTTGCTTCCCGCAAAGTATGGTACAAATGTGAAAGTGGAGCTAAATATGCTCCGCCATAAGCTCCGGGCTTTGCAGCTTTACTCTGACCATCACCGTAAGTTACGAGCCGCCCCTCCCGGCTGGCCTACACCGAAATCTGACCACCGAAACTCGTCGTCGCAGAAATCTCCGCCAATACTCCCGTCGTTTCCGAACTTGAAGAAGCCAGGTCCTTGCAGTACCGTTGTGAATGCATCGAAACTGCATGTTTGGAACAGGGTAAGAAGATTCCAGGCATTGCGTCACAGGTTGCCGGCGCCCCTGAGGAAGAAACTAAAGTCCTCCTGCAGGTCACGATCTCTCGGACCCGAGCACGGCAGAGGTCCTCAAGCGGCCCCTACACGACGAGGCTCCCGCAGGCTACGATGCTTGGCTAGACCGCAACCTGCGGAGCCTCGACCCAGTCGTTCAGGGATGGAGGTTCAAAGACAACTTGTCTCCATCTTCCCGGTCTGCGTTGTCCTTCAAGTGCTGGGACGAGAGGTGCATCCACTACATCTACGGCTTCTTCAGGAAGGAAGATAGAGATGGCCATGTGCGAGAGCATTCGGTTCACATCCACCGGGATTCAGGCATGTCAGTCGGCAACACCCCGCCTTTGCCTTTTGCCGATTACCCTACGTCACGGCCATGGGGCTCTGAAACAGGAAGGCCGTCCTTGTCAGTGCAGCTCCCGAAACCTGCGACTGACGCTCAGCTGGCGCCTATTGCGACCTCGTCCCTATCAAGAGACCGCCGCGACCCGCTGCAGTCGTATTCATTGTCAGGGGAACACACTGGACTTGGAAGAGGCTCTGTTGACTCCGAAATCGACCCCTTGCTACCGCCTCTGAAGCGGAGTAGAGTTGGGCAGTCACGGCTGCAGTCTATCGGTGAGCTCAGGCTACTCCAGGACTCCGGGCCGTGTCTACGCTGTATAGTGACTAAACAACCTGTAAGAAGACCAGCTCCCGGAACAGTTGCGCAAGGTCATTGACTAGAGTGTAGTGCGACTCGAGCGAGCCTTGTTTCTACTGTGCCGATCAGCCTCTAAGCCCGAGCAGCGAATTTTGGAAGACGTTGGGTTGCCATCGCGGGCCTCTGGTCGCCTTTGCCGACGCGTTGCTTCCTGGTCAGTCCCGCTCTTCATTCCCAATTCGCCGCTGCAATCCGTCTGACCAAACGGCAGGCGTCATCTCTCCGAGCCAGGCAAAGACTCCCTTGACCTCTCCGTTGGCGCAGCGAAGGAGCATCAACGAGCATCTCGATAGCATGTATCGCCTCCCGCCAGAACTATTGCATACCGTCGAGAGCAGCCTTGATTACGATGATAGGTTCTGGTGGACAGAGGAGCTCGCCGGCCTCACCTATAGCAACCCGCAGTTATCCAGCTTTTCCAGACAGCCAGTCGAGCGCCCGCCACCGATACTAAGTATACTGGCGGCAAGTTGGAACGGCAGCGGGACATCTTACAGCTTTCTGCATCTCCTGAAGACTAGCGGTATGATCGCAGCAACAAGGGAAGTCGAGGAGGCAGTGTACCCAGCCCTGTACAAAGCAAAGCTGTTGCTTCGGGAGATCATCATCTGGGACCTCCAGCAGTTTGAGCCGTCTATACATTTGGAAGGCGCACTGCCTCATCGACCCCTGTTGACCAACGACATAGATCATGACGCGCAATACCGCATGGTCCACAATTGCATGGCGCAGTTTCTGCAGGCTTACGAAAGTGCAATGTTACGGCCGGGGCTCGGAGATCCCAAAAGCTGGCTCGCCGTGTTCATCGCTCTATGCATATTCAGCGCCATTCGGACCATTCTGGTCGACGTTGGCCCCCGTCTACCCAGGCGTTATTCGGCGCAGAGTCCAGCCACGTTGAGAGGGATCAGCGGAGCGCATACCACGCACAGCGTGTACAAGCTCTTGGTGGCGCTCTTCGCAAACTCAGGTCCGATGCTTCTGGACGAAGGCACCTCAACTCTAGGGGAAAGGGAGAAGAGTATTGTTGATTCTTTGCACGTCATTATTCGCAAGGATCTATGGCCGCAGCAAAATATGTCGTCGTCTACGGATTTCCTGATGCGCCTGGGTGACGGGGAAGTCGACGACACATCCACTTTCAACGGCTTCCTCAGACAGCGGACACCCACGAAAGCAAACCAGTATGTCTTGCCACCCATCTTCAAGCAAGGAGAGGATCCGGGACGGCCCCTGCACAATCCACGTGCCTTGGGTGATCCGTGGGTGCCAAGTCCGGCTCCATTACCGGATCGTGAGCCCTTTTCGGCGGGGCCAGGCTTGGATTATCTCGCGTCTCCTCATGCGCTGGACCCCATGGTTCGCCGACATACCGTTGGAGAGAGCCCAGCTTTTTCACGTGGCTCTATGAAGCCCGTCGAGTCACCAATCGCAGGGATAAGAGGGCGGCCGACGTATCAGCGACCTCCCTTGCGCCGGGTCTATTGCATCAAATGTAACGAATACCCCGAAGGATTCAGGGGAGAGCACGAGCTACGAAGGCATACCGATGCCAAACATGCTGCCCTTGTCAGGCGATGGGTCTGCGCCGAGCCAGAGAGCTACAGCTCAACGCTGCCGCAGCCTGTCGTGCCACTGTCCAAGTGCAAGGCATGCGTGACGCAGAAGCGTTATGGCGCGTATTACAATGCCGCCGCGCATCTCCGGAGAGCTCATTTTAATCCACATAGGGGTGGAAAGGCGAGCGGTGACTGGCCTCCAATGACTATACTGAAGGATTGGATGCGGGAAGTGCGGCAATCGATCGACACACAGGACAATGACGAATCTAGCGGAGGAGAGGAAGACTACAAGCCGCTACCCGAATACTTTGCCCAACCGCCATCACTACCGCCACCGATACGCTCTCCGACGTATGCCGCAAACTTGAATGTGGCCATTCCGTCGGCAGTGCCGTTGCTGATAGCCCCCGCAGAGCCTATGGTCCCGTCACAGCTGAGCAGCCCGTCCAGTAGGACGCTGGACAACCGCACTCGATGCCCACATCCCGACTGCGGGAGAGTCTTCAAAGACCTCGCGGCGCACATGCTCACTCACCAGGAGGAACGGCCGGAAAAGTGCCCCATCGAGACGTGTGAATACCACATCAAGGGGTTCGCAAGAAAGTACGACAAGAACAGGCATGCTTTGACCCACTACAAGGGGACTATGATCTGTCCCTTCTGCCCTGGCGTAGGGACCGCGTACGAGAAGGCGTTCAACCGCGCTGACGTCTTCAAGCGGCACCTCACTTCTGTCCACAACGTGGAGCAGACGCCTCCGAATAGCCGCAAGCTCATCATTAGCGGATCGGGCAACGTCGTCGGAGAAGGTGCCAAGTGCTCCATCTGCCAGAGCTACTTCGGCACGGCTCAAGAGTTCTACGAGCATCTTGACGACTGCGTTCTCAACGTCATCGTGCCCTCATCAGCGAAGACACCAAGCGGCTCATCCGTCCTACGAACAACCTCTGGGTTAGAGGAGAGGGAGAGGCTCGGGGAAGGCGACTTGGTGGATAGGAGATTCCATGTCGAGCCTGGATCACCCGTCGATGAGAAGATGGACACCAACCTGTAGCGGCTGTCCATGGGCGTTTTTTTTTCCCTCCCTCGAGAAGGTCTTTTCCTTTGTTAGCCATATACAGGCTGGAACCTAGGTTCCCCAATACCCCGAAACTTTTTGTATTATCAGAAGATGTCTCGTACGCTTCAATGTTCGTAATGATGTGATACCAGTTGTTTAGTAGGGGCCTCGAGAATGCAAGCTCTCTTCTGCGGCTCGGTCGAGCCCTTGATGCATCGCAAACCCAACCAGTAGTAGCCTCGTGGTAGCGCCAGAAATTGAGGTTTCGGATCGGACTTTGGTCTCTTGTCGATCGAGTCTGCCATACAACACATCTCTTTTACTATTGTAATTACATGCAGTGTCCATACAAGTCTGATCGACAACAGCTCACTGTTGCTGATTGCCCGCAAAACTCCCAGCAATCATTGTCTGCAATTTACGCAAAGAAAAGAGAGAAAACGACCGAGTACACAGGAGATTCGCCATTCTTTGAACCGAGCACATTTCTTTCCACCTTTGCCCTCTCTCTCTCTCTCTTTCTCTCTCCTAGTTGGAAAACCCGACGGGAATGAGTCCGGTGCCGGTCTTGGGCTTCCTGGCGTAGCCGCTCAACATCCTCCATCCCGCACCGCAGCCTCGGCCCTCCTCCACGATGGCCGCGACGCCCTCGACGCTCTTGCCGGCCTCCCTCATGGCCGCGCCGTCCGTCACGGTGTCGGCGAGCCGCAGCTCGCCGCTGACCTTTTCCATTTCGCAGCGCAGCAGCCAGCGCTCCCAGCTCCAGCCGCCGACGATGCCCGTCACGTTGGCGATGCTGTCCGTGCTCCCCGTGAGGATGGCGTCCATGGTCACGGTGCGCGCGTCGAGGTCGGCCGCGGGGCCTGCGCCGCGGACGCTGGGCAGCGAGGGGAGGGGTTTGCTCTGCTGCTGCTGCTGGGGCGGCGCGGATGACGGGCGCGCGCCCATGGGGAGACACATCCACGCGCGGCGGACCTCGTCGAAGCCGGCGCGCGAGAGGCGGCCGAGGAACATCCTGGTCGGGGCCGGGTCATAGCCCAGCGTCTTGAGGTCGAAGCCGAACTCGACGCTCTTGGCCAGGCCGAGGGGCCCCGCGTTCATGATGTCCGAGTCGAGGACGGAGAACTCGAGGTACCCGCCGGGTTTGAGCACGCGCATGCACTCCCCGAGGCACGTTTCCCACTCGTCTTCGCCGTTCTCGCCGACGAACTTGAGGATGCTGTGGAGCTCGCGCGCCGACACGAGGTCGAACTGGTCGTCCTTGAAGGGCAGCCGCGTGAGGCGCTCGACGGCGACTTGGCGGTGGTTCGGCGGGCCCCTGACGTTGGAGTTGGACAGCTGGCGGATGGTTTTGGTCGTAACGGTGTAGATTTTGGTGTTTGGGTACTGCAGCGCGCAGTGCCACGCCCAGTCGCACGTGGACTGGCCGCCGAGGTCCAGGATGCGCGCCCTGTCGCGGGCCACGCCGTCGCGGCCGGGGGCCATGCGGGAGATGCGCGCGAGGCGCTTGGCCACCGGCGCCGAGATGAGCTTCCCGCCGTTGAGCATCCTGACGGCGGCCACGTGCCACGTCGGGATGGCCATCTGGGACATGGCCTCGTGCTCTTTTTCGCGCTTCAGCTTCTCCGGGTCGTCGATGAGGACGTCGTCGCCGCGGGCCACGTTGGCGCTGAGCCGCTTCTTGGCGGACTGCGGCACGACGCTGAGCTGGTACTTGCCGAGGAGCTGGTTGCGGTGGAACTCGCGGAGGCAGACGCGCTGCGCCTGGAGGGCTTCGAAGCGCGGGAGTTGGTGGACGAAGACGTCTTGCTTGCTGGACCGGACGACGTAGTCCTGGAAGGCGCGGTAGTATGCCGACTCCTGTCTCAGCAGCTTGGACGGCAGGCGGCGTGGGATGTTGGTCTTGGCTACGAACTCGGAGAAGCGGACCGTCTTCTTCTTAGGGCCGTTGGTCGCCTCGGGTTCCGGGAGATGGTCTGCTTCTTCGTCAACTACTTCGGCAATGGTATCGAGGTTGTGGCTGTCGTCGTTTTCCTCGTCCTCTCCTTCGACCGGCTTGAGGTAGGCACGCTGGGCCATCAGCCACAGCTCGGTGCGGTCGAGGTGAGAGAGAGCGACCTCCTGCTGCTTGCGCGCGTACTCTGGGTCATACACTGTGACAATCTCCGTCGGCGCATCCTCGACTTCGGGAGAAGCCGGTTCAGCCACAGTGACCGACGCAGTTGACGCGAGAGTGGGAACCACCGGCCGTGCGGTGGGCATATCATTTTCGTCCAAGACATCGTCCTGGACCTCCACGACCTGCTCCACGATGGCGGAAGAGGCCGGCAGGGAGTCTCGATAGAACTGCTCGGCAGAGTCGTTCTCAACAAAGGTCGCAGGTACGGATGGTGCGGCTGTCATGAGAGGAACCAACGGAACGGGCGGGACGGGGGGCACCGAAGCGTTCATGTTCCACGGACAGCGGTAAAACTGCTCTGCTGTGGTCGACGTTGGGGGGACCATATCCTCGGGAGACCTCGACGGCATGTGCCATGTTGTTCTTGTTCTTGGTGACAGACCACCGAAGAATCCGCTCGGGGATGGGATATCGAGCTTGGTGAGATCGGCCAGAGAGCGGCGATGGGTGTTTGGGGTGAGCTCTGCCACGCGCTGCGGGCGGAACTGCAAGTTGGTCATGATGCGCAGGGGCTGTTGTCGCATCTCAGGCACAGGCTCTTGCGGGATCTCGATGACTTGTTCGGCAGGCTCATGTTCATGCTCGTGAAGGCTATCGCCATCGCCAGAGAGAGCATGCAGTGTTGCCAGAGCGCCGGGCTGTAGTTGAACGCCAGACCAGGCCTCCTCTTCCTTGGGGCCTGCGCTTCCAATCACCGGCGTCGGCGGCGCAGACATCTGCGCCAGCTGCTCGGAGCTCAAGCTTCCATCCAGAGACGGCGGGGCAGAGATGGTAGGAACCTCCTGAGCTTGCTGGGCCTGCATAAACGAGACCACCTGAGGAGACATCTCGACGCGGGTCGGCGGTGTCGGGGGCACTGGTGACGCGAGAGCCTTCTTGAGTCCTGCAGACCAATCTTCGTTTGCAAGGTTCCGTCCTGCGGGAATCACCAGAGGAGGCAAAGCCCTGCGAATGCCCACAGCCGTGATTTGATTTGGCGCGTCGGCCCTCCCCGAGTTACGTCTTCTTATGGATGCCTTCCGCGATGGCACCCTTCGAAGCGCAGGTTGTACGTCTTCATCGCTCATGTCGTACAAGTCGTCGAACTCGGTAACGTCTGTCATGATGCTCGCTCTGTTGTTGTTCCAGGGGTTCGAGCTGGTTGAGGGCGAGCTTCCTTCGTCGGCCGAGGTATTCGACGGCGATGACGGCAAGATTGGAGCGGACAGGAAGTGAAAACCCCTCGGAGTAGGGAAGTGATCACTTAGAGGTGACAGCCAGGCTTCAATCTTTAGGTTCGAGATTGAATCTCGGCGGTTTCTGCCATCGGTGGCGTACTGTACGGTCTCCATGTCGTCGCCCTCCTCCTCCATTATAGTATTAAGCAACCTCCCCCGCCCCCGAGCCTGCGGTGGTGAGGGAGGTTGAAATGTTGATGACGGTAAGTGAACGGTATTAGCCATTTCCCCCTATGCAGTCAGATATCCAGATATAGACCACGGCTCGAATGTACTGTAACGTAGTAAATATAGGCAAAATACGACGGTGCGTGGATCACTGTCGAGAGACGGCCGGCGTCGCTATGTGAAGGCAAACAGAGTTAGAATAGAATCGGGTGAACGACAGGCTGCTTCGGTCAACGAAGCCCTCAAAGTTTCGCGATGAAAATTACAAAGTGAAGATATGGGAGAGAAGAAGTGAGAGAGTAAGAGAGGAGAGCATGTTAGAGGCCCAGTAGTTGGTCGTCAGCAAGTGATATAGTCTGATGAGATTTTGCTCTTCACGCCGGAGAGGCGGCTAAGGCAGCGGCCGCACCTGCTCGCGAAGCACGAAGCACGCGCATACCATGCTCATGCGGCAGGTCGGGTGTGCAACCAAGGATGGGAGACAGCATGACATTCCCACATACGACTTCAGTGAGAAACCAGTGAGACTACCCAAAGAGGCCGCAATAATCCGAATGGAGACGTGCTACCGGCGCATGAAGATGTGGATGGAAAGACGAACAGCACATCCGCATCGCCTAAGTGATTCGGCATCGAGCCTCTCATGAGACGACTGCCCAATGAACGATCTCAGAGCTGTGTCTAATTTTGGAATGTAGGAACTGGGCATGGCTGGGTGAGCATCAACTGGCTGGCGCGCGCGAACTTGGCAGGCTGGAGGTGGGAGTCCATCCCGATTGGGAATGGGCATCTGTCGAGCTACCGGCCAATGACGACGCCACGCGCTGAGCCGGCGCTTAGGAATGACTTCCATTGGAGCCATGCCACTTGGCCGACATACATGTCGAAGCCCAAAGGTCGGTAGCCAGGCCGAGCGGAGAACAAGTGAGTGACTGGCGCGTATAGTTGACCGAGACTGTTGATGCAGATATTCAATGGTCTCGGTCTTGGTTTCTAAATTCGAGGCGAGTAAAGCTGGCCGCTGGTCGTGTGATGAGCTGACAATGCTGCGTTCCGTTTCGATTAGGTATTCGCACAGGAAGTGCAACCGATATTAGGAGTATTTGTGCTCTATTGTTTTTCATGAGAGCTGCAGCAACCAGACGTGACAATTGTGATGCAACTCATGCTTGACCTCTGCATCTGTTATACCAACAATGACGCGCCCAGATTGACGAAGCTTGATGATGGAGAACCGTTGGACCGACATCCGGAGCGGAGCCGACAGACTTGCAAGTCCATATGGACCCGCCTGCTACAAGCGCCACATTCGCTTACTTAACATCCCAGCCACTTGACGTGGGGTGTGGCAGTTCCTCTGTGCCCCGCCATCGACCGAGTCAACCCCGCAGTCGCCGCCCATGGAAGTGGGAAGAGGTCTGAGGCACGCGTCTACCTCCGCTCCCGAATCCATTGCTTGACATACCTCAAGCAACACCTCTCTTTCTGCTCCCGGCCTTCCAACACGTAATGGCCGACAATGATAAGTCAGAGTCTTCAGGCGAGCCTCAGGGCCGCCACGTAAAGTACTGCGGAGGTAAGTGCAAGCTGCATCTGTCTCTACCAACTTGAAGGCACGAATTCTGACATATTCAACCCCACGTCCAGTCTGCACTCTCCCCCCAGAGGTACGCCCCCGAAAGAATTGCGCCCTCAAGCATTCGTCATACTCACCCAGATCGTCTGCTTATAGTACTGCGAGTATGGCGGTACCGTTAAAAAGTGCCAGGACTGGCTCCAGAAGAACCAGCCCGCACTGTACGATAAGATCTGGTCCACAGGTAAACAAACATCCCCGCGCCGCCCACGACGACACACCCGTGCACGATGCTGATAACCTCTTTTGCAGAGGCTTTAGAGGCGGCCACCGCCTCCCTGTCTGTCGATGCCCAGAAGCGAGCCGCAAAGGACGCCCAGAAGAAGGCCGCCAAGGCCGAGGCTGCTGAGGCAAAGCAAGCCGACAAGATTGCCAAGAGCGTCGTTACCATCAAGCGGATCGAACGCAACAAGAGGAAGTTCGTGACCTCCGTCTCCGGCCTCGAGTCTTTCGGCTTGGAGTTGAAGAAGGTCGCCAAGGAGTTTGGAAAGAAGTTCGCAACCGGTTCTTCCGTTACGAAGACCCCTAGCGGTGCCGAGGAAATCGTCGTTCAGGGAGACGTTAGCGACGAGATCGAGGAGTTTTTGCTGGAGAAGTACAAGGAGATACCCGAGGATAACATTGAACTGGTGGAGGATAAAAAGAAGAAGTCCAGCTCTTGATGACGACTCTAGGCAACTAGTAAATACATTGCTAATTGACTGTGACCAATCGCCGTCATTTTCACCTTTGTTGCCGCAAGTCACGACCCATGTAGTCAACCCGTTGGCCGAATAAGCTCGGCAGTCATGAGTCCTTGTGTTCGTTATTACCAAAACGCCGCTTGACCCCACAGTAAGAACATTCCAGATACGCTGCGCACGCCATCCCAAAGCCAACAACGCATAGGCAGACTCGGTCGTCGCCTCAACCATCGCAGCACTGAGGCCTACGCCCTCTTTCGCAAAACTCTGGTTGACCCTGCCGCGGATGCTGGCGCAGACTTAGGCGCAGCCGGCTTCCTTGATGTAGCCGCGCCCACACCCTTTCTGATGGTCCCCATGACCGTCCTCTTTGTCGGCGCAGTGCCCACTGCCTTCTTGACAACAGTCCCTGTACTACCCTCGCTCGAGTCACTGACTCGCTTGCCCGTCCGCGTTCCAGGTCTTGACGGTGCCTTGGCTGCGGTGGTCGTGTTGGCCCGCTTGGTTCTGGTGGTTGCTGGGGCGGATGACGTGACGGGCGCAGACGCGTTTGAGCTGGTTGTCGAAGAAGCCAGTGGGCCTCTCGGTGCTGTACGGCCAGTCTTCTTGGCCTTCTCCACCATGCTCGAAAGCGCTGACCGAGCGCTCGTGTGCTGTTTCACAGGGGAAGACGGAGGCCGCCCAATCTGCGATTTCGACGGGGAGGACGGCGGTCTTTCGCGGTGTAGAGATCGAGTGTTGGATGAGGTAGGTGATAGTATCTGGGATGAGCTCAGGGGAATAGCCGTTGGCGCAGCGCGGTGTTTTTTCTTGGGGTTCAGGATCTGGTCGTTTTCCTTGTCTCCACCGACCATTGCATCACTGTTTGAAGGGATCAGCCGGACTGAGCTTTTGAAGAGGATCGGTAGACCAACCTCAGTCTTTTGGTCGACCTCGACGGTGGAGCCAGTTTGTGTGGGTTTGCCCGTGGGGGAAAGTCCTTTTCGGGCACCGGGGGCGGCCTGGAGGCTGCCTCGAGACGCTGTTGTTGTTCGGTGGCTCTAGCGATCAAATCGGCCATAGTCATCTTAAGCATAGATCTGGGAACGCGATTAACGCGCATCTGTATGCGTGACCGCAGAGTCTGAGCTTGCTGATTGTATTGTGCGCGCAGTCTCCTGGCGCGATCGGTGACTAAAGAACATGTTAATTGACGCGTGTGGCGAAGATCAACGTCTCGCAACTGACTTTCTAATTGCAAGTTGTCAATGATGGCTTGCTTTTGCTCTAGAGAGATTCCAACTCTCTGCCTCTTGCTGGGACTGCTGCTCAACATGGTGGGTGTGCCAGCCTTCGTGGGTACTGTTTGTCGTGCGACAGGCTGCGACTCCATCTCTTCGGGCGATCTCTTCTTGGATCTTGCGGGTGCCATCGGGTCGTGGCTCTTCTGTAGGGTGAGGTGGTGTTGTGGTGTTTGCAAACAGCGCGTCTCGTCGCGATAGGAGCGTGGTGTTATTAGGCCTGTAGCTGGTGAAAGAGCAGTTGCGGATGGTCACTCGTGACTGGCTGGCGTAGCGGAAAGTAAACAAAACCAGTTGGGAAGTATGCCTTACATAAGGCAGCTTGGACTCAGTGCCCTGTAGCCAGGCGATGCTGACCCTGTGGAAATAGCACTACAGCACGGCGTTGTGGTTTTCTTTGGACACCTGCCGATGCCTTCAATCTTGGCCATAAAATTGCGCCAATATGCGCAAATCTCTGACAATATTCGACTTTGGTTTGAACATCTTGATGGGTATTGCGTTAGTGCGAGCCTATTCGTTCTTTGACAAAGAAATCGACAGAACCGAGCCCGGCATATGCCGCGTACACATGGCAGGGTCAGCCATTGACACAGACACTAATGCCAAACGGAAAGCACTCTTTCCTGTCCCGATACTTACAGCACCAGCTGGCGGGGCGCTCCTTCCAGGTACCGCTACCCGCGAACGCAAGCAGCATCACCAGGCTGAAGTGACTTACGCAGGAGCTCTCGCACCCTAGTTACCATGCATGCTCGTCCTGAAGTGTCCTAAGCTCTCCCGTCCGACAACACCTCTCACCACGCCGATTCATTCAAACGTCATCCTCTCGACCTCGAATACCTCCAGAAAACTCTCTCCTCCGACCTAGGACTTTGCGTTGAGTCTCTGATCCCCGACTTTGACCCTCCTTCCAATCCGCCAAGATGGTCCTCGAAGCGGTGATGGTCGTTGTCGACAACAGCGAAAGCAGTCGCAACGGTGATTATCAACCCACGAGATTCGATGCCCAAGCCGACGCTGTCAATGTCATCTTCCAGACGATCACGAACGGGAACCCCGAGTCGTCGGTTGGCCTCATGAGCATGGGCGGCAAGGGACCAGAGGTGCTGGTTACCCTTACGACAGATCAAGGCAAAATTCTTGACGGACTGCATCGCACCAAGACCAAGATCAAGGGCTCATCACACCTAGCAACCGGTATCCAAGTCGCGGGCGTAAGTACGGTTCTATCTCGGTCGGCTCAAGTGCATACCGCTAATGCCACACTACCCCTCAGCTTGCCTTGAAGCACCGCCAGAACAAGTCCCAACGACAACGAATAATCGTCTTCGTCTGCTCGCCCATCGAGGAGGAGGAAAAGAAGCTCGTCACTTTGGCTAAGAAGATGAAGAAAGGCAACGTTTCGGTTGACTTCGTGCTATTCGGCGATCTCGACGATGACGACACGCAGAAGAAGCTGCAAGCCTTCAACGAGAGTGTCAAGGGTGGCGAGGGCTCCAACCTCGTCGTCATCCCTCCCAGCAGTAAGCTCCTCAGCGACCAGCTGATTTCAAGCCCGATCCTGCTCGGTGATGCTGCTGGCGGAAGCGGTGCCGGTGGTGGCGGCGAGAGCAGCGGTGGCAACTTTGGCGAGTTCGACTTCGATCCAGCCATGGACCCTGAGCTCGCACTTGCGTTGCGCATGAGCATGGAGGATGAAAAGGCGCGGCAAGAGAAGAAGGCGAAGGAGGATGCCGAGGCGGCGAACAAGGGCTCGCTCGAGGACATCAAGGAGGAAGGCGAGAATGCGCCTCTGCTCAACAAGGACGGCGGCGAGTCGAGCAAGAAGAACGACAAAAAAGACGACGACAAGATGGATACCTCGTAATCGGACTCCATGCTTTCTGATTGATGACTCGCTCGCTTGATCACTACTTGAGCATGTAAAATAGAATATTGGCTTGGTCTTAGAGGCACATGCTGCTCAATAGAAGGTCCCGATACTCCCCACAAACGCCATTCCGTTGAATCAACTATCCCAGTAAAGCGCGACAAAACACATAACCGTCTCCCCCGACCACTGTCCCCCGGCTACTGTGCCGACTCGCAATAATTGCCTAGCGATTGTTGATTTCCCTCACATATGAAAGCAACTTTCGCTCGTACATTTCGCAACGGATTGGCATCTCCAGCTGGTAGAACGGGTTCTTCATCACGTAATCGCTGTAGAGATCGTATATCCTCCGCAGGATCACGTCAATGTTGGTCTGAGTAGTGTCGGTGAAGAGCAAGAACTTGGTGCCCGTCATGGTGTTGAAGCACTGCAGGCGGAAATTCTCCGTCTCCATGACCTCCAGGCCTGACGGAGGCTCTAGCCGATTGGGAACCCCACCCGCCGCCGCGTTTGCAGCCGCAGCCGCGGCGACCTGCTGGCTGTGCAGAGGGTTGAGTCTGGCCGTGATGGCGTGGACACTGCGAGATGATGAGCCTCACTCGACTGGCGGGGCAAGGGCAGCGTCTCTTACCCATGGAATGTACCGGCTAGTACGAGATAGTCGTTTGTGCTCAGTTGGTTGAGGCCGCCCTCGTGGAAGGTGCGGTTGTAGATCAAACCTCCGGCCTTGTTGATGACGATGAGCGCAAAGACGGTCCTGGGTCCAGGTCAGTCGCGGACTGGAATGGCATCGAGTGGGAGGATAACGCACATGGCTTCCAGTCAAATCAGCTCACGGCCGACGACTCTTTGAGTGAACAATTTCTTGATCTATGTTTTTTCTCATCGGCGTCACTGAACTTCATGAGCTCTCGTTGACACTACCTGTCTCTCTAACTGGCCTCAGGTTCGAGCTGGCCCGGAGCAAGAGCACAACGCCTACGCAGTACGGATACGCAGGTGCTTGGACGCAAGGGTGGCCCCTCTCAGCTAGTTCACCCCGCTACGCAAACACCCTTCGATAATTGCACACGCCCCTCTCAAGCTGTGCCTGCACTAGCTCCGAAAGACCGGTGGGTCTCCTTATGTTGCTTGAAGCATCCAGGGGACGGGTGCAGCCCGCCAAACTTCCCATTGAATTCTCAGCCTCATCGGCGAGCGCACTCTACCATTCCAACCCCAACGTCGTCATCGCCGCCACACGTCGGCTCCCATCCCGCCTGTCGCGACGCTAGTGATTCGGAAAGCGAAGCGATTGCAGTATCGCAGTACCAACACCGAACCTATCATCCACCGACCTGCGCATAACATAGGCCCCCCAACCATACTCCTCGACTCGCATCCCGATTCGCAAACATGTCGCATCACGCACCCACCTCGCGCCCGAAGCCCCCTCCGCCAGGGAGTGAAGAGGCGTCGACCGTCCTAAACCTCGGCGAGTTCCAGCACGTCGACACTTTGACATTATCAGAAGCGTCGCTCGTCATCAACGCCCTCGTCGCGAAGCGCAAGATGGACCGGAAGAACATCAACGAGACCGAGTGAGAGCCATCCTTGCGCCGCGTCTCCCCCGCTGTTCTTTTTTGCCCCGACCTACGTGCTATTCACCTGCGAGGGCACACGTTTCTGCGACGAAAGAAGACGGCGGAGGGGGGGATGAGGAAGGGACGTGTAGCAGCATTGCTAACGTGCCGTCTTTCGCAGGATGTTGACACAGACCCTGAACTACCTCGACGCCTTCTCGCGCTTCAGGCAAAAGGAAAATGTCGAGGCCGTCGAGCGATTGCTCAGCGCGCACAAGCAGCTTGCGAAATTCGAGCGCGCGCAAATCGGTAAGCGGACGCCGCCCATCGTCTCCCCACCTGGCAAACTCTACACGCGCGACAGGCACTGACCATTCCCTCCAATCCCCAGGTTCTCTGTGCTGCGAAACCGCCGAGGAGGCCAAGACCCTCATTCCCTCCCTCCAAGACAAAATCAGCGATGACGACCTGCAAATACTGCTCGACGAAATTAGCAAGCTGCAGAGCAGATGACGGGTCGTCTTCAGTCGCCCTTGGGGCTACCACTGCTGGAAAAGAAACGCAAAAACGGAAAAGTTGAGGGTGGTTTCCCAGAGAAAGACTAAAAAGGAAACAGGCTGTGGTTGCGGATTCGCCTTGGCCGGGAGGCTTATATTGCATGTTTGGCGTAAAATGGAAGGGATCAGATTGTTTTAGTACGCATGTGTTGAATACCAAAATACCCATCAAGTTTGGCGATAAGGCTGCCGTTGTGTAAACCATCCAGGATCCGGTTTATATGGCCTCCAAGAGATCGCATTCTTTACCAAACAGGCACGTCGAACTTGCCGGGCAAAGACGTGTATTAAAAGGGCCTATCCATCTCACACTTTAATGCTGAGAATCATCCTAGCTACCAAAGAGCCGAGTTACCTGGTACCTCAATGCCAAGAATCGTCCTAGCTACCAAAGAGCCGAGTTACCTTGAGCCTCGCTGCTGAGAATCATCCTAGCTACCAGTCTCCAATTCTCTTGCCCAAAGTGGCCATGCGAAATGAGTTTACTCTGACAAGAACTGGCAAATGGAGGTGGACCGAATTACGCAGCCACCGGGTATCGTAAACGCCGCCGAAAAAAAAAATTAAGCCACCCTTTACTCCTGGACCGATCATCAAGTTCGTGACGCTCCTCCGCGTGGCGGGCGTCTTCATTACCCAATTCCCTAATTAAGCCATAGAATCCCACTTGGACCAGCTGTTGACATATCTGTTCTGAGACCGCTCGTTCTCCGTGGCGTTCAGCGTTCCAGTGAGGTAGCTCGGAGTGGTCTCTGCGACGGGATAGAGAGCATTGGCGTCGGGGCGGTAGGGCTTGTATCTTTGGGCGCCGGTACGGTTGCTGTGAATCTCAACGACCTTGGGCAGGCCAGGTGAGGCAATCTCGGTGACGGCCGCGCGCTGAGGGGGCCCGTGGATCTCGGGGGTGGCGGTACCAAGTCGGTTGAGGAAGTCGGGGGTGGCAGCGCCCATTCGGTTGACGAAGTCTGGGCTGGTGGTATCCACGCGGCTCACAGGGCTGACATTGCCGATGCCGAATCGGTTGACGGGGTCACTAGTCGTCGTGTTGAACGAGTTGACGAGGTCGGGGCTCGTTGTAGCGCGGTTCGCGGGGCAGACGGTATCAGAGGCGGCAGCGGCAGATAGCGGCAGGTTCATGGATGAAGCTCGGGACATCGGGCTAACCGGGTGGTTCATCATCTTGCTGTTGGAGCTCATGTCGCTGACACGGTTGAACCGGCTCTGCGGCTCTTCGTAGCGCCCTGTGAGCTGTCAGTACCCGCCGTCGTGCTGTTAGTAAGTAATTTTTCCAAAGCTCACCTCCGAACTGCGAGAAAACTTCGCCAGGCTGGAAGCCCTTGTCTGTTCTGTCGGAGTGATCCTTGGGCTGGAAAGGGTTGGCAGACATGGGCGGAGCGGCTTCTTCCTCATGGCCACCTCCATCTTTGGCCATCGAATCGATCGAGTGTCTAGACCGAAGCTTTCTCCGCTGCCTACCGCACAGGAAATACGTGGCGATACCTCCCAGGAGCAACACGGCTACACCAGCAATAATACCGCCCTTGGCGGCATTCGAGATTCCTGAACTGCTGGATCCCTCGTCAGGTGTGACAGTGCTGGAAGCACTGGCTGAAGCGCTGGCGATGGTGGCGGACTGGGTGATGAGGAAAGTAGAAATTCCAACAGCGGAGCTTGAGGTGCTGGTTGGCGTGGCGTTCGGGTCGGTGAACCATGTGCCCAGGTTGCCGGTAGAAGACGAGAGGTAAAGGGTTGAAAGACGATCGGTGGCGCCGGGCGACATCGTCTTCGTTGCGAAGACAAGAATCGTATCCCCAGTATCGGAGACGTACGCTGGGTCGCCAACAGCGTCGACGGTCGTGGCTTGAGCCATTTGGACCGGACGGAAGCAGTTGGTACTGCAAGAAATGGTTCTGCAACGACGATTGTTAACTAAGTGTCCCAGGCTGGCTGACGAGATGGTCGTTACAACCCTCGCCGCCACGGCGTAGTAAAGAAATGAGCACAACGCTGGTAAATGGAAGCAAGGGAAAAAATGTATGAGAACAGAAAATAGATGACTTACACCTTGAGCAGACTGGGCGATGCCATCATGGCCAATAAGTGATAATGTGAGAAATGAAGTGAATGAGGATCTCCTTGCCTTATTTGATGGCTAGGGAGACCGGAATGTGGTAGATGAGAGAGTGGCAGTAAGAATTCACCTACGATGAGGTGATTCACAGAAAGATGGCTCGCCAGTCAAGGCGTCTAGGAGGACAACTTTTTTTTCCCTTTCCCACTTCTGTAGGTAGTGGAGAGGAGAAGCGAGAAAGTGTTAGGCACTGCCTACTTCAAGGGCGCCTGCCTGACTGGGTGACGAGTCAATGAGTGGTTGATGTCGCCCTGGAGGGAAGGAACGGTTGACGGTGTCACCTACCTACCTACCTTGCTTCACATATGGTTACCAGTGTCGCCGATGACCTACCAGGAAAGTCAGACAAGTAAGGTAAGGTAGGTTAGTGGGCGGTCGACGACGACCGACCTTCGACCGGGCTTCTCATCCTCGGAGGTGCTCTGTCCCAAGTCGTCTGACACCACGTTCTTTCACAATAAAACTACGCGCATGGCAATGGTTGAGATGATCACGCCATGTCGATGATTTGCACTCGTAGGCGATTTCCGTCCACTTCTCAACATCTTGCCAAGCGGCCACTTGCACCTCAGTCGACAAGTATGGGGGATCCCTTGTCTGGCCGTGTTCAGGGTCATCCAGAAACGTGTTTGCTCCCGGACCAACGCACTGGAGATGAGGTCGATTCTTCCCGCGGGCTGTTAGTATTCAGCTCCTCAGCAGAGTCACGACGTAGGGGTCAGAGTTGTGGACGGAAACGGACGGTAGGACAAGCCAAATGCAGCACACACGTTACACTTGTCTGCGTCACGGAACGCCCAGATGCGATGGTTTCCGAGATCTAGGCGCCATCGGCTACGTCTTTAGATCCTAGCTTGGTCGATCGCTTCTTCGTTCTCGAGAACCACGCTAAACTGTGAGACAACGACCCCCAGAGTCCGAACGAACTTGTCTAGGAAATGATAAACTCCTCTTATTGATGGCCCAGTTACGGAAGAAAACCTACAGCGCGCCGTCAACACAACGCACCGAATGGTCGCACTTGCCAGGCGGCGTACTTTTGTGGGTATTTCAAAACATGATGAATAATTTTGCTCTTTTTACATCTTCACAGCTCCTACAACTTCTCCAACAGAAGCTTGCTGCCAAGGTTGCCCACAGGCTTTTCCGACTTCACACCGCCCTTCTTGCCCTTCTTCGCTCCCTTCTCGTTCTTGTCGGCTTCTCTTTGGGCCTTGGCCTCTTTTTGCTCAGCCGTCTCCTCCGTAGCAGCCTTTTGCAGCTGCTTCTTGTGGCTCTTGAGGGTCTTCTTCAGCTCAGATGCGTGGCTGAAGTCCTCGGCCTCCAACAGGTTGAGAACCACAAATGAGCTCGGCCCCGTAGCCCAATCGACAACGTAGTCCCTGATGACGGGGTATAAGATGTCGGCAAACTTCAACGGCGGCTCCACGGGCTCGACCTTGCCGGTCTCCTTGTTGAACTTTCCACCCGCGATCAGAGTCTTGAGCAGACGACCTCCGTAAGGTGTCCGTGAAACGTGGATGGGCGTAGCGATTCCGTCTTCCTCCATGGGCTCGGCACTGGGGTCTCCCTCCGCAACCGAAGCGACGGCCTCGAGAGCCTTCGTCTTGTCACCGTCCGCCGAGAGAAGCACGTCGGCAACGAGCTGGCAGCCAAAGGGGTCTCCGATAAGATTTGCTGCTTCCTTTTGCACGGCTTCGATGAGCGCAGGCGACATGGCAGCCACCAACTCTTTTCTCCGCACCTCTGGCTCCTTCTTACTTGTGGTTTGGCGGATCTCGTGAACTTCCTTCAGAATGGCCAGGTTTTCGCTCATGCTGGCGGGGAAGAGTGCTTTAGACTGCCCCTCGAGAAGGTAAAGGAGGGTCGTCCTCGCGAAGGGATTCGTCGTGGCCACGATGATGTTCTCGGTTGCCTTTTCCTTGTCATCGCCAATGAGCTCGGGGAAAATCGCCTTTGATGTCATCTTGGTATCATCAATGACATCGAAGGCTGTCAAGATGACGAGGTGAGCGAAAGGGTCGCCGGACATCAAGACGAAGTTGTCCTTGAAGACCTTCAGCAGGCTCCGGCGGTCCTTGGCGGCACCATGGGCGAACAGCAACGCCACCAGTCGGGAGCCGGAGCGGGTGAAGGCCATGTTCTTCATCAAATCTCCTGTCTCATCGTCCTTGATCATCTCGACAAACATTGTGAACTCCTCTGTGCCGGCCTTGAGGTTCAAGAAGTATTGCAGCATGGCGTCATGCAGCATGGTGAAGCCCGTCATCTTCTTCTGGACAAGCGAGTTAATCATGTCGCTCAAGCTCTTCATGATCGGGCCTCGCTTGCTAGGATTGCTCTCCAAAATGGCAGCAAGGTCGGACGTGGGCTTCTCCTCCTTGTTGCGCTCCATGATGGCAAACTCGGGGCCGTACCATTCTCTCAGAAGAATGGCCTTTTGCTCCTTGGTCGCAATTTGTCGGTAGATGTCGTCCAGAATCCACGAGGCCTCGGGGTGGTTGATCAACTTGCGGACCTTGCCGTAGAACTCGGGGATGATGAGGTCCTTGATCTCGGTGTCGGCCTGCACGACCAGCTTGGCGATAAGGAACTTGGCGTACCTGCTCTCGGCGAGCTGGGTGTAGGTGCCCTGTAGTTCGCGGGTGATTTGTTTCCTTTGGGCGGCGGTCGCGTACTTGATGGCGGTTTGCACGGCTCGGGTCGCGTCGTGCTTGAGAACGAAGTCCTTGATGCGACCAGTGATGATGGTGAAAAGCTCCTCCACAAGCTGTTTCCTCTCCTCGGACGGGACGTGGGACTTTCTCCTCAACCGCTCCCAAATCTTCTTGGTACGTTGCAGCTCATCGGCGAGGGGCTTCGCGGCCTTGCGGTCGAGGGCCAGCTTCTTCTGGATAGCATGAGACTCTTTCGAATTTTGTCCTGTACACAAGAGATTAGACGTTGTCTGCGAGACAGTTACACGGCCGCATCGGTTGCCCACCAAACTGAAAGTTTTTGCCCTGGCCAGCAGCGCCCTTGGCGCCTTCCTTCTTGCCCTTTTCTTGGGCTTGCTTCGCCCTCTCGCGGGGGTTTAGCTCGACTCCCCCGTCTTCCGAGTCGGAGGAAACCTCGGCGTCGTCTAGATCATCTTCGAGGGTCTCGACAGGGGCGGGCTTCTTCTTCTCGACCTTAATCTTTTTCGATTTGCCATCGGAAGCACCCTTTCCAGCGGAAGCACTCTTCCTCTTGCTCCCGGCCTTGACACCGTCGGTTGCCATTGTGGTTGTGCAGGTGGTGGTAGTGGACGAGGGCGGTCGCAAAGGATGAACTCTCAGTCTGGGGATCAAGACGAGCACGCGTACGGAGACTGGCTCATGGGTACTTACAGCGGTCGCAAAAGTGCTAGGAAATCTGAAATTTTTATTTAAACTGCCGGGCGGTCAATCTCACACTAAGCCCAACACGAATCTGCGACCCCACTACCCTGCATGTACGTACCGCCATATCGCATAGAGGCCTTACATGGTGTACCAGCATGCATCATGCAATTGAGCCTTCGAACCCATCGTCGAGTCCGTCGCTGATAGCAATCACACCAACTCCTGCAAAGAGCCTGTGTCATCTCCGGAATTGCGAAGACTTCACATAATCATGGGACGCGAGGAGCAAGTTGAGGAGCGGGAGGTGCTCGACTCAATCTTTCCCGAAGAGATCACAGGTGCGATTACCCCGCCATGAGCTCATGCCCATGCCCCCTCCAACCCACGCTCGTCACTAACTCGACTGCAGATGTCTCCGAGACTGAATACAGAATATCCATCGCCCTCGACATCCCCGGCGAAGAGGACGACCCGCCCGTCATGATTCTCCAAGTGCGCTACCCGGAAGCCTACCCCGACGAGCCCCCTGTGCTCGACCTACAGTCCACGCCCAACGCGGCGCCGCACGAGTGGTTCAATGTCTCGCAAGACAGGGAACGCCTGCTCGAGGACCTCGAGGAGACGATACAGGAGAACCTCGGTATGGCCATGGTCTTCACCCTCGTCACGACCCTCAAGGAGGCCGCCGAGACGCTCGTCGAGCAGCGCAAGGAGGTCAAGGAGAAAGAACACGAAGAGGTCCTGCTCGCGGCCGAGCGCGAAGAGAACAAGAAGTTCCAGGGCACGCCCGTGACGCCCGAGACGTTCCTCAAGTGGCGCGCCGACTTCTTGAAGGAGATGGAGGAGGTGCGGCAGAGGGAGGAGGAGGAGCGCCTCGCCGAGTTGAAGAAGGCAAAGGTCAAGGAACCCGTCAAGATGACCGGCAAGCAGCTCTGGGAGCGTGGCTTGGCCGGCAAGGTTGACGAGGACGACGAGGACGGTGGTATCGCTGAGGGTGTTGAGAAGCTCAAGGTCGAGGCGGCCTGAGGAGAGTCACATACAGGAGGAGGGTGCATCACAATGGCGTTTTTGGATTCTTGACGTGGAACCCCGGCATCTTTTTGGTCAAGTATGAAATTATCTACATGACCCCAGGGAGAGAATCCTCCGGGGGAAAAAAAAAGGAGGAAATGACAGATGTTTCTTTTTCGTTACCAAACTCCAAAACACCACATCTACGTGACCGTGATGCGAAATCCCACAGCAGCCCGTTCGTGTCCCCATCAGAAATGAAAGCGGCATTTCACTCCGCCATCTCCTCGTCGTCATCACTGCCGGCATCCTCCCACCCCTCCTCCTCCTCGCCTTCGGGGGGCTCGCCGAGCACCTTGTTGATGGACGCCATGAGCTCCCTCGCATGCTCGCCGAGACGCTCATCTTCGTACTGCTGAGCCTCGTAGAGCTTGAGGCACCGCGTCAGCCAGTGACGCGACGTGGTCCACGTCGTGTTCCAGTCCTCCTCGTCCTCGCCATCGGACTGCTTCTCCTTGAGCTTCTCGCCGAGGATGAACAGCGCCCACCCGCCGAGGTACCACGCCTCGACGCTCTGGTCGTCGTCCCCGACGAGCCGCTCCAGCACGTCGATCGCCTCCTGCTCCATGTCGACCTCGAGCAGCAACCGCACCAAGCTGACGCGCGAGGGGAAATCCGGCACCCTGGGATCCAGCGGGTGCAGCTCCTTCCACAGGTCCATGCTCCGCGTCAGCGCCGCCCTCGCCTCGTCAATCCTCTCCTGCGATATCCGCACGTTCGCGACCGTCTGCCACGTCTCGGCCAACTCGGGCGCGACCAACCCGGCCTCCGTCACCAGCGCCTCGCACCTCTGCTCCGCGTCCGCCTCCCACGACAGATCCGTCATGTACACCTCGGCGACGGCGCACAGCGTCCCGCCCAGCTTGGCCTTCTTCTCCTCCAGCAGCGCCTCCTGCTCCTCGCTGAGTGTGGTAAGTTCCGTCAGCGCCCGGATCTGGCCCCGGAGCGACGCCGCCCCGCGCTCGAACCACTCGACGCTGTCCTGGCCGCCGTCCTCGCTGAGCTGCGCGAGCCAGAGAAACTTTTCCGGCCCGCCGCCTGCGCGCTCGTCGCGGGACCCGTCCCGGTCGAGATTCACGGCCTCGAGGAAGTAGGTCCTGGCGTCGTCGATTTCACCCATCTCGATGCTGATTTGCCCCAGGAGGTTGAGCGCCGCGAGCTCACACTCGCGGCCGCCGGTCGCATCCAATGCCTTCTTGGCCGCCAAAAAGGCCTTTTCCACATCGCCCTCTTGCAGCTTGGCGGTGGCATCCTCAAGGAGAAGTGTCGGGTTGGCGGGCTTCTCCTCGCTTCTCTTTTTTGACTTTTTGTTGGGGCGGGTTGGCGCCATGGTGTGTGTGTGGGTGTCTTTTGTTCAGTGAGATTTGAGTTACGAAAGTCGTTTTACAGAGTGATTCGAAGAAGTTGATGAGTATGCTCATCAGAGAAAGGAATTGCAGGCTTCTCTCTTCTACCGCTCTCTTCTCAGCTGTAGGTGGGTGTTCATGGGTCCTGTCCTAAAAAAATCTCTTATCGCCCACGAAATCCTTATCGATAATAGAGAGCATGAAGTGATGTCAATTGGCCGTGAGATCGATGTCGGCCACCCTTGCTTGCACTCCACCACCCACCTAAATTACTCCTGTGTATCTAGTTCATTTGGCGGTTTATAATGAGCACACACGTCTGGCACGGCTGTCACGCTTCACCGTGAAGCCATTACTTGGTTATCCATGACTGAGGCTCAAGCTGCCATATACATTCAGCTCATCCAGCCACTGGAAGATGGGTAGCGAGCGCACTTGAGGATTATTGGCGATTAATTCCCATACTAGGCTACTGCCTTTTCTGAGGCACCGTGTGTGACTACATACAAGTCCTCCTATAGCCCGTCCCATTTTAGTCTCATGGAGCAAACAGTCAGAAAGCGAAATGAAACTATCCTCCCAACACCAGCATTGCCCCTCATTTTTAAGACGCCGTCGCTAAAACAAAACCACCAACATGAGCAGGTTGACCAAACTCCGTTCCCCAGCACCCAAATAGGGACTCCACTGCCCGAGCGTGTCGCTGTTGCTAACCTATACCATGTGTACCTAGAAAAACAGAACAAAGAAATGCGTACGTTTCGTCGATGAAGGACTTCGGCTAGTTGCCTCAGTGCGTACGGCCCTCTGACGATGGACTTCTGCTCGAAGGACTCCGCTCGTCGACCAGCTCTGCCGTAGTGCCAAGTAGGTCGACCTGCTGGTCCGAACCAGGATCTACGCGACTGATGCTGTGCTGTGGAACAACACCGTAGCTGGTTGGCCTCTCTGTGCTGGGCGTCCTGCGAATGTTGAAGTCTTCTATGGATGAACCATTGGAAGATAGACGTTTCTGATGGGACGCAGATCGCTCGAATGGAAGACGCCCTGGGTTGGGAGACGACTGAAGGCTGCCGGGGGCCGGCGCCGCTCCCGAGGCTTCCGTGTTTGAAATACCAGATGAAGGCCCTGCGGGTGATGTAGGGGGGACAAGATTGAACGAAGGGGTGGGCGAGTGCCCTCGCATCATTCCAGAGTCCCTCTTTGAGCTTTTCCTAGGTATATCGGGAATGTCCGACTCTGTAGATTGGCGCCTATGTTTGGTGGAGGGCTGCCGACTTGCTCTGGATGCCACCCGACTAGGGAGCCTGAAGCTGCCGGAACTCGCAATGCCTGGGAGCGTGGGCGGTGTGTCGGCAACTTTCGCGGTACTACTGACCACTTCGATTTCGGAGTCGGACGACGCAACCGACACGCCGTCGTCGTTGAGCAAGGTCTCGGTATTTGCCACCGTTTTGGTGTTCTGCGCATCGTCCTCGTTTCCTTCCCGTTTTCTCGGCGTCTTGTTCTTTGGCTCGTCGTCGTCGGATTCGATCGGTCCATTCCTCAAAACACCCATGGCCACCGGGATGCCCTCCGGCGGGGGCTCTGCGTCGTATTCCGCATCGGCGGCGGCACGCATGGCTGGCGGCATTCGAGAACTCCTCACAACCTCGAATCCCTTACCCTTCTCCTTGGTCTTGCCGCCAAAAAAGGTGCGGAACCATCCGGCGGCGGAGGACATGGGTCCTGTAGGGTCGGCGGGGCCAGTTCCAAGCTTTCGACCTACGCCTTCTGAATTCAGGGCAGGACCTCTGACACCATAGTAGAAATCGACCTCTCTTGTCGAGTAATCGGCTCGCGGTGTCAGATTTATGGCCTGGGGTGCAGGAGTAGGACCTCTCGAAAGCTGGGCCTCCAGATCGAGAACGGGATCTCCCAAATGCGTTCCTGCTTGACTGTATCGACGCGAATCAGCAACCGAGACCCGGTTCAGCGACGTTGAAGACCCATTCAGTGTATCGCCACGCCGACGAGGAGGTCGGTAATACGGATCAGCCGACTCGACTGTCACTGCAGCCGGTGGCCTAGTGGCAGCGGCCGGCGACGGCAGGAACGAAAAGGTGCTAACTTCTCCGGGAGTCGTCGGAGTAAACGTGCTGCCGCTATCAAAATTACGGTGTCCGGTGACAGGGTCGATGCTGTCGAGGGCGGAAGAGCTACGATGCTGGCTTCGGAGTAGAAAACCACTGCCGGCTGACCCGCTTCTAAGCCTGCCGCCTCGCATCACGTAACCACTCTTCGTTGCTTCATCCGCGTCCAGCATCCCCGTCGTCGATAGCTGACTAGCTCTCGAAGGACCGTTTTGGCGTCGCGAGGTGCGCCGTTGAAGCTGACGCATGCCGAAGATCTTGGACAGGCCACCGCGCGTGAGCCCTCGAGTATCGTCACCACCAGCCCCCAGGATTCGTGCGGTGACCTCAATGATTGTCTGGATAGCGTTGAGGAAAAAGCCTAGCACCAACACACAGGCGTGTATGAGTAAAATAGCGTAGCCGAACCATCCTTTGGTGCCCTCCGTGAGATTCATCTGCGGCACAAACACTACCATGAGCATCACTGTCGCAAATCGTAGGACCGAGAAGATGGTGTGGTAAGCGTTCATCGACGTTGGGGACTGGAAAGGGCGGAAGGCGTGCAGAGTCAGAACGTTGATGACTTCGCAGATGGCAAGGAGCACAATCTGCACGATCCCAAATGGCTGAACGGCTCCGATGGCGATGCCTCGGATGAAAGTCAGGGTGACAGGGATCAGGGCGAAGGCAGCGGCCTCATCAGAATACGTGTTGTAGAGGGGCCCGTACAGAAGAACGGTCGGCAAGTCGTCAAACAGAACGGCCCTCGGCCTTGTCCTGAAAATCAAGTATAGAAGCCAGCCCGCGAAGCAGATGAGAATGATCAGGGTGATGACTGCTAGAGCGACGGCAACGTCTCGGGACTCGGTGGCCACTACGAGCTGAAAAGTTGACAGGGCTACAATAGGCAGCAACAGGTAGTTAAAGACGACTCGGACGACGTTGCCGACAGTGAAGGGGATGTTCTTGGCGCGGAGATCTTCCTCGGGGGTGTCGCTGATGGAACGGAGAGCCCAGCGGAAGAAGAAACCGAGCTGGATGAGAACAAAAATAACCGCAATGATAACACACACCCACACCATAGTGCCGGCCCATATGTCCTCGACGTCTGTCATGCCTACAAGCTGGGCGTAACGATGCAGTCCGTACGTGCCATTGGTGACGTAAATGCCGTCTTGGATCGACTGCCAGCCCGGCGACCTACTCACGAAGCTCTCATTGAACATCAACGCCGACCATCCAACATTGCTGACTGCCGGCTGGTAATACCCCGGGTAGCTGATGGAGAGAGCACCAGTGAGGGCAACGAACTGGATATACTGAAGGCAATCGCCAAAACCCGGAGTCACCAGGCGCAGCAGATCTTCGTCCCGTCCGTAATTCGTTGTCCACTGGAAGAGATCGGTTGAGCCCCACGGACTGAAGACTGATGCGAACATGGTCGCGACGCCCACGAAAAGGAGGACAACGAGAGGCAGATATCGCAAAAGCCCCGAGAGACTACCCAAATCTGGGGTTATGGTCGCAGATATACAGCTAATGGTGTCGACGGTTTCGCCGTATAGAATTATAAAGGTCGGCGCGAACGAGGAGAAGGCGTATGACGAATCGAAGCTATGGTTCAGGCTCACAGAGGGGAGTCTACCGTCATAGGGACTCTCACTTGAAGTTCGTCAGTACGGCCTCGAAAGCGCACCAGGGACGGTTCGCCTACATGACTGAGGTGTTAAAAACAGGACTTAATGGGCAAGTAGCGTTCACGAGACTATCATTGCAGAAGTTGGTCTTGTTGAAGAAGGGCTGGTAGGTCAGGACGTTAACCTTCATCTGGAGAGTCGTAAGGTTTGCATTGTTGCTCGGCTTCTCGATGATCTTGCCGTACTGCTCCTTGTCGTCCTTCCACGCAGAGGAATTCCAAGCGGGACGATCGCCTTGCGTATAAGAGCCCGTCACGTTGCCCCACGCGAGCACACGGAGAGTATGGTCGGCATCGAAGCGGGCGTCGACGTAGAGGGGTTTCCATTGTAAGTGGTCGGAGGTTTGGTAGTTATCGGAGAGGCAGTTGTCGAAAGGGATGAAGGCGGCCGTAGCAGGGTTGACTAGGAGGCAGAGCAGTATGATGAACAAAGTGCTCACGAAATTTGTTGAAACTGTCGTCAGTCGCGACAGCAATGGTCTGGACCTTGGACGGCGGCCGTAGTCCATGGTGTGCGAAAGCGAGAGGGGTGAGGATTTGGTGGAGAGCGAGCGAATGGTCGAGGTCGGGGGCGACGTCGACGTCGTCGGCGAGCGAAGAGACTTCATGGATTGGAATGGCAGCGAAGGGGCGCGATTTCCATGTTCAGGGCGATTGGAAGCCGCATGTCTTGGCGAACTCTCGGGATCAGGCACTTCTGGCGGAGCGAAGTGAGGCATTCGCATGTTTCGGGCCAGCGTTTCCGTTGGAGCGTGTCGACAACGAATGCTGGGTGCGCTGATGAACGAGGCTGCTATTCGGAGGGGGCGCAGCAGCAACGAAGGAACAGAAGAGAGAAACGAGGGTCGTGTGCTAGAATCTCGGCATTTTGGGTTCTCTGCAACAGTCGCCTCGTCTCCACGCCAGCGTCTCGTTCTTCGTGGCCTCTGTGTTTGCTCTGTTCCCTTCTCTTCCTCTGTGCTGGACCTCTTGGGAAGTGGCTCGAATTGTGAAGCGACGGCCAAACTGATTGAACGGCGATGTAATTTACGAGTGGCGTGGGCTAAGAGAAGGAGACCACCTTGCGGAGGGGAAGGCAGGAATGTCGGAGGGAAAAAAAAAGGTGCGTGTGTGTCTGACTGAGCAGAGAGGCGCGAGGCGAATGGTAGTGGTGGTGGTGGTGGTGGTGGTGGTGGTGCAGACGCAGGCGCAGTTGGAAGTGCAAGTGCAAATGTAGCCAGGAAAGACGGGATGTTGATGCGTAAGGTAGACGGGCAGGGAAGGGAGGACATCAGTTCAAGGTTCAAAGTACACGACAACCACCTGGGGCTACACCTTTACTCTAGGTAACCCAGGCCAGGCACTATGAGATACTGCGTGATGTACGGCACAGGTGCGTTTCCTGCGTGGAGGCCCCTGTATGACTGCGGATCACTCGTCCGTCCCATGGCTTCATCCTGAAGGACGGAGCGAAACCACCAGCAAGCAGTCGGGGGACTATCCCAACCAGGCCCAAGAAGACGTGCCCGTTCATCAGGGGCACCCCGGGGGCTGAGCGCACCGCAGCTCAACCCAACTCGCGCAGCCAACGAGACCTGGACCCCACGCTCGTGAGGTGCTCCCTGCCAGCAGTGTCGTCGTCGTCTTCCCAGCATACTCGGCGTAGAGTTCCCACCAGCCCGAGGACTCCGGCACGAGAGAAGCTGTCGGGGCGCGGTGGGATTTGTGCGAGTACACAGGGGGCCAGCATGACCAATCCCATGCCTACAGAGAGAGGTGCGAGGCAAAGTTGGCGGGATGAGGCGTGCCACAGAATTAATGCTGTTGCCTGCTCGTCTTCACCTGGAAGCCACAATTGCGTTGCTGCCAGAGAAGGCACAATATCCGTACAAGTATACAAGTAGGTACCCGAGATATTCGGCACACTCACGTACCTTGTGCATTTTTCTGCACCGCACCGAGGTATTCAGTGTACCTATTAGGTAGACAGGTAAGGGAAAGAATGCATCTCAAATGAGCCCTTTCTATACGAGCATCCAAGGTACCTTACCTCTACAAAGTACATGGTATGGCACGTTCCAGGTTGCAGTAGGCCACAGGCCAGAAATCCCCCAGGCGAATCCAAGTTCGCCGGTTGGCCAGCGAAGAACTAACCCCAGTGGGATTTGCAGGATCCACTCAGTAAGGCGCAGCCGAGCCCCGTCGTTGCCCGTCTGGCCCATTTCAATTCAGGTCAGGTCAGGTAAGAATGGAGATGATGAAGGTCAAGTACCCCAAGGTAAGCTGGCCAGGTAGCTGCTATACTAGGTACGACAATGAATAATAATCATGCGTATCCGTATACTGAGTTAAATACTCTACACGGAAAGGTAGTATGCGTTAGAAGGCTTCTGAATACCCACAGGATGTGGATAGTACCTACCGTACGCACCAAAGGTGCCAGGGCAGACTTATATCACCTTGTTTGACCATCGTGTTTGCTGAACACAATTGATTCGTCTTGTTCCATCTGCTTCTTCGCTTCTTCTCTTGCAATTTCTGCAGCCACCCCCAAAGTCTAGCTTGGCCGAGAGCAAAATAAGGGGTCCATAGCAAACGAACCAAGCCCGGTCAGGCACAGATACCCAAAGTAGCCTTGGTAAATCAGGGTCGCGGGAACAACACGTCAGAGAAGGCACCTCGACTTCGTGGTGCACAAAGCTCCCTAACAGCTCGGCTTAGCTCAGCTCAGCTCAGCTCAGGGACCACAAGCATGACAGCGAAATCTGCACAGTGTGGGTCGCGTGCTGCTTCTCTTGCCTCCGCCCATCGTCTGCCAGCTTGAAACAGGGTAAACGTCGCTGTGAGTGGAAGACAAAACAAACGTCGAATAGCAACTATTAGCGTCCGGGCTGAAACCTCGGAGCTGCTTTGTCGCTGCTACCTTTATTCCAATTCATGACGTGCTGGCAAAAACCGGCGTACTGGCTTGCCGTTGCACTCGGGCGAGCTCGTCATCTACCTAGTCCAAGACACATTGTGTCTGCAAATAACCCACGCCGTTCGGCAGCGTCTCACCCGAATCTCTATGCCCCCAATATTCAATCGACAGGCTGCGCAAAGTAAAACATTGCTTCGTGGACATCGTCCAAAAGCCACCGCGTGTACGCTCGAACTAGCCTACCACGTTCGGCCCATATCCTGGAATCGTCGGCCTCGGTTGCAACTGCCAGGTACTGCTTCTTGGAGACATTGTGCCTGTTCAGTGGAAAGTGAACAGCACGGCTGTTCCTAGAGACGTTGTTGTAACAACACACAGACACATCGAGATCCTCGGGCTGCCGGTACCTTTGTGTGTGAATTCCAAGGCACACATAACAGCAATGATCGCCCATTCGCAATGCAAAGACCGCAGAACCAGGCCTTTCCGGGCAGTCTCAGACATGGGACTGACCGTCGGTATTCTGCCAGACATGGTTCGGCATCAATTGTGATTGACGAGTCCCCTTGTACATTACCAAGCTTATTATAACCCAAGTTGTAAAGCAAGTACAACTGGCAATCGACCATCCCGTCTTGGAATACAACCCAAACCAGCCGCCTACTATAACTTAATACGCAGACAGTTACTGTGTGGGATATTATATTACGCCCGGCCTGACAAGTCCTGTTCACACACTACTTCCCCCTCCACCCTCGAAGCTACTCCACACTGCCATAGTACGTCCAAATTTGACCAGAATGTGACCTACGTCGTCTTCGACATGGGTGTGACAAAAGAAAGTCGATCAAGCTTTCTCCCAAATGAAACTGTCTCTACCATCAACAGCAGTCAGTGTTTCTCTCTTTTCGAGGAGAAAAGAAAACGTACTACGTATCCGTCGTCATCCCACACTTTGCCCTTGCCCAATCGTACCGCCTCTCTTCCCCCCCTCCTGTCATGACATGAGAAACTTGTGAGGATCGGATTCCTTCACGTCTTCGACACGAACTCCAGCACGAACCAGTCCGCATACCCACCCGTCACCCCCTCTCGCTGGCCAGCTATTTTCAGCATCAGATGGGACGTTCCCATTGCAAGGCTACTTTGGCATGCACTGTGTAAAGCTCCCCTGCGCTCTTATGAAGAGATGTCAACTTGTGCTTCTGCACGAATGCACGTATCGCATCGCGCAATTTTCACGCAGCAGCGCTTTTCCCCGACTCCACTGCCGTCGTCCGTCAACCCGGAAAGGGGGCGCAACACTGGAAGAAGAAGACGACGACGAAACGCACTGCCGTCGCCCGGCTTATGGAGACGAGTGGGTTCTTCCTTTCTTTACCTCCACAGGATACCGTACTTTTTTGCAGATCGCAGTGACGACATCAGAACCTCTCCTGGAAATGGGAGCACCCCAGCACGCATTGCTCGCGTTTCCCAACCAGAACGTCAGACGGTGTCCAGACCGCCGATGATCTGCCACTTTCCTGGAAACATCCGAAACGTGCCATGGTTACTGCGTGCAAGTTGTCCACCGCCTGCTCTTCCCATCAAGGCCTCGTCCATCGCGGGCGCTGTCCCAAGGTCACCAATCACCCTCCCGCCGTATAATAGCCAGCGAGCATCCCAAGTACGCGACTAGTGCGGCCCTGAAGGGAATAGTCGCCTCTGCAGGTTCGAGAATACGACGTGTGCCGGTCGGAGGCGACCTCACGCATACTCTCATAGAACCCACTCTTCCACCAGATGACCGTTTCATCCTCTGAACGAGCCCTCGCCTTTCCTCTCGGGCATCCTCTTTACCACTCGACCAAATTGCGACGCAACAGCGCGTGCGCGCGCTGCCAATCTTAGACTTGCAGTCCTCGCTTCTCAAGATCCTCGTCGTGACACGCCCATCATGCCGTGGCACACAATCGCCAGCTCAGGCCGGCAGTTTCACGGCAATTCCGCAATCCATTGATCCGGCGCCACGAAAGCCCAGAGTCGCAAATATAATCTTTGGCTCGTGGGTAGGTTGGAGTAAAGGCCCCCGGGACTTTCGGCACCAGTCTATTTGGAAACGACTGCGTGCGTTATGCTTCTCATCAACAACCTACTGCAAAGGCACAGGACTGTGATTATGTAAACTTTGAAAAACACTGAACGGGACGGGCCAAACCCAACTGGTTGCTCGGGTGTCCGTGACGTCGTGAACCACACAAATTCGCCGTCGCCGCATGCCATCCGCTCCATCACGTTTCCACGTTGTCAGCTCCCCGGGTGTGGAACATCGAACCCTGGCGCCTTTGCTGTTTAATGGATTTGGCACAAAGTTCAGGAGCTTCGCATCCTACAAGTAATGGGTTTGCTGTGTCCGCGCATGACGCGAAGT
Source organism: Colletotrichum spinosum (assembly GCA_004366825.1). Lineage (NCBI taxonomy): Eukaryota > Fungi > Ascomycota > Sordariomycetes > Glomerellales > Glomerellaceae > Colletotrichum > Colletotrichum spinosum. The sequence continues at coordinate 133,568 of QAPG01000022.1, read as the reverse complement.
CGATTTGCTTACAGTTGCTACATTAGATGGGTCTACCTAGCTTGCTACAATGTATAAGGAGAACAAAATCTGTTTCGTCTTGGTCAGCGTGGCTTCCCCTGAAAAGTCCTATCGTATTAGTTTACGTAGACTTGTAACTTATAAGTATGCTCGGGCTGTTCGATATGAACTCGACAAGTAACACTGGTTAACAAACTGTACTCGCTCGATCGAGCACCTACACAGCAAAATCTCCTTGCCATAGAAACATAGCCGCCGTCTTTCCTTTTGCAATGGAAATTGAAGAACTTCCCATTCGACATCCAGGCACCCTGTCAACGTCAAATCGCAACATCTATTTCCCTTCCCATGAGCAACTCTCCAATGTTAACCTCGAGATCGAGTTGGACTCCATTTTTTGACGCCCAGTAATGCACGGTCTTTTGTAGTCTACTGCTGACCTCGTCCATTTCATGCGGCTCCAGCACAAACGCCGACTCTAGATCTTCTCCCAAGATGTTAAAGTCACTTCGAGAAGCCTCCATCACCTGCTCGGCCAGTTTTTGTACACTGATTGCGATCGACATAGATTCGTTGTTGGTATGCTCGCGGCCTCCATCGAACGGCGTGGTTCCAGATCTCATCCGCTTGTGTGTCTTAGCTCGCGACCTAGATCTGGAGGCCATCCTCTTCTTTAAGTAGGCTTGCGTTGACATGTCGTGTGCTGTGGTGGACGGTCTTCGATCTGTCGCTCTCTGCTCCACTCCCGTCTTACTTGTCGAAATATCCTCAGGCCTTGGCCTAAGGGCGTTGAGCCTCTCGAGAGCCTCATTCATCGCCTCCTCTGTCGCTGCAGGACTGGAGGGGCTGCGATGTCGAAATGGTAGCTCTGTATCCTTGAAACTTTCATTCCTAGCTATGTAATAAGTGCCGCCAGGCGAGAGGCTGGATGCCTGAGATTGGTCTAGTATGAGCGGCTCTGGGTAACTTTCTGGATTCAGTGTCAATCTTTTTTGAGTCAAGCCATTTGTCTTGTGCTCAATTTTCTGTGCTTGTTTCCTCGTGCGGCGAGCACCTCCACTTGGATACCGTTCTTTCGGGCTTACTCGAGCAGGGACTTGGAAGGGCTTCTTCAAAGAGCTAGAAGCAGGTGGTGTCCCTACCAAGACGGTGCTTCTGTCGGGGAACGGGTTTCGTGTTAGACGGTTAGCCCGATAAGGGATGCTCGAACCCTGGAAGCTTTCTTCCAACATGTCGTAAATGTCGTGTCTCACTTCAGGAGAATGATATTGCTCTTCATCTCTCGGGATTCCTGGCTCGGCTCGGTGCCTCACTTGTAAGGGATCGCCGCTAGATGCATGTGAATACTGCAAGGTGGGATAATCATAGCCCGCAAGTGCATATTCAACACCTCTTTCCATAGGAGGTGTCCGCCGGTCATGCAATTCTCTTGGGGAAACAGGGTTTGGAATCTGTGAAAGCTCGTCCGTCATGCCAATTGAACCCAGTTGTATGAGGTCCTCGGTTCTTGGCAGAATAACCGGCCCTCGAGAAGGAACGTCCGGAACTCTGTCAGGTGATATGCTGTGCTCGAGGTGTTCCTCGCCCAAAGACATACCAACGTGCTTGTTCTGCTGTGCGCCACGCCTTTCTGCCGCTGTCTTCGCAAGTGACCATGGGTCGGGGTGCTCGCGCTGACTCTGTTTAACCCTTTGAGAGCTCAAATGCTCAAAGGTGTTTGTCGGTGCAGGATGTAAAAGTATCGTCTGTGACTCTGTCGGGGGACTGGCCGTATCGTTTCTGGCCATGTTTACTTCCCAGCTGGTGCGCAGTTCAGCTTCGACCAGCTCAGTACCGGGAGATAATGGAACGACAGGTTCTGAATCTGATATCTGGGGACAAGGAAGATACTTTTGGATCTCGTTCTGGCTTCCATGCCGTGAGGTGTGCACCATCGCAGCTTCGGAGATGGCAACTCCATCTGTATTAGAATGCGGACTCGGGAGGCACGGTTTCTCTTTGGACGTTTCGGACCTAGGTGAAGCTTCGTATTTCTCGGACTCGTCTTCGAGCACGACTCTTTGAACGAGACGAGGCGACTGATTATCGTTGTCCGGGACAGGTTCGCAATATCCAGAGTGGCCACCCAAAGGAGCAAACGGCCCAGAACTTCGATGGGTCTCGACGGCGCGGAGCCCAGGTCCCTGATTATTCGGCTGATAGACCTCTCTGCACAGATCCTCAAACAAAGCGAGAAGCTTCGACTCGTTGGCAAAGAGTACTTCATCTTTATTCGTGGATATGTTGGGATCGTAGCTGCCAAGGATGCACTGGATATCGAGTCTGATGAATGGCGTTTTGATGAGGCTATACCCAGAACCGAGGCACTCCCGCAAACTTCTCTTATAGATATCGACCAATTTTCTCATGGTACCCCTGGAAGTATTCATGGATCTAGAGTCGACGGAGATGAAGTAGCCCTTGCCTGAGATGGCTTTGCAGTCCGCCTTGGGTTTCGGCATGAAGGCCTCAAGGCGCACAACCGAGGCTGGCGTATTTGGTCTCTCCAAATCAGACCCGCCTTCATTAGTCGTTCCACCGTATGTTATCTAGACACACTGCGAAACCAAGTCGGACCCGAACACTTGAAGCACGGCGTCTCTGACGCCAACGCCAGCGTTTGGATCTCGACAGGGAGCATAAGACCAGTTGAGCCCTTTACTTTCTGGAACCTTCAGAGAAAGCCTAGTGTACGGTCTAGTTAAAGCGTAGCTTTGGAGAAGGCTCTTGATTTCGGAGATATGCTTCCTGCTTTCCTTGATAGTCTGCTGCTTCCGGACTGGAAGCTCCGAGAAGAGGGCCGAGGAGTCGACGGTCGTTCCAACTGGAGCCGAGACGAGTTTGCGAGACATGACACCACCGCCACTAGAGTTGAGAGTGAGAACTTCAGCAACCTTTTCATGGTCTGTTCTCGTGGTGATGGTGAGCTTCGACACGATGTTGATGCTGGCCAGAGCATCGCCGCGGAAACCTAGAGTCTGACCCCCTTTGCACTGAAGTTCCTCAAAAGTCCGAAGCTTGCTCGTGTGTGCTCGACGTCCCAGAGCATCGTAGTCCGCAGGGCTTATCCCATGGCCATTGTCGCGGACCTGGATCTTATTCACCGCATTAGGTGACACGACGACCTCTATGCTGGTGGCTCCGGCGTCGATTGCATTGTCAACCAGTTCCTTGACGACCGAAGCCGGTGTGACAATGACCACTGACGAGCCAAGTTGACGAACAGTCGTTTGGGATAGCCGGGCGATAGGCATGATGTTAGTCTACGAAGGTGCTTCTCAGCAAAGAAGATGCCCGGGCAATAGGAAACCCCTGGGGTGTCCACTACCAAGAAGACACTTTACGAAAGTTTGGGTCGTTGGTGAAGATATATACGGCACGACCAATGGAGTAGACACGAACAAGTAGACTGAGAGACTGTGAGATAAGAAGCAGGTAAGTTGCGGCAGAAATGGTGGAAGAGCATGGAAGTGGGTGGCTCAAGGAAGAGGAAAGGGCCGTCGTCGTGTAAGTCGAGCAAGAGCAAGACTGAGTTGATTGGCCTTCTGGAAGCAGTAGTTGCGGCAGCGTCTCGGCACCTACTGGCGGCTGGAGGTCTGAGAGCACCAGCACATCAGGGGACAGAGCTCTGAGCTCTCAGCTTGAGCTTCAGGGTACCTACACCATGCGGCCAGAGCATATGCGGCCTACCTACGTACCTGCTCGGTAAGGTACCTTACGGTGACGACCTCACCTCAGATGCCTACCTTAGGTACGTATACCACGGCATCCAGAGGTGTGTGCTATTATTTGTCTGCGCGACAGCAAAGTAGAGCTCACGCCTGTGCAGGGGCTCACGTTCACATGGCACACGCACGTGGTGGGGACCTTGCAAAAGTAACCCCGCGGCGAGCCTCGCGCCCAGAGGAGCCCTGGAGTGCCAGCAACCAGGCACTTCGGATTGCCCCGCATCGCAAGGTCCCTCCCATCTGCTCTCGTTCCTGAGCCCGCCTTGCCCAGTGACCAATAATTCATAAGCATACCAGCCATCCAAACCTACCTACCTGTCTTGCCTATCACGCCTGCGTAGCTTCCCAGCTCGAACCTCGTCCCTTTCGCAAACCTCCATAGCTACCGACCACCAACGCTCCTGTCTTCTCGAGTACGCATACAACAGACCTCCAAGCACCACCACTATCGTCAATCAGGATACACCTCCTTCGCACACCTCCTACCATGTCTGGCATCAAGGGACCTACCCCGCAGGAGCACGACGGCTCCAACCTGCGCATCGGCATCATCCACGCCCGCTGGAACGCGACCATCATCGAACCCCTCGTCAAGGGCGCCAAGGAGAAGCTCCTCGGCTGCGGCGTCAAGGAGTCCAACATTGTCGTCCAATCCGTCCCGGGGTCCTGGGAACTCCCCTTTGCCGTCCAGAGGTAAACACACCTCGCACCTCGCACATCGCGCCTCGGAACCGCGCTCTTATTCCTACTCCATCCTGTTCCTCCCTACTCACCCACCACCAAAAACGCTAACCTCTCACTCTGCTTCCCAGACTCTTCTCCGCCTCCCAAGTACAATCCGCCCAGTCCGGCGCCGGCTCCTCCGCAGGCGACCTCCTCGGAGCCTCCACCACGGACCTCACCTCTCTCCCCGCCGACTCTTCCTCCTCGGGCGGCCCCTTTGACGCCATCATCGCCGTCGGCGTCCTTATCAAGGGCGAAACCATGCACTTCGAGTACATTGCCGACGCCGTATCCCAAGGCCTCATGCGCGTCCAGCTTGACACGGGCGTCCCCGTCATCTTTGGCGTCCTCACAGTCCTCACCGACGAGCAGGCCCAGGCCCGCGCCGGAATTTCCGCCGGCGGCCACAACCACGGCGAGGACTGGGGCTTGGCCGCCGTGGAGCTGGGTGTCAAGCGCAAGGCCTGGGCCGCGGGAAAGATTGAGTAGGGAGGGCGTGGGGCCATTGCGTGCTCGTGGGAGCTTTGTCAACCTGGAAATATCCAAAAGAGAAGAAAAAAAACATAAACTCAAAATCACAATAGACGATCGATATCCTCAGAGAGATAATGAAACCTAGGCCTGCATTGCGCAGGAGAAATCCAAGATCCAGTTTCGAATGTTGCCTTCTCGACATGTGAACAATCCATCTCTGGACGCGGCCTGTCACACTCAACTCCACGTACTGCTCAGAAAACCATGGTCACATTTGTCGTTTTGAGGCCAATGGTCGGTCTGTTCAAATCGTCTTATTTTTAAACCAACATTAGTGTAGATTATCGGCAGCAGGAGTTGCCTATCATGCTTGAGCAATCAATAACCAGGCCGTTCCTTCTGCCCTTCTCTTTCTGCAACGACGCCTAAAAACAAGGTCTCCTTGAAAGTATACACAGGGGTAGTTTGTTTTGTGAAATAAGTCCAAAACCTCCCAAAGATCCAAAGGGGGAAGAAAAACTCAAGGCCACACCCACGGATGAAGGTGTGCTTTGTGTGTTTTGGTATGTCCAGTCTTTTTTGTTTTCGTTTTCCATGCTCCGCATTCCCACGTCGCCCCGTCGCCCCGTCGCCCGCCCTTTTCCATATACCACGACGATCGAACCTCTATGAGATGAGGGCACCGATCTCGCTACCGATGCTCTTCTTCGTCTTCCACAGAGACCTCTTCTTCTCCTTCTTGGCCTTCATCGCCGCCCATCCCTCGTCGTCGTCATCGTCAGAGGCACTGCCCGATTTGGGCACCATCTTGATTCCCTGCTGCTGCGAGGGTTGCTGCGACTGCTGCTGCTGCTGCATGACCTTGGGCGGCTCGTCCCAGCCCATGGCGCTCGACATGACCGACATTCGCCGACCCGAGTCCAACGGTTGAGGAGCCTGCGTCACTGGTCTGTAACGCCCTGGTAAGCCCACATTGCTGCGCTCCGAGGGTGCGATCGAGGGGGCATACCCGGCGCCTGGTGCGTGGATGCTGGGCGCATAACCGCCGCCCATACCTCCATGAATCGATGGCGCAAATCCGCCTCCGGGTTGGATCCACGAGGATGAGCTGGGCTGAACCATACTCATAGTCCTCGTCCGAGGATCGAGACGTGGAGGTTCCAGCATCATCGAGTTGTCGCCGAAGAAGGACTGTCGCTGAGCGTCGTTGACCGAGGGGGTCGCGACGTGGCTGATTGGTCGGGGCATACCCATGGCTCCCATGCCGTTCATGGGCTGCTGGTTCGGTGTCGCCATCATCTGCATGAACTGCATCTGCATCTGCATGAATTGCTGCATCTGCTGCGTCATTTGGATTTGCGCCTGGTCTCCTGGGGTGAGCATCATCTGGGGCATCTGAGGAGGCATCTGAGGCATCTGTTGCATATGCGGCATGGCGCCCATACCGCCCATGCCGCCCATACCACCCATAGCGCCTCCCATTCCATTCATACCGTTCATTCCGTTGTTCATTCCATTCAATCCGTTCATGTTGCTGTACATCATCTGCTGCGGGATGCCTGCAGCAGGACCGATGGGGGCGCCCGTGAAAGGGTCGACGTTCTGGGCATCGATGTTGGGGCTGCCTCGGCGTAAGGCACGAGAACGCTCCTCGCTGGCAATGACCCCAACAAGTCCGCCCACGGGAACAGCAGGCGGCTGCGCACCAGGAGCGGGCGAACCGCCGCCAAAGGTGAGTGACTCGCGAGGTGGGGCGTTGATGAGTCCGGCGCCGAGGAACGGGTCTTGAGGAAGCTTTCGTGCAAAAGCAGGGAGATGGCCACCGCTCGTTCCCCGAGGCCCGGTGCCCTCGCCCATGCTTGACCCAGGTCGCTGGGGCGGAGCGGATTGGGAGTGCACCGAAGATCGCAGGTCTGGGTTGGACGCCATGTTCATGAGCCTGGCTGGTGGTTTGTTGCGGTTAGGGAATCCGTGTGCAGCAAGGATAGCGAGCGGCACCTCCTCGTCCTCCTCCTCGGATCCGTCAGACTTGCCCGTGAGAGGGCCAGGGGGCACTGCAAGATTCGGGGTGCTGAGTGACATGGACAGGCTGGGTCGGGAGGCATGATCCGACGGAAGGTTGGGCGTTTCGCCCGTTACCTTCATCATCTGTTGCCGGTATACAGCCATGTGCGCCTCTTGCTTTCTCCTCTGCTTAGCAGCCTGCTTCGCCTTTTCGACATCGTCATCATCGTCCTCGTACTGGTCCTCGTCGTCGTCGCGGCTCCCGGTGGATGCCTTTACGGTCTCGCTGGCGCTGTCCCGACGTTCCTTGTCCTTGTCCCTGCGATACTTTTCAAACTCGGCGGGAGTCATGACCTTGTTCCGAGGGGGACTCTGGGTGTTGTTGGACGAGTGCTGGTGGGTGGGCATCGGCGGTGGCTTGGCCGTGGTGTTGTCGAACATGTTCTCCTCCTCCTTTTTGCTGTCGGTTGCGTCCCAACCCGTCGAGAATGTGTCCTCATTTCTCCGGAATCTCCCTTGCGGAGCTGGGTTGCTAGGCTGGCTCGGTTCGCCGAGGAATCTGCTGGCAGCCAGCGAATCCTTTAGCAAGTTCGCATCTTCATCCTCGATGATGTCGGACGGCACGTTGTTGCGGAAGGCCAAAGGAGAGCCGTGACGGGGCACGGGTGGGGGCGGCACGGATTTACGGTCGGTAGCGGTCGGAGACGTGGTACCAGAGGTAAGCAGGTTGTCGTTGGAGTGCTGGCTACTCCACGAGTAAGGCGAGGCCTCGACTTTGATGGTCCTGTCAATCTTGATGGGAGAGGGCTGAGGTTGGTTGACACGGTTGGTGGTGAGGGATCGAGGTCCCAGGTTGGACGAATCGTTGGCGGAAAGCGTCATTTGGCTGGCTCTTTTGTCAAAACCGGCACCCTGGAACATATTACCAAAATCACTGCCAAAGTTGAGGGCAAAATCCTCCTCGCTGAGCTTGGGAGGAGTGGCGGTGCGATCGGTGGAAGCTGTCAGGCCTCGCGGTCTGCGGTTGAAGTCGTCCTCCGAAGCCTTGGGAGGCAAGGGCGGCGGAGGGAGAGGATGATCGTCAACGGAGGAACCGGAAGCTTGATTCTTCTTCTGACCGCCAAAGGAGAAGGTCCTGCCAGCTTTGCTGAGGAATCCGCCAGAGCTATGTTTAGAGGGTGTAAGGTCGGTCTGAGATTTCTTAATGGAATGTCTCCATTCTTCTTGAGCCCCTTGGGCACCGAGGTCAGCCGAGGACGGTGTAGTCGAGACGTTGCTGTGGCGCGAAGAAGCATCTGTTGAGGTCGTTTTCGTGGTATTAGACGACCCACTTCCCCTTAAGCTGAGTCAGTCGACGTTAGACACAATCCTTGCCTTGGCCCTGAAATGAATTGCAGACAAGGGGGGGAAACGGGGAGAGAAAGGACCAGGACCATCGGCGGGCTAGCGGCGAATTTCACCGCCGAGTCCGAGACATGCCGCTATTGAATGCATGCCAATCGGGGTTTCTTCCTTTTGGCACCAACTCTTTGCTTTGCATCTCTTTCATGTTCAGCTCTTTTTCTCCCCGGCGTCTCTTGTTCTCTTCACCCCTCTCCCTCTGGTAATTTTTCGGGTGATCGTGGTGCTTTTCCCCCCTTCATCTCGTGACGCTCTTCTCGAGGACCGAGAAATAGAAAATGTGCGTCGTGTATCCGTAATGTAGTATGGGAATGGGCCAAGAAGAAAAAAGCGGGTGGTTGCACATACCGGTTATTCTTGACGTCCACGAACATGTTATCGTCCAAAGACAAATCTCCGTAGTTATTGTTGTGCTTGGGCGGAACCGCCATGGTGGTCGCCTTGAGCAACCTGTGCCCACCGTCAAACGATTTTTGACCCGCAACCTCGGACCTGTCCAACACGCGGAATGATTGGCGGTTTTGTTCTTTCTGTTCGGCCATCGTCATCGAGTCATTTTGAAACTCGTCCGAGTTGACGGTTGAACGCCGTCGGCCGAAGGCAACGGAGAATCTAGGCATGTGGAGGACGGATTATCGACGGTACCCGGCGGGGGTTATTCGGAGCGCATCTACACGCGCGGCAGTTTGAAGAGCGAGCGGAGATGGTTAAAGACCAACAAGGCTTGGGGATGGGAAGGGGTTATCCTTCGCCTCGGGACCGGGACCGCAAAAAAATAACACGGTACGAGGCGGGTCAGCCGATGGATGTGGGATGACGACAGAAAAGCTGAGACTCGGGACGGCTTTGTGTTTGTGGCTCGTGTCAGTGGGCGCTGCGGAGCGTAATACAAAGACGTGGTGTGAGAAGCGAAGCTGCTGCGTGGCGGAAGAATCCAGAAATGTCAGCCGTGACTGCAAAACGCCGTCCCGCTCGTTATGGTTGTGCGTGGAGGGTTCTGTGTTCTATGCCTGACTCTCGTGCGCGCCTAAGATGCGGCGAGAGTTTGTGTGACTGGTCAATGGATACACACGAGTTGGCCAGGTAGGTAGCCAGCCGTGGACCCAAAAGACGGGGAGGGAGGACATTCGGGCAGGGTAGCTGGCCATCAACAGCCCTAGCAACGGAACCAGACGCTCTCACGCTCTCACGTCTTCGCAACGCGGGCGCCGAGCTGGCGCCTCGCGACGTCAGGGGAAGCAACGCGCAGACATGTGGAGGAATCGGTTCCAGGGGCTGAGAGCTGAAGGTGTCTGGAATGGAGAATGACGAGAGGAATGGGTCAACGACTTACCGAAGGGAGTACTCGAACAAGACGAAGCGAGACGAGACGTGAGCTGGCGAAGCACACGATGTGACAAGATATTAGTCTATAGAAAGCTGGCGATGCGAGGCGATGCGATGCGGTGAGCGAGACGATGAGGCGCAAATCCAAAGGCCGTGTATGATCTCATCCAAACTTTTCATCCGAATAGCAAATAAAGACGCAACGAGGGCGAGTTAGAATGAGATGAGATGTGCAAAACTGGGCTGTGTCCGAGTAGATTGAAGGCTACGAGGACGATGATCAACGACAAGCAGGCAAGTAAGCAAGCGGGCTGGGCTGGGGGGGAAAGTGGGAGGTGGGATGCAATATGGGGGTATTTGGGACGTGAAGAACGAACGAATGAACAAGAATAATGATGGATCGTGGGACGGGATGGGCACGACACGAGAGGGATCCAGCGAATGATGACAGCAACAACGAGGGTCGGCGAAGCAGGCGACAGGAGGTTGGAGCGAACGGGTGGGAATGTGGAAAGGAGGAGACGATCCGATCAGTGCATAACTGCGTAGAAAGAAGTACGGGTAGGTAAGGTAGAGAGAGGCACGGTGGAATAGAACAAACTCAACCCAAGTCCACGCAAGGCACGGCTAGGCAAGGCCCACAGCACATGGGCATGTACTCAGTACTTGTGCCTACCTATACCTACCCAGGTAAGATAAAGTACAAGAAGTGATGTACATGGGTACCTTGCTGGGTAAGGTAGGTGCTGTACGTCTGTTCTATCAAGTAATTACCTTATGGGGAGGCGGGTGAGATACTCTGCAGGTGAGGCAATGCACTTTTTAGAGGTCGCTAGGTCAGCTAACGCAGGCCGAGCTCGAGCAGCAGGGCAGCTGGGGATGGCGAAAAGACAGATGCCTACCTTACCTTAAGGTACCCAAGGCACCACTAGTGCCTGGTACCTAAGCCAGAGGTCCCCTGGTCAGAGTTGCAGGCAGGGCAGGCATGGCCTTGCGGATGGGCCGATATCGACTTGATGCAAGAGAAGTGAGCGTGTACACGATAGGTAGGTACGTGAAAGAAAGACACTCGGTGTGAAATCAAAAAGCCTTCGCTTTCCATCCATCTTCTTGTCTCTCGTTTTCGACCATGGAAGTGCGCGTCGTCGTCTCATTTTGCTTCTTTCTTGACTGGTGTTACTCGGCGCTTGGCCCATGTCTATGTCTCTCTTGCGCATTTTCTTCAAGCCTTCGGTCGTTTCGTGTCTTTCCCAGTTAGGTGCCCAGCTCAGCTCAGTCCAAAGCCCAGCAGCAGCCCGGCCCGGCCCAGTCAAGCCAGCTCGAACAATTCAATTCTCGACGGACTTTCCCTTCCTTGGCCCCGACACCCAGTTCATCTCGAGTCGCAGGGTCTATTTTTATTAGATCAGTGGAGTGACCATGCAATAGTCGCTGAGAAGAGTGGGCTGGACGCAGAGCTTCACCCGTGAATGTTTAGCCAGCCCAGCCTAGCCCAGGGCAGTCTATGTACTTACTTCAGGTATCTAACATACTTTACGTGGTACTGCAGTACTGGCGTAACAAGTATCTTCTTCTTTTCCTCCCCAACTTCGTCTTCATTCGCATGATGTCCATGTCGCGCAGAGCCAGCCTGCTGACCACTCTGCCTCTTCCTGCAAATGGAACATCATCAATGGTGCCAGCACCAATTCCAGGACCACTCCCTCGTGCCAGCTTTTGCCGTCGCCCAGTCCTATCGCACTACGTGCCCAATCCTCTTACTACGTAGTAACCTACGCGAGGTGCTTCGAGCGAGAAAAAAAATCTCTGGGCCCGAGTGGCTCAGGGATCGAGCTCAGGGATCAAGGGAACGATGGGCCCAAGGGGCGTGTGGAGAGGAGACAGCATGGCATGGATGGGATGGAATGGCCCGGAGACTGCCAGCATCCAAATTCCACCACCAGCCAGACCTCTTACCGTACGGAGTAAACCAAGGACGGGCGAGCAGCGTGTCGTGTCCGTGGTGTTGCTGCTACGCTGAACTCTGAAGCTCCAGCCTAACACCAAACTGGACGGTTCAGATTTGGGAGATGAGTTGGATGCGCCTCGTCGTCAACCAACTCAATCTTTGATAGCCTGCCACCCAAAGAGAGCCTTCTGCCCGTGTTCTCTTCGGCCTTTGCGCCTATCTTGCCACGATCCTCCTCTGCTATTGTCTCTTGCTGTCTCTAGACGACATTATTCATGCGTGTTGGGTAACATTTTGGGGCGATAGAACCCTTTGAAATCACATGTATGCGGCCTAGTGCCGTCCAGTGGCGCCGACACCATAATCCATTCCCCCTTTACCATGCCTTTTCGTCCCTGGTGCACCACCACACCCGCCAGCCTCCGACAATTTTTTCGTTGCTTGGAGGAGGCTGGTAGCGACATGATCCGCTGTTTTTGCCTGAGTAGTGTCAAGGTAGTGGCCACCGCAAGACCGGTAGGTCTACTCTCTGTGGTTCGAGTTCTTTGGACTCACTCGCTCTTCAACCGCATGCCGGCCATGCACATCGCATCTCCTGCATCGCAAGTCGTTGCATTTCGGTCTTGTATACTTGTAGATGGCTCTAAGGCTGGAACGTGCCGCACAGAAAACCAGCAATCCCAACTCTAGCAAGCTTTGGCGTGCACCTTGTAACGGCTGCCGGAGATTTGTGCTAAACACGCGCTCACTTAAGCATCAACGGAGCGTTCGAGCGAATTTGACTTTCCCAGGAAGAAGGTCCAGTGAACGGACGAACAACCAGAGGTACAATGGGCGCTGGTACTTCGGACGGCCGCCGGACAAGGAGCCCAACGCGGCAGGGCAAGATCCTGGTATGTGCAGGAGGAGGAAGCCTGGACCTCGTACCGCCGGCAGCATCGGTAGCGATGACGGGATTCTTTTCAATTGTTAATTTGGACCTCGGAGCCGCCGTCATGGTTGTAATTGAGGACAGATGAACCGACGAGAAAATCCAAATCGACGGGTGAGACCCTTCGACCGAGCTAAGAAGACACAACGGCGACCGGCCGCGACGGCGTTTGTTTGAAGTCATACCGTGTCTCACTTTTCTTCTTTCTCCGGTTCTCTGTCCAACATTGGCTGGCCTTATTCAATGGCTGCACAACCGTAGAAAAGGTGGCTGGCCTCGACCCGAATGTTGGCGCCTTCGGATCCCCGACGCCTCTATCTTGCCCACGGTGCCGGTGCTACCTTCGCAGAATGCAGGTATCGTGACATCTACCCGTACTAAGAACTGATTAGATGGTCATCTCGACTTGCGTCGAGTCAGCCAAGCTCGACATGTCCGTCAACCCCATCACAGTGGTAATTTTTGGCTTGCCAAGCACGCACGCAAAACATACTGCGCTGAAGATGGCGATAGAGCCATCAGCCTGGCTATTGGGGTAACAGCGATGACCAAGTGACTGCACTTCCTCGGCCATGACGAAATAGCGGAAGCACCAGGCTTGCGTTGAGACAGGAGCTCGGCCGTTCTCGTTCTCGACGGGGAATTTAAATCTGGCTCGACCGCTTTACGCCTCTTCGTAGGAGGACCCCTTGTCGCTAGGACAATGTCAATTCAATGGTAAAGGAGGCATCAAGACCAAGCGGTGGCGGAGAAGTGCCTTCCTTCTGCTTCCATTGTGCTTCCAAGGCTGTCGCAAAGAGCTGCATCAGACGATGATGCCCAGACCGGAGTGTCGACCATGGCAGGGCAGATGACGAAACATACGGCGGAGCGGACATTGTTGTTTCTTTGATGTTTTTTGACCGCATCTGATTGGGATGATCTCGATCATAGCGCAGCACATGGCAGGCCGGTTTGCACGACGCGGAAGGCCAGGGGAGGGCCGTCGACGCCGAAGCGGAGCTGACTACTCCGTACAAGTACGCAGTATTGCGATGTACGTAACCATTCATCGGCGGCATCCATACAATGTAGTATTGCAATGTACGGAGTACTAACAGATGAGTCGTGCCTGTTGGGCCGTACGCCTGCCTATTCGCAGTCGTGCCCACGCAGTCGTGTCGTGGAGTTCTTGTTGTCTCGGGGATGTCAATGTAGGCATGCGGCGCGGTAGACGCCAAGGGGTGACTGGAGTGACATTGCGTATCCGTACTGCAAGTGCTGCAGTGTTCACAAGGTGAAAATGGCCGGAGGCTGGATTGGAGTGAAGGAGAGAGATTGGATTGTCGATGCCTGTCTGGTATCTGTGCAGCCTATCCGCACTCCGTACGGACCTTACTCACGAATCGGGTTAATTAGGCTAATATTTTTTTTTTGTTCTGTTTGGCTTTGGCTGGTGGTGTTCAACATCATTGACAACCTTGCAATCATGCAACGACTACCCAACTTGTGGGCCTTATGGGCACCCACCCTCGGGAAGGCCAACTGATGACGGTCGTGGTTCTGTCTGTACCTGCACCGCGACCAATGTATTCTTCCCTCGCCTTGTCTTCTTCCTATAACTGCCCATGTAATTCACCCACCTTACGAAACCGAACGGCGAAGCTCAGCACTGGGCTGATGATCTTGACACGTTATGGAGACTCCATGTTTCTAAGAGTGGAATGACTTTAGCGCGACGCAACGGCACGGAGTATGTGCTCGTATATGGACCTAGGTCTTCCCGAAGATATCTGTGAAGCTTGAAAAATGGCTCCGCGCTTTTACACGCAAAAGAGAGGTTATGGGGGCAGTTCGTAAATATTCTATCCACCAACTCTGTACCTTTCACGTGTACGGTCTCGCAGCTCAGCACCTTAACGAGGTAGATCTGTAAAGAAGCAACTACTCGGCCTGCAGCTGCTTGTTCGGTCTTTTTGGAATAGGTTCCTAGGCACTAGCATCTTACCTGCCTATGTAGATAGATACCTTACCTTACCGGTAAGATGTAAGTAACTCAGTGTTGAGTAGGTAACTACCTACCAACACACAGAGTGGCCTTAATTAGAGTGTAGGTAGGTAGCCACTACTGCCACCTGCCTGCCGAATAATTTCCCTCTACCTGTAACTGCCCGAACAACACTGGACATGACTCTCCACCTGCTCCCCTGGAAACCACGTCAGTCTTCCTCGTTTCCTATTTTTCGCAGCACACGGCCTCGTATCGCACATTGTACTCCGTCTTGCAGGCGAAAAGTCAAGACTCCGGCCCGACGAAAGAGAACCAAACCCCGAGGGAAAGACACAAAAAACCTTGCGAGAAGCAAAGAGATCTGCGCCGCCGCCTCGTTTGGAAGGGGATCAAGCCCGGCGCGTCGATTCAGCTGCCGGCACCAAAATCCTGTCTCGGCGCGTCGAGTTGCACCATGTCCACAAAATGATGTAAGTGAACATACGCATCTCCCGCGACAAGCCTGTCATGTGGAAGTCGGATGAAGAAGAAGTGTGCAATGGCGTGAACGCCGTCGACAATGACACATGGCTCGACAAACCCAGCTATCCCCGTCCGTCGTCCGCCGGTCCACGTAGCCTTTGAAGTCCCTTCGATACTGCACGGTGCCTCATCAGCAATCCACAGTATCCGCATCTTGCCTATCCACCATCAGACGGCGCAGCTATCCCAAGTCAGCCATCAGTCCACTGGCTGCCGTCGAACTGGACAGGCGGTCGAGATTATGCGTTTGCCATCACAGCTGTGCCAAGCTATGCCAGGACATCGAGGCCCTCACAGGACACAACTCCTCCGATCCATTTTTGCCGCTTCTCTGGTCCGTAGCCAAGGCATAGAGATCGATTTCATGGGAAAGCTATGCCACCCTCGCCTATAAGAGGCACACAACGCTCCATATTTTCTCGCTGCATTGCAACACCAATTACGGGCAGCGCTCCTTCGAGCTCGAACGGGAAGGCCAATATTGCCTTGAACGAAGTCTGCACTTTTTGTCCGTTCTGGTCGCATCGGCTGCCGTTCCGTCTAAGGTGTTGACTAGCCCACGCTTGTAGCTTTCTTCGCTGCGCATATGTTATTGAATCAGGGAAAGGAGGTTGGATTCTGCATACTCGTCCTCGCTCGGCGGCAGCATTTGGAGATCACGGATCTGAGAAAATTTCCGTCGAATTGCAACGCCAGGAACCCCTGAACAGAACACGATCAGTGCCATGGCGCGATTCAGACCCCAGTGTGCGGTCACACAATACCTGTGACGGCGGTGCTCTACACAGTAAGGTGCTTGATACTGTGACGAGTCTGCCCGAAGGACTATAGAAGGCCGCCCTCGCAACCGCGGACCAGCTCGTGGTCAGTTCATCGGGTGATTTCACATTTTGATGTCGCGATTGGTATGCTGGCGTTGACATACAAGGGTCGTCTTGTTGCAGCCACTACTCGGTACACACGGTTGGCCAAATCTCAGTGGCGCTGGATGCTTTGACAGCTCGAGTACAATCTCTGACAGCAACTCCATCGCAGTCCTGAGTTCATCGGCTGCGGCGTCTGCGACAACGATCGTATCCCTCGTAACAACTGTCATACCTGGGCTTCGAGGTATCACAGACAGCTGCGGCCACCCTCAATCATATACTCTGTCAGACCCTGCAGCACCAGAAAGTCATATGTGATGCTGTGGCTCCTGTGGCTGTTTCGTCAGCTCGAATGACACCACGCAAAACCGAGGAAATCGAGGGTGTCCCGAGCTTGGTCCGCACAAAGCATGTCGCGAGAACGTATTACGCCCAATCACGCAAAGTCCCGTCTGTGACTTCGAATATCACGGATGCTCAAACTCTCACATAATCTTGGAGTCTGACCCTCTTTACTCCTTGGCCGACTGCATTGGTTCGACCTGCGGTGTCCCGTGGCTTGCATCGGGACGGAGGCACCTCCGCATGTGGGAGGCAGCTTACGCAGTAGATTCGACCAATGGGGAGAGCCACTTTCCAGAGAAACATCTTTGGCTTGCTTAACATGACCTCTCCCATACGAACATTATGCCCAGAGGTTGCAGGACTTTCGAAGGCTGATTCACCCGACTGCTGTGTGGCCATGACCGTCCTTGGCAGTCAGCTGAAGTATGTCGATACACGTTGGACGATGGCCGACAGTATCGGTCCTCATCGCAGTTGATTGAGCCCCTCGATATAAGTGCACTCGTGCGGGAAGAGCGCGGAGTTGGACCCGAGCTCAAGAGAGGGGCACAACGCATCAAGAGGTATTCGCCAAAAGTTGCACCAAACGGGTGCGGCTCTGCAGTGCAGCAGCAGGGGGGGGG
>QAPG01000022.1:82660-116632 GCA_004366825.1 Colletotrichum spinosum | reverse complement strand
GGGGGGGGGGGGGGGGGGGGGGCACTCAAACGATGGCCACCTCAAGTCTGACATTTGACATCGCAGCACACATGTTAGCAAAGGCCCTTGCTTCTCATTGCGGTGAAGGCAACGAGAAATTGCTCTTCTCAACTCTTGGTATTTGACAGTCAGAATTTAATTCTAGGCCCCCCCCAAAAGTTCTTGTATCAGGTGACGTAGCTACTGAGTTGCCTGGGCGCAGGAGTAGACAAATCTGCAAAACAACCAATGCTGACGACCATTTGGCTTTCGAAAGTCTTCGAGTTGTGATGATCAGCGATGACGAACGGCTGCGCCTCACCAAATTACCAAGACAGGAAAGACGAAGAAGAGAGGAGCAGCCACGGCAAGCGATACCTTAATTAGCTGTTTGATCCCACCTCGGCTCGCGAAAAGCTTCCCTCGTCCCAACTGTCAACTTCGCGATTCGCACAACTTGGTTATTTCAAGCTGGAAACACTTCAAAATAGCCGTTGATAGATCGGGAAGCCGCCTCTTCTCAGTACAAGAGTGGCCGGGTCGTACAACGCCAAGGGCTAGTACCTTGGGTGTGGCGCGTCGTTGTGCGATGAAGTCTCAGAAACTGTCCGGCTCGAAGGTCCAACCTGGTCTGAAGACGTTGAAAGTGATTGGACACGGACGATGAATATTCCTTTAGAATATCCGTAAAGTACGGAGTACACCAGAGGAGTTGGTGGACATGCACAGTACAGGCTCGTGGATGGCCGTTGCGGAAGGCCGACACCGGCTCAAAGGGCAACTTGGCGCGAGGACATGACCCTTGACAACGGGCCCATGGACTGGGGACAATCTGGAGCTTCAACAGATGTGGAGAAATTTGCTGCGGATTACCTGATATGGGTCAACGGCTCTACACCGTGAGATGCTCATCAAATGTTAAGTCTTGGGCACGCAGATGAGATTCGACTGTGAACAGACGAAACAAAACTGGGCAAGAACTGGACCATCGTGTATCAAACGCAGTTGACATTGCAGGGCACCTGAGGTACGGAGACCAAGGTGCCTACCTACCTACAAAGTAGGTATGTACGTGCTGTGTATGGCAGGTGGGTACGTTGGACGTGCAGCCACAAGAGAAGCTCTCCCACGGCACATGGCACCTTAAAACGGCAGTGACCACTGTCAGGGCTCTTCAGCGCTGGGGCCCCAAGCTACCCAAGCGCCGATTCATAGCTCTGCCCTGGGAAGCTCCAGGCGAGGCAACAGGAGCTCCAGAGCCCCTGCCAAAGCCCCGTTCCTCGCGACGGCTTGCCCTTTTTTAACCTTTTTCTTCTCACTTTCACTTTCTCCCAATCCCAATGGGCTAAATCGACAAGGGAGCTTGAGTCTTTTCCTCAAGAAAGAAACATTTCCAGAGTCGTGGCTCCTCAGGACCCTCCGAGGGCCCAGTCTCATCGTCGTTGTGCGTATCCCAACGATATTATCAATCTCATCTATTATCTTGGCTTTCCCCCTCTAGTTGGAATCTCTCATTTCTCTTTCACTCTCTTTTGAAATCTCTCTCTCTTGGTCTCTCTGCTCTCTCACATCTAGTCCGTCACTTTCATTCACTTCATCTCCCCTGCGACGTCTAGGTAATCTTTCCAACAACTTCGTCATCGTTACTCATATCCAGCTCGTCGCCAAGATGAGCTCGCCGCAACAGCACGGCTCCAGCAGTCCTCGAGTCGGCTCTTTCAAACGCCCTTCGATTCTCAGCCACGAAAATGACCCCAATCCCTTGACCACCAGAGGCAGCGGCGCCTTGGTCAGTCTCATCAGGAACCGCTCCAACGCAACATTGCGCGAGTCGATGAGGAGTCCCGCCTACCACCAGCTGGGCCATGAGGACGATGAATTCGAGAACACGTCCTTGCTAGGCTTCTTGCACAGAGACTCGGACGATGATCACCGCCGGTCCGCTGCCGAGGAGCGCCGCTTGAGCGAGATGATATTCGGGCCTCAGATGAGAAGCATGCGTCTCATCGGAAACAGCAACCCGCGTTATCAATGGGAGCGCTACTGGAAGACCGAGGCCGAGCTCCAGTCAATGTCAAAGCCCATGTGAGTCCCCCGTGTGTCCGCGCGAGCATGATGCCACCCATGCCATGCTGCCGCCGACGCGCCTCGTCGACCAGGAGAGGCGTTTTAGAGGCAGAACACCGCAGCGGGACTGCACGCTGACCCAATTCCCTGTGGCAAGACGCGAATATTACGAGAGAAACAACGATCTGATTCGCATGTATCTATACATCGACCAGCTCCTGGACTCGTCGGTGCCTCACGACCTGCTCAACGACTATCACCAGGCCTTGGACGCCTCTGCCTATCGCCCACTTGACGTGCCTCAGACCATCACCGAAGAGTCGCCAAACCCTTCCTCGCCTCCGTCGCGAGGTGGTCTTGGCTACGGCAGTACCACATCGCCCCAAAACAGCAGCACGGAGCAAAGCAGTTCGGCAAACAGCACTCAGCAAAAGGTAAAACGCAACCCCAAGGATATCTTTCGCCCGTCCGAGGCCACGCCACTTCTCACTCTGAACGGCCACGAAGAGGAGCAAGACTTGGAGGAAGGTTTAGCCGGCGACCAGCCCAAGCCAGAAATCCCCTGGCTCGAGGACTCGGATCTCGACAGCAGCGACCCCATCGTCACCCTCGCCATCTGGGTCAACTTCGTCGCAAACGCTGTGCTGCTGCTGGGAAAGATTGTCGTCGTCTTTTCTGTGCCTTCCGTTTCGGTTCTCGCCAGTTTGGTCGACGCCGTCCTCGACTTCCTCAGCACCGCCATCGTGTGGACGACAACCAGGCTCATCGCCGCAAGTCAAAATGATCAACACTCATATCCCGTCGGCCGGCGTCGGTAAGCCTCGAAATTCTCTAACGTGTTTCGCGACTGCGCAACTCCGCGTCACGTCTTGGGCCGCGTTACTGACTCGCGGCAGTCTCGAGCCTCTTGGCGTTCTTGTCTTCTCTATCGTAATGGTTACATCCTTTTGCCAGGTCGCCCTCGAAGCTATTCAACGCTTGCTGTCACCTGACCGTGAAATCATACAGCTGTACGTATCTCAGCCGTTGGTGCGACCAGTCCCCCTTCTCGTCGCTGACCGCTTGACCAATCCGACAGGGGCATTCCGGCCATTGCCATCATGGTCGGAACCGTAGTCATCAAGGGTCTTTGCTGGCTCTGGTGTCGTGTCATCAAAAACTCCAGCGTGCGAGCCTTGTAAGTCTGCCGTTGTCTGCCTCTCTTCGCGGCGCGGCCCTTTTGCCGCAACAGCGTTTGCGTCGCCTCCGATCGACAAACAGCTAGACCAGGGAATTACTTTGCTGACAGGTTATTCAGGGCCGACGACGCAGTGACCGATGTCATTTTTAACACTGGCTCCATTCTCTTCCCCATCGTCGGCTTTTACGCCAAGATCTGGTGGCTCGATGCCCTTGGCGGTCTCATACTCTCGGGCGTGGTCATCTTCAACTGGAGCCAGACCTCGATGCACCACGTCCGAAACCTGACGGGCTTCTCGGCCACTTCGGATGAGAGAAACCTCCGTGCGTAACCCTCTTTGATTGTTCCTGTTACTCCTTCCTTGCCGACCCTGGCCCTCACGATGTCTCCGCCCCTGGCGTCTTGCTCCCCACCCCACAGATGCTATTATTGGACCCCATCACACCGTACCCATGGCACTCTTTTGAAATTTCTTTGCTTGACTTTTTCGGATCGCCCTACTTCATCGTCCTTGTAGGATCAGGCCCGCGGGTAATTAGCGTAGTCGCGCGTTCCTCGATGGTCGAGAACTAACATGGGTGGCAAACCAGTTCTCTACCTCACCATGCGCTTCGCCACATCCATCAAGCAGATCCAAAATCTGCGAGCCTACCACGCCGGAGACAAGCTCTTCGTCGAGGTCGACATCGTCCTTTCGGCCAACATGCCCCTCAAGGACAGCCACGATCTCAGTGAGGTCCTCACCTACTTCCTCGAGTCTGTGCCCATCGTCGACCGCGCCTTTGTGCACGTCGACTACGCGACTTACAATGTAGACACGCACATCAACTCATAAAAGCACGCCAGAAGTAGCGGCTACTTTTTTCCCAATGTAATTCGGGGGTAATCTGAAGAAAACACTAATTACTGCAACGGTTCGTCCGGTCCATCAAACTGCGGATCACGTCGGCGGGCGGGAACACCGCTGAACGAGGGGGGGGGGGCAGAGTTACCTCCCCCGGACCTTGGACCTGGGACCTGGGGCCGGGACCGGGAATTGTAAAATACTGTGTACGCCCACACTATACTGTGAGCATGCAATTGGAAACCCAAAAAAAAAGAAAGGAAAGACAAAACAGGAAAAAAGGTAGCATTCGGTCAAGTTTAGCACATCTCCCGCAACGGAGGCACATCATCGTCTTGTTTGTTTCGCGGACTCTTGTTGCGAAGGAGGATCGGCAGGGGAAACGGACCTATCTGGGAAAAAATCAAAACAATCAACCCCGAAGTTGCACATGCGCGACCCAGAACCTCGAGAAAGGCGGGTGTTTTTGTAGGAAAAACGAAGGAGGCGTATCCGTACAGCGAGGCGTTCAGTGGAAACAAAACAAACTCACCCGCATCCCTTACGGACAACTTGTTCCTTTGGTATGCTCAGATGCAAGAAGGGCATACTATTATATACATACATGTATTACTAAAAAGGCGTGCGGTTTCCCTGCATGTCTAGCGCACGGTTGCGAATAGTGCGACGGCGGCGCGAGTGTACAGCAGCAACACGGCATCAGAAGGATGAAGAGTACATGACTGCAAGCGTTCAAGGATCGGACGCTGTTGATTGGCAACACACGAGCTGTACCAGGTAAACAAGACCTCCCACCCCCCCCTCCTCCTCCAAGGGGTACCTCTCACGCATCATGCCTTAAAATGGAATACCGTTGGTCAACAGCTGGAACTGGTCGTAGACGCCCGTCGAGTAGCTGTTTGCGCTCCTGCGGATGAGGTCCTTTACAAAGTCGGCCGCCTCGCGCTCGCTGCGCTCGAGCACGAAGCGCTCCTTGAAATGCTGCACACTCTCGGGCTTGAAGCACGGCAAGCCCGAGTCCATCATGAGCAGCACAATCTGGCTGAGCTTCTCGCAGTGCTGGCGCGACGCGAGGAAGGCCTTGACGCAGAGCTCTTCGAACCACTTGAAGGACTGGTGATGCGGGCTGCCGCCCATGACGGCCAGCATCTCCGTCGTCAGCTTGAACGGCGCCCGCTCGAACTTGATACCGCCGGGGGCGATGTCGAAGCAGAAACCAAAGTCAATGTGTAAGAGGTGACCGGCGTCGTCAATCATGATGTTTCCGTTGTGCCTGTCCTTGAACTGGAGCAGGAACGAAATGATCGAGTACGCCGCCATGCTCTTGACGAAGTTGCTGCGCGCCTGCTGGAACCGGAGGGAGTCCTCGTTTCCGTACTTGGAGATGAAGTAGTCGTAGAGTCCGTTGACGGCCTCTCTTCCGAGCATGTCTCGGGAGACGGAGTTGGGCAGCACGTCAATGACGCCGCATCCTGGGGCCGTGGCTGTCACGCGGTAGGGGTAGACGTACACGTCCAGCCCGACGTCGTGGAAGATGCCCCGGAACGCCGCAATCATCTGCAGGGCGAGCACGTCCTGTCTGCAGTCGTCGCCGACTTTGAAGATGGCCGACTGCCACACCTCAATCATGTTGTCCTGCGGCTGGCTGTCCTTCTTGTGGACGTCTTCCAGCATTTCGCCGACGTCCTCGAGGCCGCCCTTGGCTTTCTTGATGCGGAATGTCGCCATGTACGGCGCCTTCGCGTGACTCTGCAAGGGCTTGCCCGACTTCCGATCGATGCCGATGACGACGCCGTCGGGGTTACTCGGAAGGTACACACCAATCTCGACCTTGATCTTGCGCAGCTCCTCCTCAATCTTTTGAGCCTTTTCAGGCTTCGGCCTGCCGACATAGGGCTTCAGCTTGCCCGAAATGTCAGTGACTTCGTCGAAGAAGGCGAATTCGCGTTCGTAAAAGGTTCGGTCCACTTCGGAGAAACTGTCCACCATCTTCTCCATGACCGCGTCGAGCGTAGGTTTGATGGCGTCGGGCTGGAGGCGTCGTTAGTGGTGCACGTGGTCACCCGACTTTTTTTGGAAACTCACAATGGTGGCGTCGTCGTCCTTGTAGGCGTTGGCCTTCATGTTCCAGATGATCTGGTGCGCGAACAACTGCGAGAATTGAGCCGTCTCGAGAATGTATCGTTCCACATATCCGAGTGCGTCGTAGCGCAGCGTCTGGACGATTTGCGGGACGTAGAAGAAAGTTACATCGCTGGAGTGGCTCTCCAGAGCCCTCATCGCGTATTGGATCAGGAACGGGTGGTTGCGGTAGGCTGGGAGGAAGTACGTGACTGCCGTTATGGGGTTGACCGGCGACCAGAACAAGAGGTACTGAGTCGTTAGCAACACGAGCTTCAAGTGCGACAAATGCCAACTCACCTTCAACTGGAAGCTGACATCTGTAGGAAGAGAGCCTCCCAATAGAATGGGCAGCGCCTCGGGCTCCGAGATGGCCTTTTGGGGGAAGTTGATCAACAGCCATCTCACCTCACGCTGTATGCGGGGATAAGGAAATCGAGTGACAAGCTCGATAGCAACGGAAGGGTCTTCGGCCCAGGCAACCCGAATGAGAGGAGACAGCGATGCCTGAGTCCGTTAGCCGTGTTCAGTCACTGGATGCCAATGTACATACCTCGACCGCGGACTTGACTGTTGCTGCGTGTGGCTTTCCGCTCTCGCCGAGCGGGTGTACCCACACAGAGAGTCGTGTCAGTTCGCTCTCCAAGAGGATGATGAGCAGCTGTTCCTTGGCCTGCAGCGATTTGATGCTGTCAATGGCATTGGAACCTATGAAGGCAACATTCTTGAGGGCTGCCAAGATGTCGGTCAGAAGACGAAGCTCCGTCTTGAGCTGCAGGATGTTGCTGCCGAAAGACCATCTTGGCGCAAACTTGAACCAACTAAGCGCCGCCGACAGGATCTTCTCCTTAAGTCTCCATTGCGCGATGGCGCCGATGGTGGTACACACATGCAAGACCTTGAGCCCGAAGAGCACAATCTGAAACCTCAGTTCTCGTGCCATCGGGTGTGGCGTCGACGCTCGCACTGCATCCAGGGTAACATCAAGAAGACGCAGGAAAACCCTCTGAACATCCGGACTGCCCAAGCGGGTGGCGTTGAAGTGGCTTCCGAAGAACTGAATCAGACGCATGTGGGGGGCTAGAATGTTATGCACCAGCTGCTTGCGCTTACCCAGAGCTTCGAGGTCACTCGGGGCAAACTCCTCCTTCAGGAAGAAGGGATCGGGATGCCTGTTTGAAGTTAGTAGAGGACGTTGACGAGGCAGAAGCAAACGTACTGCATGGCATGACTGAATAAACCCTGTCCTTTTTGGATCGTCATCTCCCACTGTTGAGCAATTTCAGTAAGGAGCCTGGGCTCCAGACGGGGATTTTCGTTCATGACTCCGAGCCACAGAGATACCCCAAGCTTAATGGACTGCTTGGTGAACATGGCGAATGGAATGCTGACGAGGTAGTGTGCCACTGCAGACTCGTCACGCTCGCTCCGGCAAAGCAGAGCCGCAGCCCTCCGGAGGATGTCGCGGACTTCGTGAAGGGCCGTGTTCTTCTTGCTCTTGATACGAGCTTCCACATGTGCCAATGCAGTGGCTGCGTTGGCACTCTCGTTCGCAGACGATGATGAAGAAGATGACGTCAGGAAAGACGCTCTACGGTTAAGCTGCATGAAGTTCATCAGCTCGTTGCCACGCTCGGGCAGTATCTCGCCATATCGGTATTCTTGACGAGTCGTGTATTGAGCGACAAAGTCGGACCCTGTATTGATGCTGCAGTCCCCGACGCGATCGAGGGACTGGAGTCTCTGGTCCGTAGAAGGCATGAGGGAGCCTAGCTCAATGGCGAATGACCGGCCGAGGGAAATGTGTCCGTAGGCTCCTTCATCATCGAACTCGGAGAGATACGTCTGGAGGAGGCCCTTTATGTCAAGAGGAGCCAAGCTGATCACGCTGGACACCCAGGCCTTGGCTTTGCGGTTGAGGATATCCAGGGTGTGCCGACGGAAGCTGTAGTCATCCGAGAGCTCAACGGAGACGTCTCCGAGGCTGGAGGTGAACTTTGACCGCGGAGCATACAAATCTGTTTCGGCCTCCAAGCAGCTCGACCACATCAAAGAGAGAAGCTCTAGCAAAGCAAAGAGCGAAGACCTGTGACAAAGGGCCGAGGGAACTTTGCTAATGATGTGGTCGGCGCAGCTGAAAGCCGCTTGTTGAACACGTTCGATGCGGTGACAGCAGCCGCAAAAGATGGCCACGAGCTGGCTGGCTGCATATTGGGCCGAGAAAGTGGCGTCGGCTCCGGCAATCGTCTTGCGTAGGTATTTGTCGACAACGGCGTGCGAGATTCCTTCCATCGTGCCGCTGACGCCTCCATTGCGCATGCTGGGCTCTAGGAAGTATGAAAGAGTTTTCGTGCAATCGCCGGCGTCGGCGCGTAGACTTTCGACCAGGTATGCGGCCTGCAAGAAGATCACCTTGCGGTAACTCAGATTCTTGACCTCAGAGGCCTTGTTGGGGATCAGCTCCGCCAGGTGCCTCTTCTGCAGGTTCTCTCTATCATTGCTCATTCCGCGGCGCAACACCGTGTTGAGCTCGATGTCGCTCTCCACCTGCTCACCGCGTTGTTCGGCTACTAAAGGCGGCGAATGGATAGCCATTACCCGAAGCTCATCCAAATAGGCCTTGCCCATATCTGTCTGCGTCGTGAACCCATGCACGACGATGTTGAACCACGCGTCTCTGATCATTGAATGCGATTCATCGTCCGTGATGGTGTTGAACGCCAAGTCATTGGTAGACATAAAGACGGCCAAGGGATGGAGGAGCTCAGCAATCTCGCGGGCGGCCAGCTGAACGTCGGCTTCCTTGGTATGATTGGATTGGTGGACATCACCCATCGAGATGATGCTTTCAAGCAAGTGCTCCCAATAGATAGGGTAAAGCGGTGAGTCCTTGTACAGGTTGGCCGATATGTGAGTTCTCGCTTTAAGTACCTGTTCAGTATCAGTCATCCGCAACGTAAATTTTGTTCTCTCCATCTTACAGCTGACAGAAGAAAGTCCTTTTGGCCAATGACTCCAAGATGGCACATCCTGGAAAACACCTTCAAGAGCGAGCGGAACTCCAGCTGTCCACCCTTGAGCGCCAGAGCAGCAGCACCGCTTACGATCTGGGCGTCTACATTGCTGTTTACTTTGTCGATCTTTTGCAGGAGCATAGACTGGGCCAAAGCAGTGATCTTGTCATCGTTGCAGGCAGTTGCGATGCCGCAGATTGCTTGGACTACGTTTCCGTACACCAAGGCGGTGTCTTCCTCGCCGGTGATGGCCAGAGAGATACTGCTTCCCGTTGAATGGCGATTGGGATAGATGCCGTTGCCGTTATTGGCACCATCGAGACCGAGCTCGCCATTTGCACCGTTGGCCATGGATCTGTCTGAACCAGGGCTCAGAACATTGCCGAGAGTATAGAGGGTGGTGATGACAGCATCGTGAGAGAGCATCTTGAGGATGAAAGCCAGGCTCCTTGACGCAACGGCAACTGTACGGGAGTGGGCTGCGCTCTGGACGATGAACCGGGGAAGGAGTCGGCTAGCAGTCGCCGCGTAGCTCGGAGCGATCTTGCAAACAAGCGCAATGGATCTTAGGACAGTAGCAGCCAAGGTCTCGTCCGCCATCTGGAGAGAGTCGGCGAGGGCCTCTTCCAACCATCCAATCAAAAGATCGGTGTCGGCTACTTCATCGTTGACCAGCGAGCAATTGAGGTAGCTGATGAGTGTCGCGGACTTGACGGCGAAGGCGAGCCTCTGCTGCCACGAAGATCCAAGTTGAAGGTAATCAGCTGTAGCCTCGAGATAATCCATCTGCTCCGTAGCGATGGTCGTGTACATGTCAAGGGAACGGTAATCGGCATCCGGGCTTCTGGGAGATCCTGGCCTGTAAGCGTTATCCCCGGACATTAGCAAGTCGAGGATATGGGTGCCGCGCAGGAGGGAGGCGTCGGTCACAAGAAGCGACGTCACGGAAACCAGAAGCCACATGAAGCTCCTCTGAAGCAGAATGGCACCCAAGGGTCGTCCGGCGGCAGAGTAGTGGCGTAGGTATCTCTTCCACTCCTTGGCATGGCGGTCCGACGATGGAGAATTTCTGATGGTGGAAAAGGCCGTCTCTACGGCAGTCAAGAAAGGCTGCGACAAGATGTCCCTGAAGCGCGTAATGAGCGAAAGCCTGCCTCCAGCTCTCCAAAAATCAGCCTGCGCCGAGGCCGCGTCTAGGAACCCCAGAAGAGACACAGCGATCGTGGCCGTTCGAATGGCATCCTCTAGATTCGGGTCGTCGTCATCAGCTCCCGGAGGCACAACGCGGTCGGCGACATGGTCACACGCGTTGACAAAAGCCCAGATGTTGTCAGAAACTACTTCGTGCAAGTCATCGTAGTGGGATCCGAGGGAAAGCAGCGCGGCCGTGACATGGAACGCTAGAGCCTCGGTGGGCGAGGGCTCGACCTTTCGGAAAAAGGGCGACGGCACGAAGACTTGGACATGCGCCTCGAGGATGTACGGAATCAGCTGGTGTACGAGCCTTTGAGCGCTCTGGCTTGTCTGTATGGCAGGCGCAGCTTTGCATAGCGACAGCAGGACTTCGAACTCGCGGATCGTCTGTGGAATAGGGGTTCACATGTCAGTGATGGATCGCTTCAGGGGCCTTTGCACCTCAGGGACCAGAGAAAAGTTGTAGTACCATAGGCTGTCTCCCGAGGGAGCTAGAAGCCTGCTTCGAAGAGTAGCCATTGACACTTTTTCCTGCAGTCTGCGTGGCCTTGCACAGCCGGTCGAGATCGGATCGGTCGAACGAGGTCTTGGAGCTGGCGGCTGACAGCGATGCGATCTTCTCGAGCGCCCGCTGCCGAATGTCGCGAGCCATGATCTAGGTAGTTGAATGAGAGTCAGTGACCCTTGAACGAGTGTATGTGGTCAACAACTCGACGTTTTTGTGAGCTATACTGTGTATTGCTGAAGCATCTCGGAATGGTAGGAATGTGGGTTAATTCGCGATTTGTCTGGCTACCTAGGTAAGGACCTAAGATGGTTATCGCATTAAGCTTGGCTGAGATGGCAGCTAATTAGCTGCACAGTGACGACGCAGCAGTCTCCAGGAGTAATTTCCTCAGCGTTCATCTGGAAGCCAGCATCCCTGTATCAGTGCACCTTCCCTGCCACTGAGGCTGACATCCTACCTACTGTAGGTAATTACTGTAGTGACCTGCTGGCCTGCCTCCTGCCTGCTGCCTCTTGCCAGTGCTGCTACCTTTGACTTAGTCATCAATCAACGAGCTACCCCTGTCATTCCGCCTCCGCCCACCTGGCAAGGCTGCCAGCTTGACGCGTGCTCCAAGCGGTACTGACGACCTCAGTCATCGTCAACGTCTCGCAGCCTTGATCACCATCACAGCAACGAAAACCATCAAACCTTACCCGACTTACGAGACGAAGCAGCATCGACGAAATCCACGAGCTTTACGACACAGCTACGAGTTTCCGATCCTTTCCTTCTCACGATAATACCGCAAAAATGGCCATGTTCAGCCAAAATCCCCTGATGAACGGGCCCAACTACAGCTTCTCCGAAGCTCCCAAGACCGCCAATGGCGAGTTCAGACAGCACCGCTTCAATCCGTAAGAAGCTTCCCTCGGCCAAAACGGCCGATATAGCAACTCCGAAGCTTGCGTTCCGAAGCTGACCATTGCCCTGCTACAGATACACTGACAACGGAGGCTCGACCCTTGCCATTGCCGGCGCCGACTTCGCCATCATGGCGGGCGACACCCGTAGCACCTCCGGCTACTCCATCAACTCCAGATACACCCCCAAGGTCTTCAAGATTGGCGGCACCACCTCAACACAAGATGATGCCACCATCATCCTCTCCGTCGTCGGCTTCGCCGCCGATGGCGAGGCCCTCAAGGACCGCCTCGACACCATCTGCAAGATCTACCGCTACCGCCACGGAAAGCCCATGAGCGTCACCGCCTGCGCGAAGCGGCTCTCCACCATTCTGTACCAGAAGCGCTTCTTCCCCTACTACGTGTACGCCATCCTCGGTGGTCTCGACGAGGACGGCGTCGGAGCCATCTTCTCTTACGACCCTGTCGGCAGCTACGAGCGAGAGCAGAGTCGTGCTGGCGGTGCCGCCGCTAGCTTGATTACTCCGTTCCTCGACAACCAGGTCAACTTCAAGAACCAGTACATTCCCGGCAGCGGCACTGGTTACGACCTGAAGGAGCGCCCCCGTGTGCCGCTCGAGCGCAGGGAGGCCGAGATTCTGGTCAAGGATGCGTTCGACGGCGCTGTGGAGAGACACATTGAGGTTGGCGACCACCTGCAGATGATGATCATCACCAAGAAGGGCATCGAGGAGGTTATTCTACCCCTGAAGAAGGATTAAGGTTGTGCTCTAAGGGGTATGGCGAACGCGGGCGTTGTACATTACAAGGCAGGTAGCAATTTTGACGAGGCATCCGTTCAGCTGACCCAAAATGATTATGATACCACAAGTCTGATGATTTTCATTCATAACGGTTTCCACACCTCACACGTGAACCATTGATGCACGTCTCCTGGCCATCGAGCTTGGCGCACCTGTCACTGGGGAGGGACATGCAAACGAACGACGTCTATTCGGGATGGTTGGTATCTGACAACTGCCAGCATGAGATATCTCGCTTCGAAACACATAGACACCAATCAGCAGGCGCCCGACGACAAGACACAAACCCCTATAACTTGCATATCTTCGACGAGTGGGGAAGCTGGAATGGCAAGCGGATGAGAAGGCAACCTGCCGCCCTATCGCCCTCTCTATTGGGGAGTGAGCGGCAGATTGGCTCATCAGCCTCTTGGATGACCGAGACGAATCGGCTACGGACACGGAAAACCAGCACAATGACACGGCGCGTCATGGGAAGGACCTCGCGTGTATCGTGAACCTCGACTTCTCTTGGCCTGCAGTGTGCTATGCATATCCTGTTCCCCAGCAGCGGTAGCGAGATATCCGCGCCCGTTGCAGAAGCCAAGTCCTCCTCGCACTGCAATCCCTCCTGGGTAAGTCGCGTTAACCGACAAAGCACCATGAGCCTCTCATTCTACAGACGTACGACCGGACTGCCTGGCTACACAAACTTACCAGGACCGCAGTCCAAGGGTCCGGCAGTGCGGAATCCAGGCCTCATTGGACGCGGACCGCCGTCTCGGTCTGATTACGGGCTGTCCCGGAGGCACGCGAGGCTCCGAAGTATGGACGAATAGACATGCTTTGTCCCATCCTTTCTCGACGTCTGGCCGTTGACACTACTACTAGCTGGTCGTGCCGATGCAACTTTGCCTAACGGTGATCTCGACTACCGTGGGCGAGTTGAGATGTGCCCCTTCAGTCCCGGGGTTTGTGAAATTTCACAGCGGCACATGACCAGGCAGTCTCGGCTTCGTCTCGTCGGAGGGAAGTCACGTATTGAGATACCGCCCGCGGACCCATCTAGCACACGAGAGCGAAATGCCGCGCCGTGTGCTCCGTACACAACGCCTGCGACTAAACCGATGAGGCTGATGAGGGATGCAGGCCAATGGCGGAACCTCCGTGATGTCAGGGTTATGATCTCTAGATACCATTGGCAATTTGAACGAGAAATGTCGCTCCGTCTCAAAGAGATTGGACGCATCGGGGAGAAACTCCGCGGCATTGGGCTGGCCAGTTGACGACATTTCTCAGGGATCAACTGTCCATCGCCACAACCGCGCAACTCAAGGTTGCGTACTGCAGGCGGCTCCAGGCACCCGGGTCAGAGAAGAACCCATGGCAGCTGACAGCTAGCTTCCCCGGGCTCATCAAGTCACCAGGTGTACGCTCCTTGTGATTGGTCTGGCACGAGGATACAGAAAACAAATGCCCTTGGTCTGGCACAGGCGTGTGTATCTCCACGGGAATCGCGACTTAGTGTGATGGGACAGGTGAGTTTCGAGGGACGATCTTCATGGATATGTGACCCGAGACCCCACAAAGCCTCGAGGAGCCGCCGTATCTCTCGGCAATAGTTGAAACAGGTGGTCTGTTTGCCACCGGCGACGGCGAAGACGGGACGAAGGGCGACAGGATGGGGCCTGACCAGCTGAACACCCTTGGATGCGATGACGGTTGGTAGGGGAGGGCATAGCGCAGCAGAAAGCCCGGGTCGTCTGCCGTCCACATCTTTACGTATACTTTGCGTACCCAATGGCCGGCACTCACCGGTAGCGTGCAAGATGCCGAAGGGATCACGTTCGAGGAAGCCTGTGGCACTGGTCAGGCAATTCGCCCCCTTCGACGTGGACAACCAGGGTCGAGGCTTAGCCCAGTATGGTTACCCCTGGGGAGAGAGGTTTCGCAGCCTCTGAAGAGTTTATAGAAACAATGAACAGGGGTGGTGGGAATCTTCGTCAGAGCTGCAGGAGATGGACAGGCAATCTTTGCGCCTTTGGGTTAGAGTGGCTGAATGCGCCTCTCATGTGGCTTGCCGCGATAAAGGTTGCGGGCTGGACAGATGACTCTCGCAAGAGAGACGTCCGTCGTCGTCTGTAAACTTGCGGAGCGCAGCCTGTGTTGGGGGGTTTGCCCATGCTCTCTCTCTTTCTCTCGTAGGCTGCATCGACTTGAACGATTAAGCATGGCTCGGACGAGTGGCTGCCTCACGTCTAAATCATCGGGGAATTCCTACTAGCCACCAGATAGCAATGAAGCAGATGCGCGGAGCTGTCAGACTCCGCGTCAAAACCCCAATAAGGTGCCAGTGCTTGTGCTTGTGCCTGATAATTGCGACGGTCAGACGTAGTTAACAGACCATCGACGTGGACTGGATGGTCCAACACTAGGCAGAAAAAGGGTCGAGATGCGAAAAGGCACAAACATCGTAGTAGCGTAGCTTGCGTAGGTGATTTTGGAGAGGAAGGTGTAATGTATATGTCGCCAATTAGCGTTGTCTCTAGGCAAATCAAGCTTGGCTTCGAGGTCACTTTTTGCTGCACATTCCCGGGCGGGTGTTGAGTCGACTGGTCAGAAAGTCGAGAAGACATCCTGTTTCTCGGGAAACTTCCGAAGGCTATTGATTGCAACCTTTGAATCGTGTACACACAAATCCGTAGTCGGTAGCCATGTTGAACCAGAAGTCGCTGATTCAGTCCTCTATTTCTTGCCCGCTGTCAGCTGCAGGCGGATGCTGCGCAGCGCGAGGGTCGAGGACGTCTGGAACTGGCTTCAGTGCTGCAAGCCGCCACCGAGGTTGCATTGGAACAGTACCGAGCTATAGTAGAGTCCGTTTATGAAAGCGTGTCAGCATACCGATCAACTGCTCTACAAAGTAGTTGACACCAGCGACAATAGAATGTCTTCTACCCCTTGGGGGCCGATGGAACGGCCCCCAGCAAGTTGGCGTCAAAGGCCGAGGACCAGAGGGTCGCCGGTCTCTAGTGCCGCAGCATTATGCCAGGCTTCAATCCGACCTCATGAGACGGCGTCGGGGCAGACGGCATTCGGCGGCCAGTGCCCAGTTTGTGCATCTTGGCACTTCTTTGGATGACGTTGGAATGGCGGGATGCGGTTTCCTACCCGGAGCGACCAGGGTAGCCTCATCTCCAAATCGTAATAATGCGGCAATATGACAATGCAGAGCTGGCAGTGACGACTTTTCGAATAAGAGTGCCACACGCGACGGCGATCTGTGGGCACATGGGGTCGATGATCGACGCCGGTCAACATGAATTTTACTTGTAGGTGAGTGTGGCGAATACCGTGTATTCCGACCGGCAGGCCGCGATGCATGGTTTGCAGTGCACCCGTGTCATGACAGGGGAGTTATCCAAGGTGTCCAATGAACGAACATTGCCACTATCCTAGCGGCTTGGTCAGTGAATCAGGTCAAGCATGTATGCAGGTAGCGTTCGTGTACGGAGTACCTTTCTGTTTCGGCCGGTGAACCTCAAAAGTATCGCAATTTGTACACTCGGCCTCAAGCTTTCGGCACGTCCTCTTTGATGGATACTCTGCGCTGAGGATCGTTTGTTCTTCTAAGCGGCATCTCCAAAGTCAACATTCGAAGATGGTCTGGGCCTGTTTTTGGTATTGGACTGCGGCGTGGCTTCATTGACGCAGCCACCAAATCTTGGCCCGGAGGAAAAGATCCGGCCGTCGCAAAAGTGGTTTGGCAAGTTGGAGCTAGCCAAGTTCATTGGACGCAGACAAGATGCACCGGACGGGTAAGGGTCCAGATCGAGCTTGTCAGGTACAGGGTTGCGGGTATGCTTTGTGCGCCGCGAGTCGAGATGGTGCAATAGGATTGGCTAGACTAGCTAATGCCGCCTCACAGAAACTTCAGCTTCTGTTAGGTGTGGTGTGAGGCGGGCAGAGAATTTTTGCCACCCAAAGACGTGTGTCGCAGCGCGCGCAGGGTAACGCATTCTCCGGGTCGGCGGGGAAAGGAAACTGAAATGCCATTCCAAGTTTTCCGTGACTTGTACCGATCCCCGCGGAAAAGAGCAAAGCAGCGTAATAGGTGGTGCGATATGTGAAGCGATGCGAAGAGTCTCTTTCTCTCTCTAGGTGCACTCTTGTATACATAAGCAAAATTGGCCGGTATCACCACACCGGGTTGTCCAAAAAATGGGCCATTTTTTTTCTGACGATCGAATGGTGTTAGAGAAGCGAACAGACACAAAGGCAGGCAGGAGGGAATATTCTGGTGTGTGGATTTGAAGTGGATGTCATCGAGGCAGGGAAAACATGGAAAAGTGTGGAAAATCCCATGTTGGAATTGTCGTCAATTTTCGGGGTTGACAGTAATCCACTGGCCCTGCGCTTTTGGGAAAGTGCCCGTACCTGGCTCCCAGACACCATAGGATGGTACCTGCTGGGTGAAATTCGGGGGCAACACTTGTGTATACATACAAGTACGGGTGACTGGGGTCATGGTCGTGGACTACAAGTAAGTACCCTGCAGGCACATCTAGCATCAAGTACCTTGTGGACTACCAGAACAGAAGCTCTTACGATTATACTACAAGTGGCCAAGGGGAGGTGGGGAGGGGAGGTGAGTACTTGTAAGGTAGGTATGGACAGGTGAGATACTTATTTGGCAGACAGACAGTACGACCTAGGCACGTTGTTCGGTCGCCTCACTTTATTCAATGCACTTGACGCCTGTTTCTCCTTCGTATGCCCCGTATCCAAAGCCTGTTGGAACTGGTAGATATCAGGTGTCCATGGCGCGTACCCCATTTCTCATCAAGTGGCTTGTCGTGAACAAGAACCATGCTTCAAGCTTTCTTACAACTGTATAACACCCATTGGAAAGACCCGGTGGAGATTTGGATCCATTTCCGGCGGAGACGCTTGATACAACAGCCGTTGCCTGCCGCGATGTGATATGGTGCGCGACTGGTAAACGGATACGCAGATAAGCAGTATTACGTGCCACCTAATGGATACTGTGATATAGGCAAGCAGCAGAATGGAAGTCATGCTGCATTACGTAATAAGCGTGAATGTTCCATTCCTCCTCCTCTCGGAGCGCCGGGCGGACAGCGTTAAGTCGCAGGCCCGGGTGGGTGCACCTCCTGGTGGAGGCTGTGGGGCCAGTGGGGTGACGCACGCCGACGGGGAAGGAAACGTCAACACCATGTTCGGAGCAGACCTGTGTCTCCTGGGAAAGGTCGATCGTCGCTCATTGTGACGGTCTTTTGGCGATGATTAATCGATTGGGCGCAGAAATAGAAACTCTGCCACAGTCGCTGCTTACATAGTCATGGCCGTCTACAAGGCAATTTTTTTTTTTTTTTTGCATCAGAAGTTTGGTAGCCGCCCGCGACACCCATACCGTCCGAACCGGCCTTACACCGGCCTCTCCCGCATGTTTCCATGGTGGTCGATTTCAGCCAACACCTTCCTGATTTTTCAGGTGCGGAACAATGCTCCATTCAATCTGGTCCCCGTATTGAATGGATTCAAATTCTTCATTTTCTCCAACGACTCCATATGTGTGACTCGAGCTGCTCATTATTCCCGCCCGTCTTCTCCAACTCTGCATACAACCGCCTCCAACTGACGTGGAGACGATACGATGCCTACAAGTTGAAAGTACTCGGCCGACATATATTCACGCCCCTGGAATTTTCACTCCACCACCGCCAGTGCTGCTTCCTCTCTTCCCTCTCCGCGTGGTACCCGACGGCGATGGTCTAAGGAGAGATCGCAATGCCAACGCTCTAGACCTCTTCCGATAATCTCTGGGTAAGGGGAGAAAGGCCTAGACCTCCGGTCTCCCCGCACCACAATCAACTCGGGCCCTGCAGTGAACCAGTTAGGCGGCTCGCAGCAGAGCGATGTGCGCGCGGCTGGCTGGGGAGGCCTCGAGCTTTTCCATCTCACAGTGAGAGACGGGAGATAACCGACTCGTGCTGCGAACTTGCGACGTTGTATCCCCACGGCTCGCGCCACCATTCAGTCCCTCTCAGGAATTGGAAGCTGATGGGTCGACTTGGTTCCACCCTTCTGGGCCCGCTTAGCTAGGTTCTCTTCCCGCATCTTCTGTCTAAGACAGTGATGGTTCTGGCCTCACACAACAATCATTAGCCAATAGTGAAATAACTGCCGCAAAAACTGGCATGTTTCGATACGTCATGACTCCGAAGGGATACGCTAAGGGGCGCCGGAGTTGGGTATCAGGCCACTTGAAGCCAATTTGTAAGAGGCGGCTTATTGTCCATGCATAACGCCAGGGTGACGAAGAGGTTGCGACGCCAGCGAGGTAAATTGAGATTCCACCATGTCGCTGACAAGATCCGTAGTTCAAGGTAATGTCAAAGTCCGCAAGAGATGACGATGCACTGTGTTCATGGGGCACACCGCAGGCCATGTAGCTCGCTACTATGTATACTTGATAGGGCGATATTGTCTGTGCAACCCTCTGCTAAGAGTGTGATGTGGATGTCACGCGCACGGCCGCCCCCGGATCATCGCGCTCGGCTTCCATGCCACACGCACTAAAAGCATACCTAAGGTAATGAGCATAGTGGTGGGCGAGGCAATGCCATCTGTCATTGTTATGCATCAGGGTATAGGATAGTTGTACCGTACGTAGTATGTTACGGGGGAAAGGTAGGATAGCACAGCCAACCCTTGAAACGAAGCTGATCGGGTAGGACAGGGTCGGCATGTAGCTACTTAAACATTGGCCAGGCGGATCAAGGTCCTAATTCCACCCATATGGCTGGCGCACCAGGGTGCCAGTGCGAATCTGATGACAAGCGATGGCCCAGTCGCAAAAAGCATACGTATAATCGTAGGGTATGCGCACAGGGCGATCAGTTGCAGGGTCTCCCGCACCCTGATATTGTATATAGTTTAGAGGCGGCTGTGTGCCTCTGCTTCGGAACCCATCTGTCACTACAAATAGATAGATCACCATCCTGCTTACTGGCTGTAAGAGCAAAGGTGGTTGCCGACCATGGCATGAGATAGACGTTCAACCAACACAATATAAGGTAGCACATGAAAATACGGCGAAGTAAGGTAAGAACAGCACCTGGTGCAGAGTGAGGTCAAGTCTGCTTAGTTGCATTCAAGTACTGTTCAAAGTATCATCTCGAAATGGCCTGCGTAAGTATCTCGCTACGTACTTGTAGTGTACGGAGTACACTGTACGGATACGAATAGGCCCTTCCTACCTGCTGGACAAGTGGGAGTCAGGTCCCCCCAGCCTGTCTACTTAGAAAAGGTACGTGCCGGAGGCGAATCCGGTTGATGGGGAAGGCCCAAGACCAATGTGGCTGGGCGGCCGGACCAGGCGCGGGACCAACGACCAGCAAACTCCATGCGACTGCCAGCTTGGAACAGTGTACGGATAGTTCTTGCTGCTCGTTTCTTCTGCTCACTGGTTGTTTCCCACCTCGAGTTAGTATACTCACTGTATGGACCAAAATGCCGAATCTCCCAATTTTCAGAGGTTGCCGCACATTGCCGCGAAACTTGGCGGACTCGCTCGCTTGCGAACTGGGAACTGACTAAGGTAGAGAGAAGTGCAATGGCCTGCGGGTCAAGAGCGGGTGGCAAATGCCAAGCTGGGTACGGATATTCCGTATCTTTCTCCATCTCTCTCTCAACCAACCCACGTTTGTCGCCCAGTCTTGTCTGCTCTGCTTTCCGACCT
The DNA here is from genome assembly GCA_004366825.1 of Colletotrichum spinosum. Taxonomy (NCBI): domain Eukaryota; kingdom Fungi; phylum Ascomycota; class Sordariomycetes; order Glomerellales; family Glomerellaceae; genus Colletotrichum; species Colletotrichum spinosum. The sequence goes on along the minus strand of QAPG01000022.1, from coordinate 96,255 downwards.
CGCCACCTGCTACTGAAGCTCTCCTCCTCCTCCTGCTGCTGCCGCCGCCGCCGCTCTTGCTGATAGTCTCAGACAGCGATGCCAATCTGTGCTGCCAGTATTTTCCTTGTTCCTCGGCGGCCCAAAGGCATAGTGTATGGGTAACTGTTTTGTGATGGGTCTCGTCCCCAGCAGTCGTGGCTTTCGTCCATCACCACACTCAGTTGTTCATTCCTCTCGCAATCCGCCCTTGCTTTTCTGGTGAATTAAACCCTAAGATGGCTATCCTGGACAACTCCCACGCTACATTAGTTCATGGCCCGGCCAAGTGGGAGGACCACCCGACCACATCTGTGTCCCTTGCACATCTGAGAACGGCAGCCAAGAACCGAAGAAAAAAATCCCATCTTTCTTCATCCAATTTTCTGCTTCTCGTTCCAGAACGGGCACTTGGCCATGCACATCAGTTCGTTCCCACTGTCAAGGATGTCCCCTTACCCGCAGCTCCCAGCCTGTCTCTTCTACCATCCACCCCCTCCCACCTGGACCCGTACTGGCTTCCAGACTTCGTTCCACCTCGCTGAATGAACTGCCTTGCTCGCATTACCCGACTGCCAAACTTGCTATGAGGCTGTCTGTCTGTCTCTTGGTCCACCGAGCGTCTCCATACTCGCTTCCGTAACCTACACCTCTTCGGCCCTAACTTCACCCCTCTTGGAACGCCACTTAACCCACTGTCTGGCCGGCCGTTCCCAACCCGACCGCCTTGCGAGTCCGTCTCTTCCTCTTCTTGACCATTCGGTGCCGTACGGTACTCTGCAATCTCGGCCTCTTTCTTGGTATCAAGTCTGGGGGCGACGTGCTGTAACAACCGGTATACATCGCGGTGAAAGTGGTTGCCGCCTTCATCCAACGCCCCAGACGGAGCCTTACCCGACTCTCTTTCAACCGTTAGTTCTCCCGCCGCCTCTCGCCGTCTTTATTTGCCTCCTCCGTCATATGCGCTACCTTACCTTGCCTCACATGGCACTTCCGACATCAGAGACTGCTTCGTGTCTGTTGACATAACTCTAGCCCTTCACGTCACATGTACATCTCACCTGGGAGTTTTGCTGCCGATTTTCCAGTGCCTTCGTACTTCTAAGCAACCAAGTGAGTCCCATGGATAGATTGGAGTGCCTGGCGCGAGTCCCTCTTCACTCTTGCAATTTCCCACGTTCCAGAATTTGGCCACCTTCCAACAGACACCTATCCTGTATACAGCTTGCCTGGTCTGCTTTACTGTGGTCCCTTCTCGGTGCTCCAGGTCAGCTTTTTGTGGCACTTATTCGTTCTCCCCCACAAGAGTCTTGGGTACTTGATAGCCAAGCGAGTTCTGTGTTGCCTTCATCAGTCCAGTGTGGCAGCAGTCTAACGAATACCCCAGGGGAGTCTTCCATCAAGACACTGATTTAGGCCCATTTGTCTCTTATCTCGACGACCACCTCCATCCCATCTCTAGCCAGTCTTTGATTCTCTGGTCTTGCTTCTCACTTTGTTTTATTTCTGTCTTCCGGACCACATAAAGCGCCTCGCTCGCGCAGGACCGATAGCATATGCAAACAAGTCCCAGTTGCTCGCTACAACTTCACTGTCTCCCGCTCGCGCTCGTATCCCCAACACTGGATTTGCGAATCGCCACTGTGTCCCTTTGGGTCCCGCTCGCTTCGAAAATCAAACCGTAGGGACAAGTCCGGGCCTGGAAGGACCGACGTTCAGGTAAGACGCAACTCCCGTTCACTGCGTAGTGGCGATACACCACCAAGAAAGCCGCACCTCTCCACACGATCTACCATATGCATACCTGGAGTTCCCTGATCTAGGCCCTCGCGTCTCGTTTCCTCGTCCCGTCCTCTCGTCGGCGGCTCCCCTTCACCCCGGTACTCAAGGCTACTCCGTGCCCCCTGCTTCGGGCTCTTCTCTGCATCGGTATTGGCCCCCCAGACGAGCTGATCGCCTTCCAGGAATTTCACTGAGCCACACTTCATTCTACACACTCTTCATCAGTGGCAGGGTTTGCTGCCACATATACCCTGGGGCGCTCGGAAGCGTGACTGTCCAGACTGAGGAAGCCCCCCTAACCCCCCTCCAAAGGCTGTGCAAACTAGCCACATTGGCCACAACGCGGGCATTCGATCATCTTCCGCAAATAGCTCAATCTCTCTGTGGCGCCTAGGATCACACAACCGTCATACCTTCTCCGTAACGCTTCTTCTCTCCTCGCCGGGCTCGTCCTTGCCAGAGCCGTCGACCTAGCACCCGGGGCCTTGGGCTAGCGCATTACGGAAGGTATATACTACAACATCAACCAGCTTCTGGCGCCGTTTTAACACCGTTCGTCGGTTTTCGGAGAGCTCGCTAATCTAGTCGACTAAGTTGTGCGCGGCGTAGACTCCGGTCCTCGAGCTCACCGTCCACATTACAAATGGGAGATGTTCACCCCCCTCCGAGCGCCAACGAGTTTCCGGCCTTGGATTCTCATCCAGGCTTAAATTCTGTAGGTGTTTCGACGTATATCCTCGATGAAAAGTCAGACATGGAGACTCAAAGTGCCTCCATGCCGCAGCATCACCAGCAACAGCAGTATGCCCCCCCACAGCATGCCTTCTCGTCCCAGCTCGATATGGCACAGCAGAATGCTCCGGGCCGACAAGGAGTCTTCAATATGAACGGCATGGCCAACGCTTTGCCTCAGGCGGCCATGAGACACGGTCATTATGGTGGTCAACCGCAACACCAGTCGCAGCAGCGATACAACCCGGCGACGTCTTCCCCGTCAATGATGCACCAGATGCCCCAGATGGTTCCTCAGTATCCGAGCCAAACAGCTATGCCCATGGGGAACCCGCATTACTACATGCCTCAGCATCCTCAGATGCCGCATTACTACGCCAGTCAGCTTTCACCGACTCAGCAGCAGGCTCGTCCCAATATGGGGTACTATCCGGGCCAGATGGTAATGGGTCATCCGCAGAACGGCCATATGCCCCCGGCATACTACTACCCCCATTCCAGTCATTACCATCCTCAGGGTCAAGGTCAGCAGAATCAAATGGCATCAGCGCAGTATATGGGGACGGGGAACCCCACCCACAGCGACCCGAGAGTGCTGCCCCAGATCAACGGCGGCGAACACTCCGGCCTTCACACCTCCCAGAACCACGGAGCAAATGGTTAGTCGAGTTCAATGGCGCGCACCGACCAGGACGCTGACTATTGTAGATGTCGGAGACGAAAGATCTGGTGTCGTTCGCGGACCACCACGCAAGCCGCGGCAGAGTGGTAAGCGCGATTCAACCGACTTCCCCGCGGGGGGCATAAATGACTGACGATACACAGGCCACGCCATATGGATTGGAAACTTACCGCCTCAGACCGACCTCATGAGCCTTGTTCATCACGTGTGCAAGGAAGCGAGCGGCCTCGAATCCCTGTTCCTCATCTCGAAGAGCAACTGCGCCTTTGCAAACTTCAAGGACGAATCAACATGCGTTACGGCTCAGCAGAAGCTACACGACTCCAAGTTCCAATCCGTTCGTCTAGTCAGCCGATTGCGAAAAAGCACCGTTGAAGGTGCTACCGGAGTGACAGCCCCCACTGGCCCGGCGGCGTCCTCTGGTTCGCAGACACCCCATGATGCCGTCGCTCTTCCTAACGGCCTAGAGCCCACGGCTGAAGCCGCTGAGCCAGAGGCGAAAGAGATGAATGCCGTCACGCCGGCGGAGGCAGCAACAGCAGCAGCAACACCGCAGAAGGACAAGTTCTTTATATTGAAAAGCTTGACCGTGGAGGACCTGGAGCTGAGCGTCAGGACCGGAATCTGGGCCACGCAGTCACATAACGAAGAGGCACTTAACGCCGCCTTCAGCGTAAGAAACAGAACGATTTCCGTCTTTGGGAACATCAACTAATCTTTTTCACTGACAGGCTGTGGATAATGTGTACCTGGTTTTCTCTGCGAACAAGTCTGGGGAATATTTTGGTTACGCGAGAATGACGTCTCCCATCAACGACGATCCCGCTGCTGCAATTGAATTTGCTCCAAAGGCACAGTCCGTGAACGACGTCGATTTGCCCAAGGCAATTCCCACCGATGCCACCGAACACGCTCCCAAGGGCAGAATCATTGACGACTCAGCCCGAGGCACAATCTTTTGGGAGGCCGAGGGCGATGACGGCGAAAGTGTGGAAGAAGAGGAGGAGGAGCAAGAGCAACAGAGTGACGCAAGCAGCCGCAAGAGCGTAGGAGGGGCCCAGGAGGGAGAGGGCAAGGCCTGGGGCAAACCGTTCAAGCTGGATTGGCTGTCGACTGCGCGACTGCCGTTCTACCGCACAAGAGGTCTGAGGAACCCCTGGAATTCCAACCGCGAGGTCAAGATCGCACGAGACGGCACAGAGCTGGAACCTTCTGTAGGTCGCAGGCTGATTGGGCTCTTCAACCGGGTTCAGAGCCCACCCAACGCTGGGGCGGTCCCGGCTGCCATGCGGCCTGGCATGGCCATGGTTGCTGGATATCCGCCTATGAGGCATCAATACTAGCAGTGAGTTGACTTGGCACATCTGTCAAAGGAATGTCGACGAGGGGACAAGAGATTCTCTATGCCGTATCATTTCAGCATGATCGACTCTACGAGCTATCTTGGCACTTGGATACTCGAAGCGAGCACTTTTGAGAGGTCGCTCCAGACGCGACTTTGGCAACACTAGTCGACGCATGCAGGTCATGGCGAGCTCCACAACGGACGGCACAATTAGGCTTTTGGGCGATGTTCTGTATGTACCTAATATGCGCGGCTAATTTGACGGAGAGGTATATAGCTGTGTATAAAAGTCATCTGATTCACAAGCTATGTGCGCCGGCGAAGGCTTGTGCATGCGCAGGTACCGAGGCGAGAAGTCGGCAAACGGCGGCGACCTGAGCAGAAATTCTACTAAAATGCGACTTTTCGTCCTTGAGTCTCTCATTATACTCGGTCTTCTCCGCTGCTGGCGGTCCACCTCTTGACGATCCGAGAATCCAGGTGCGGGACAATAACGAATTCTGCATCGTGGCTCTGAGAGGGCTCCCAGAGATATGTCGTCGATCAAAGTGTGGCTTTCATCCAGTGGCGACATCCACACCTTGTACCTTGTGGCTTGTAACGCTTGGTAATCGTCAAGGGATGAACCTGGTGTAGGGGCCTTGGTACTGCATGTTGAAAGTCTAATTGCGGAGGCTCGTACTTGCCGTAGGACGTAGGCCAGGCGCTGTCCATACAGAGCAATCCGCAGGATGAACCTATTCGCGATATCGGACGAATGGTCATCTCATGTTAAGGTACATTGGATTATGAAGTGGCGATTGTAGCATGGCAGTTAGAAGGAGTTAATGGGGGGCATCCTCTATACGTATGATACCTGCGATATCATGGGACCATTTCCAACTCCTTGCTTTGTAGTCGGCCGATAAATGCTCTTTCGTCACTGAAGCATGCGCGGCTTCCGTGGAGTTCATGCCGTTTCGCACCCGTAAAACTCCCAGGGAATCGCAACGACGGAGCCCAGAGCAATGGTCTTACATCGCCAGACTGAGCATAACTCTCCCTGACACTGACGCCTGGTCTGCTGGTTTTTTTTCTTTCTTTTTTGCTTCTCCGTGTTCACTGCTACTACCTTGCGGTATGGAGCAGCGATTCTGCCAAAGAGCGGACACGGCCCTGACTCGACGAGGTTTCTGTTCATTCAAGACCGGGGATAGGCCTGGCCTGTGTCGTAATGTTTGATGCGAGAGGTTGCAGTCACCACGATCGGAGACGAGAGGGGTGGTGTCAGATAATAGAGTCGGAGGGTCTTGGCCCGCGCGTGGGAGTCTGGATTTCGGAGTGGGAATGGAGACAGTGGGGGTTAGTAGGGCGACGGGAGTCTAGGCCTCGGGAAAGACTTGAACCCTCGTCGAACGTACGAACTCAGCTATCTCCACACACGGACCGGACGTTTGACGTCGTGGCCTGAGCGTTCAAGTCACAACACCCCTGTTCGTCGGCGAAACTCTAAATTGCTCCGTGTTGGCGAGGGAAAAGTGGTGGGGGTGACAAATCCCCAAAATGGCATCGTCAAGTGACGAACGCCAGAACGATGCGATGAAGCAACCAGCCAAGCTGGTGATATGTGAAGAGAGGGATTCTGAGTGTCTCGGGAGGGAAGATCTGAGCTTGCATTTTGGTCCTTTTTTTGCCCCTCCTGGATGTGAAATGGGCTGGTTCGTAGTGCGAGATTGCTGTGGAAGGTAGTAGAAGCTTCCCTACGATTCCATCGCGTAAGCTTACCGAAGTAGCTCGAAGCGTCGGGAAGCCGTCACGAGATAGACACACCATCTCGAAACAGGCTCCAGTTCTCTTTTTTGATTATTCTCGCGTGTGCAAGTTGCTTCCAGAAGCACCGTGATTTGATGACGTTACCTGACTGGCGATGATTCCGGAAGTTTGGGGAAGGCACGATGGTGCCTGCTTGAGCTGTATAAATCGAGGGTCGTTATCCCACCTATTTTCGACCATTCCATCATCAGAACATCAACAGCAACAACAAAGCAAGACATCTCAAACAAATACTCTCAATCCAAACGTTCCAACTCTACAACTATCAACTCACCAAAAACCTCAACGCATCCATAACGATCACTTCTTCAGTCTTCCACACTCACTACCCAAACTTCACAATGGCTTTCTTCCCCCGAAACTTCTACGGCTCCGACGCCTCCTTCACTCCCCTCTTCCGCCTCCTGGAGGACTTTGACAACTACTCCCGCCAGGGCGGTCAGAACGGCAACACCAACCCCCGTCGCCAAGTCCCGACCTTCCAGCCCAAGTTCGACGTTCGCGAGGTCGAAGACGCCTATGAGCTACACGGTGAACTCCCCGGCATCAACAAGAACGACGTCGCCATCGAGTTCACCGACCCTCACACCCTGCACATCCGCGGCCGCATCGAGCGCACCTACACTGTCGGCACTCCGCCTGCCGGACTCCTCCGCGGCAGCGAAAAGAACGGCGCCGTCACTGAGAAGGGCGAGGAGGAGCGTCCCCGCTCTCCCCACCAGGCTACCGTCGAGGATGCCGACGACAATGACGGCAGCTCCACCGCTCAGCCGACTCCCGCCAGCACAGTTGCCGAGCTGAAGAAGGACCACCAGCACCAGCACCAGCACCAGCACCACCAGCACCCAGCGGACAACGCCAAATACTGGGTTTCCGAGCGCAGCATTGGCGAATTCAGCCGAGTCTTCAACTTTCCCGGCCAGATCTCTCAAGAGGCGGTCTCCGCTAGCTTCAAGGACGGCATCCTCTCCATCAGAGTCCCCAAGGCTCCCAAGCACGAAACTCGCCGCGTCAACATCAACTAGACGACGCTTGTTTTTCGACCGATCTGTCACTCTTTGTCATCTTTTTCGGCAGCGAAATGGGCATTGTACAACAATAACGAAATGAATTCATGGACGCGACGCAAGCTTGATGGCGGAGGAATTGAAAGTAATAACGATACGGCCTGGATTTGGAGTTTCGGACTTGACCAATGAGCTGGTTTTACTCAGCTTTGGGGATCCCAATTGCCTTTTTTGGTACTGTAGTTAGCACTCAATAATTCAACCTCGAAGTTATCAAAAGTCGCCTCTTTCGATTCGCAAGTGACATTAGACAGTTGATGGTCTCGAGTTCAAACGTCTCGATTTCAACGTCTGGCCGTAGGCCCTTGTAGAAAGCGAGATGGCGACAAGTCGATGGACTCCAGAGGAACATGAAGTTGAAGAGAGTCATGCCTTTGTCCTGTTTACAAAACTGAAAGGACGCAGCGAACGAGTTGTGTAACGATCCGCCTAGGACTTGTACGGAGTAATACCAAACAAATTAGTAGAGTATTGTATGAGGTCGTTTACTGTGCCCAATCAAAGAGGACTAAGTGGACAGCTGTGGCGATAAGTCCAGGCACCTAGCGGGGCTGGTGCGCCTCTTAATTGATACACGTGATTTGGCGTGTTTTTGCGTCCATTGTCTTTGCCACTTGCCCGACGCGTCTTAAAGCCCGCGCTCGCACATGATTCACCAGCCTGCAACTGGCCTCACTCGGTTTCCCCTTTACACAGCTTGCGGCCTTGCGACGCGTCCTATTTTCGCCGATTCTCTTCTGGAACCTGGATTGACACAATGACCGAGGTCGAAGGTTACGAAGAGAGCCACAATGGCGAGGAAGGCGGAATGACCGGCCCTGGCGCGCCTACGCCACTCTCGGCCCTCGAGGTACTCTCGCTCGAGGCTGCGTGTTGGCACATCTCTGACAGTCTTTCCTAGGGTATCGCCGGCTTGACGAAACGTGATATTCAGCTCGTCATCGATGGTGGCTTCAACACGGTAGAGTCGGTCGCGTACACACCGCGTCGGACGTTGGAGCAGATCAAGGGAATCTCGGAGCAAAAGGCATCCAAGATCCTTGCGGAAGGTAAGTGGAATGAAGTACCGAAAACTTTCTCAAGTCCCTGACGTTTGCATTAGCTTCCAAGCTCGTTCCCATGGGCTTCACAACCGCCACCGAGATGCACCAACGCCGAAGCGAGCTCATCTCCATCACGACAGGCTCCAAGCAGCTGGACACACTTCTCGCCGGTGGTATTGAGACCGGATCGGTGACCGAGCTGTTTGGCGAGTTCCGCACCGGAAAGAGTCAGATCTGCCACACCCTCGCCGTCACCTGCCAGCTGCCCTTCGACATGGGCGGTGGCGAGGGCAAGTGTTTGTACATTGACACGGAGGGCACCTTCAGACCTGTTCGTCTCTTAGCCGTGGCGAACCGCTTCGGTCTGTCAGGAGAAGAGGTTCTGGACAACGTGGCGTATGCGCGCGCCTACAACTCTGATCACCAGCTGCAGCTGTTGCAGCAGGCTTCTGCCATGATGTGCGAGACGCGATTCTCGCTTCTCATCGTCGACAGTGCCACTTCTCTCTACAGAACCGACTTCCTGGGTCGTGGTGAGCTGTCATCCAGACAAACTCATCTCGCCAAGTTCATGCGCACGCTGCAGCGTCTCGCCGATGAGTTTGGCATTGCTGTTGTCATCACGAACCAGGTTGTGGCGCAGGTGGACGGTGGACCTAGCGCCATGTTCAACCCCGACCCGAAGAAGCCAATTGGTGGTAACATCATTGCACACGCCAGTACAACGAGAATCAGCTTGAGGAAGGGTCGTGGCGAGACTCGTGTCGCCAAGATCTACGATAGTCCCTGTTTGCCAGAGAGTGACTGTTTGTTTGCCATCAACGAAGACGGCATTGGAGACCCGAGCCCCAAGGATCTGGAGAAGGACAACTGAACGAAGGAAAACGGGCTATGGTGTTACGCGCTTATGATTAACTTTTAATATGTTCCTGGCGGAGAATATGGCATGCACGGGTTTTGGCGTTGGGGCCATTGTTCAGGAGTTGCAGGTCTCTACTAATATTTTGCCGGCGGATGGGACATGTACTATTTGCTAGACGCGTCGTTGAGCGTTTAGAAAGACTAAGGCAGGGCCAGAAATGAATGTAGAGATACTCGGTTAAAAGAATATCGTGAAGTCTGTTTAGCATGAACCGATGAACCGGGGCGTGGGGAATCAATCAGTGGCAGCCACTCAGCCGCACTGTGTGCGATGGATTGCACTGTGCAATGTCACTGTAAACAGCTGGTTGCTGTATCGGGATTAGCCCCACCAGCGCGTTTACTAGTAGGTCCTGTCAAACTGAAATTCCAACATCTCGAATCGCGACGAATCTCTGCCGTAGTTCCAGTCTTGCCGATTGCGCCAACCCCCACCCGCGAATCTTGCGGCCTTTCCTTTCTCTCCAACGGCGTCAGAGGCTACCACGATCCAGGGCGGCGCAGCATAAGATGGACTCCGCCGACACACAATACCTGTACAGAGAGACTCGCTTGAGTCTCGAACCATCTTCAGCCTCTTCAGTCGTCAACATCCGCGTACCCTCATTGACGTCCAGCGCGCGAGATGTTTTCCGCAAACTCACGGGGGGGAGTGGCGACAAGAACGTGAGCGAGGACGAGGTGGCTTTCCGATTAAAAAACCTAGCCCCTGCCTCGTCAGTATACCACAGAAAATGGCACGACTCACCGCGCAGTTTCCTGTGGAGGTTGCTAGAGGACGGACTGGTTCTGAGCGTTCGTGTGGTCGATACCTGTCGACAAGAGAAGGCTGTCGATGCTCCTCTCATTCTCAACTTCAGATTCACGGTCCCGATCCAGCCGTCATGCGTTGCCTTTGCCGACCCTCGGGAACACGATGCGCTCTCCATGTTTGTTCTCGACGAGTCTAACCACCTATATTCCTTCAACCTGCGACCCGACTTCTTCAGGAAGCGCTCCGCCATCGAAGCCGGGCCGGGTGAAGCTTGCAAGGTCTACCCGCCCAAGGTGTTTGGCTTCAAGCACCCTCACCGCATGGTTGCTGCGAGCACCGACCAGGTTGTCATCTCGCTCCACGACGGTGGTCTGGTAAGGCTGGACCGGAACAGAGCTCAAGACTGTGAGGAACACCCGCCACGCACGAGGTCTGCTCGCTTTATGCTGACGTGTTTCTAGCCTACAGTAACCCATGGAAAGAGACGATCTACAACTCCCAAGGTTGGGCGCAGGGAATCCGCAGTTTCCTCCCGTTCAAGCAGAGCCACTCGATCCGACATCGCAATATCTCCATGGACCCAAGCGCGGCGACATCGATACAGGTGACGGATCTGGGCTTGGATGACGCCGCCTTGTTGTTTACCGTGTGCCTCGACCACCGTATGCGCATTTGGAATCTACGCACCGGGCAGATTCTGTTTACCGGCGATATCCTCAACTCTGACCGCAATCCCCAGGAGGTCGGAAAGTGGCAGATTGAGCCGACGCAGGCGAACCTGCTGCAGCTCGTCGGAGAGGGCACCGGTAAGAGGATGTGCGCGACCTACTCCCCCATCGGCGCTGGCGAATTCAAGTTCTGGAACATCAAGGCTCACGACGCCGACACCGTGTACGTGGAGGATGCTTTCCCCGACCCTCACTTGGTACCATCTTCGCCTTCGCTCTCGGATGTGTGGACCATGGCCGACTTTGTCCTCTCCAGTCCAGCGGATGGCGGAATTCAATTGTGGACGCTGTGGAAGAACAACATGACGTATCGCGTCCAAGAGCTCGAGCTCGACATGGACAACATTGCTGCGTCGTGGGAGAACGAGTGGAATTCCTGTCACATCGACTCGAGTTACCCGACAGCACAACTTTCGGGACCATCAGACCCTACAGATACGACTGAAAAGTGGCTGGACTTGATCCTCGCACCTGGCCGATTCACAAAAGCGACACTGGAGACGGCCTTGTCCATCTATGAAAAGGGTCTCGGTACGCAAAAAGACGGCAGCTCCAAAGGGCAAAAAGGCCTGGCAGAGTCAATTTGCTCCGTCCTTGCGTCAACAGCCTCCTTGGACCGCAACTCTGCGGGGGGGATGGATTATGAGCAGTTCCGAGCAAGCAGTGAGATTCAGTGGCGTAGGTTTTACCGCCTGCTCATCGAGTTGGATAAGCAGCGCGGCGAGGCAGTTGCTCTGATCCTGGACTCGGACGCCGAGATGACTTGGGTGGTGTGCGCCGATGCTGTATCAGCCATTCGTGAATGCAGCCAGCTAGAGCGGCTGTACTACAACCTTTCCAGGCCGGACGAGAACTCGGAAAGCACAGCGACTCTCGTCGCGACAGGCATCAACTTCCTGGACGCCATCTCAGACAGCATACAGCAGGTCTCGCACGCTGCTTTGCGCCCAGAAATCTTTGAGGAGACCCCAAGAACGGACTACGAAAGAATCCAGTACATGTTCGACAGCACGGGGCTATGGCGCAGCGTAAGCGAGGAAGACTGCGCGCAAGTCATCGAGAGCCTGGGTCAGAGCTACAGTGGAGTGACGATGGAGTTGTACGAGAGCCTCGCCGCGCTCGTCTCAGCTACGGCGGACTCTGGGAGTCGCAAGGCGCGGCAACCGCTGACCGACTTCGGGAGGAAATTGATCGTGAAGGCAGTGCAAGAGACTATCGACCTTCAATGGAAGGTTGTGTTCAGTCAATTGCTTCTGCTGGTTCACATGGAATTCGACTGGGAACAAGAAGAGGACATGCTCTCCAAGCGGCTAGATATTGGAACCGTGTTCCGCCAATTCCTCGAATCGCTCCGCAGGCTGGAGCTGCTTCGGTGGTTGGCCAAGACCGAGATCACAGTTCCCGTCGCTGCGAAGCACGAGCGCAATGGCTCGGTGGCCGGATCGCCAAGCTCATCAAAACGTTCCGCGGAGGAGACTCAGACAATCACCGCTTTGGAAGGCAATGTTGGCCACCTTCTGGGTTTTGTCGACAGCAAGAACGAACCCTTGGCCGCCAGCATCACTGACATCGTCACGGACCTGTGCGCCTCGAACAGCGATATCGAGGTGTCGCCAACACTCATCCAATGCTCTTTGATCAGAAGGGAACGAGCCGATCTGGCCTTGGAACTTACCCCCTTCTGCAGTCAAACTCCATTCGCCACATATGTCCAAGGCCGTGTGTCTCTTGCTCTCAAGGACTTTGCCACCGCCGCCATCCACTTCCGCAAAGCGGCAATCGGCATGAGTGCGTCTCAAATCCCGAAGATGACATTGTTGGTGCTAATATTTCTCCAGGTGTGAAGGACGCTGACGTCGACCGGCACAGCAGCGGTCTGCTGGACGACACGGAATGGAACCTGCTGAACAAGGGCCCTGCCCGTTATCACTGCCACATTGTGGCCCTCCTGGAAAAGGTCAAGGCCTACTCCTACGTGATCGAATTCGCTGGCCTGGCCATCCAATACTCCCACGCGAGCACCGAAGCCGCCCTCGTCAAGAGCGAGATGCTCAGCCGCCAGTTCAACGCGGCCACTGCCCTCTCGCGCTTCGACGTCGCACACGCGAGCCTGCTCGCCATGAAGGACAAGGCGATGCAGCTCTCGTCTCTGCGCAAGCTCGTGGACAAGATGTGCGAGTCGTATCACAACAGCGAGCTCATGTCGCTCCCCTTCCCCGGCCTGCAAGACTCCATCGACGAGATCCTCGCCCAAAAGTGCAAATCCACCGCCGACGTTCTCAACGGCATCCCCTACCACCAGATCCTCTACTCGTGGCGGATCAAGCACAACGACTACCGCGGCGCGGCCACGATCCTGCTCGACCGCATCCACAAACTGCAGCACGCCGGCGAGGGCGACAAGCTCATTGGCGAAGACATTTTGGATACGCCCGTGACGAAGCACTACCTCTTGCTGATCAACGCCCTCAGCTGCGTCGACCCCAAGCAGGCGTGGATCTTTTCCGAGGAATTGCCGCCCCCCAACTCGAGGGAGACGAATGGCTTCAAGGCGACGCGCAAGGTCGTCACGCTCCCGGACCTGCGCAAACAGTACCAGGACGAGCTGGACAGGATCGCCGCCATCCAGAATAACCAGTTTGGATTCGAGGCGGACGACGTGATGGATATTTTATAAATGGGCAATGAATGACGGGGGAGAAGCCGGGGGG
>QAPG01000022.1:0-82654 GCA_004366825.1 Colletotrichum spinosum | reverse complement strand
GGGGGGGGGGGGGGGATGAACGAGCGTGTACAAGTAATCAAAAAAGAAGAGCATCCCGGACGATGACGACGAGAACTGCCCGGGCACTCATCAGATACCTGACGAATTGCATTGACTGGGTCTTGGTTGTTATTCCCTCGATGGTGGAGGAAGAATAAAATTTCAATTTTCTATTTTCGCGAAGCAACGCAAGACAGACAAACCCCAGCTTTCTTTACACCAAAACGCCGTGACATATGCTTTCAAAACTGCGTGGCGACGACGGCCGACTACCATCGCATCTACGACTACGAAACGAAAAGACAAGAACGCTCAGCCGAGTATTAAACAGATCTACACCTCGGCCTGAATGGGAGGCATGAGCTTGGGGTTCTCGGGCGCCGACGCCATGATGAAGGGTTGCCCGCTTCCAGCGGCGTCGGGTGCTTGGCGGTAGAGGATGATTTCTGACTGCTTGAAGTATCTCCGGGCATCTGGTAGCACGGTTAGATTGGCAATGCGATTTTTAGGGGAATTGCATGGGTACCTTCGTCGATGAGCACCAAGCTCAGGTAGTACCGCGTCGAGAACTTTTTATTCACGTCCCGGAAGGTCGGGGTCAGGTCGAAACCGCCGAGGAAGAGTCGAATTGGGATGGTTTCTCCTCTGGATGGAGAGCCGTCCATGATCTAGGGACGTTGTCAGCGCTTCCCGGTCCAAGAACCACGCAGGGCGTGCGTATGCTTACCTCGAAGCGGACGAGCGTCTCGCTCTCGTTGTACTGGTTCGGCGCGGCGCCCGTCGTTTCCCTCCTGATGATGGACAGCTCCATGTGCTTGATTTTAAGGCGGACGAGCAGGAAATATATGCGACCGACGATGACGTCCTTGAGGTGGTACTTGCTCTTTGAGTACTCAAACTCAATGTGCAGGCAGTCCTCGATCCCGACGTCCATCTTGATGGACGAGTTCATCTCGGGAGGTATGCGGTACGAGTAGACCCAAATGTCCTTTTCGCGGATGACGTCGGCCATGCGGCGGGACACGGTGACGCGGACAAAGTAGCGCAGCTTGACGTTGATGCCGTTGTACGACTCGTACTGCTTCTCGACGTTTTTGAAGTTGAAGTCGAACGTCTGCGGGTGCTGGAGCTCGCCCGGCGCCGCGAGCTCCTGGACGAGAGAGAGGAATTCGTAGTGGTTTCCGCGGTCAAAGAACATTTCTGGAGGGCGGATGGCTGTCAGCGGCGCGGCGGCATTCTGGGTCATAGGCAGCTCTAACCTATCGTGCCAATGAATTGGACTTTGATCCCGGTGTGCTCTAGCCTCTTGCCATCCTTAGGTCTGATGGTGACGGCTCCCTTGACGGACTCGCCGTCCATGTACAATGGCGCCTTCTCGCGCCTGTTCTTGTCGAGCTTGACGTCCACCATGGAGCGATCGTCGGCGTCCTCCAGCACGACGTCGATGTCGACGGGGGTCGAGAAGAAGTATGACATATTGGCTTCGATGAATTGTCCGGATTACGCGCGATTACTTCAATTCGATGGCTGGGTGTAGTCGGTTATTCGTAGTTGGAAACCAGCTGCTCACAACTATCGCGTGTAAGAGTTCCGAGCTTGGGTGGTCGAAGCGATTGATGTCCGGCTGTATTCCTGTGGAATCTGTGAGTTGGACGTGGCTGACGTACGTGCCTCTAGCTGCTCGCTCTCCTTCCCATGCGGCGACCAGGCCGGCCAGCTATCAGTCGAGGTGGGCTGGGAGCTGTCGGACATGGCTCCCCTCATTGGCTGGATTTACACGTGACAGCTCCAGGCAATCATCTCATGAGGAGTGTGGCTCATGTTTTCCGATGTGGCTAGAGCCGGTCTCGGCGTGAGTGGGACCAGACCCGGCCTTCCGCGCCGAAGATTTGGCTGGCCTGTGCGCTCACACTTTTGGCAAGTATCCCTCACGTGCACACAAGCCCTATGGCCTGCTCTGCGTCCCAGACCACCCACACCGAAAATCAGGTCAATTTCCATCGGGAATTTCCCTTGTTTCCAGGAAAAAGTTCGTCCCTCAACGCCCATCGATACCCTCGCAGACCAGTCGCCCATCGCCCAGCCGACAACCCCCCAGACGTCAAGATGAGATACATTCACTCCGAGGAGACCCTCGACATCCCCGAGAATGGTATGTGAACGCTGTCGTCGCCGTCGCGACTCTCCGAAAGCCACGCGCGCACCACCCGACTTCTCCCACAGCCCATCATGTGTTTACACACGATGCGGCCCTGCGAGCTCCGCCGACATCTGAACTCTGGGATACAAACTGCTCCTCCGGTCTCTCGCCTCGCCTGAGCTCTCCCCGCTCGCCCGTGGCCGTCAACGCCCGCTACTCGCTCGCGCGCATGGCTGTCGGCGTGACACACCACAGGTCGACGGGGAGATGCTCTGGGTGTTGGAGAGAAATGGGACAAGGTGCATTTGGGTTGAAAGATTTTAGACTGTGTGGATGAGCTCGAAAGGAGCAGTAGTGGCAGGCAATCGAATGCATGCTGACTTGGATTCTCCAACAGTCAAGGTTCACATCAAGTCCCGCGTCGTCTCCGTCGAGGGTCCCCGTGGTAAGTAAACAGCAGCAGACCGTCCGTCAAAAGTCAAATGGGCTGACCCGGCGACCAGGCAAGCTCGTGAAGGACCTGTCTCACTTGGCTGTCAACTTCTCCCAGCCCAAGAAGGGCACCATCAACATTGAGATCCACCACGGCTCAAGAAAGAACGTTGCCACCCTCCGCACCGTCCGCACCCTGATCAACAACCTGGTCATCGGTGTCACCAAGGGCTTCAAGTACAAGCTCCGTTACGTCTACGCCCATTTCCCCATCAACGTCAACACTGAGAAGAACGCCGACGGTCTGTGGGAGGTTGAGATCCGGTATGTGAATCGGAGCAGGAACCATCCAGAGGGCATTTTTACTGACTGCTGCGCAGCAACTTCATTGGTGAGAAGCTCGTCCGCCGCGTCGTCATGCGCCCTGGCGTCGACGTCTCCGAGTCCAAGACCCAGAAGGACGAGCTCGTCCTTGAGGGTAACTCCCTCGAGGCTGTCTCCCAGTCTGCTGCCGACATCCAGCAGATCTGCAAGGTCCGCAACAAGGATATCCGTAAGGTATGTTGTCGATGTAGACCGGCGCGCTTTTTACAATGCATTCCTCTGACATGTCACAGTTCCTTGACGGTATCTACGTCTCTGAGAAGGGCAACATTGTCGAGGACCAGTAAACGTATCATCGTCAACGCGTCAACGTGGTGATGGTTCATGTGCGTCTGTCTTCCGAGGCTTTGCGTCCGCGCGGGAAACTCGAAAAATAAACTACTGGGTTCTGGTCTGGGTTACGACAAAAATGGCCGGGGTTCAAATCATTTTGCAAAACCACCACACGAGCACGCTCCTGGGATAGGGAGATGACGTGTCTATGTGAGTGTGTGTGTAGCGCAGGGCTATACCAAACCAAAAAGCAAGAAGACGCACCAGCTCGCCTTCATGAGCGGTTTACTCGATCAACCCTATTTTCCTCTTTTTTTCTACGGGTACTTACGAACGGCGTTTAATGGTGAAATGATACCTCGCGCACTAAGCTTCCAAGTACCTTTCTGTTCCAGTGTTCGTGCAGAGTTTGCAGTGCAGTGATTGATGCGCCTCTCTTCATTGGTAGGGTTCGCTCGACGTAAGGGAGAGTGTTCTGCACAGAAATCCGAGATGTTTTGTCGACTCGTGCCCATCAGGCCCATGCCTTTGATTTTGATGAACTGTGAATGCCTCACGGCGGGTTGTCGAGGGTACAGCCTGCCACAGCTAGACTCTCTCCGCCGAGGTTACTTAGACTCTGAGGGGTCCTGCTTGATATACGTCTCCGTCTCGCTATCTTGTTTTGCGGTGGCGACGTTGATGATCTTCGACTTTCCGTCGGGAAGCGTTCCTTCAGAGGCAAAGATGGTCGAGGAGCTTGATTCTCGTCATCTCCAACTCTTCACCCTCTAGAGGTGGTTTCTGAGCAGTCTACCCGGGTTCATCCTACTACGTATACGAGTTGACACTGTAGTAGCACTGATACACATCACGTTATCAACATCAAAGAGGGTGGGCTGTATCGGGGATTACAAATGTCCCCTAAAAGTGAGCCTCAGCAGCTCTGACGTCGATGAAGGTCTTGTTGACAAGGGAACAAGGGGATAAGGTCTCAATTATGCAAACATGACATGTCACGACACGACTGTGTAGATGTTCCCGTTCTATTGGGGTTGAGGGAAGGATGAGGCCCAAGTGGCGGAACCGGAATGGGCGACCATCCGACTCGACGTTCAACGTGCTTCCGCAGGTCCCAGCAGTTCATCTCAACTTCTCTAAACTCTCAATGGGCATAGCCGTGGAAGCTTCGAAAACATCCGACGGCCGACAACAGGTCGGAACAAACGTCCATATTGTGCATTAAAGTGCGCTCTAAAACTTTCGTAGAGCCCACCACCAATCTCGTTCTATAGCATCAAATCGTTCTGACATCGTACATGCTATGCAGGGTGTTGTTGTGAGAGAGCCACGCCAAGGAGAACGGTCGCTCGAATCGAGGAGGAGACCGCCCTCTCCCCATAACCACCCTGTCGCGATTCAACCCCTAGTCCTATCCCTTCCTCCCAGTTTTCGTTTCGCGTTATCGTCCCAGTCTTTCATCTCATCCTTCCTTGTCACTGATAGCCTCGTCTCTCGTTGTTTTGTCCGTTCTCCAGACCTGGGCGGTCTGGTCTGGAGACAAATGTGGAAGAAAAAAACCTGCCTTCCGCCAAACTCCAAATTTCACAGAAAGAAAAGCAAATACCGGTTTATATACGGTGGAATCATGTTCGGGGCGGCGATGACCTCGTGAAAGTAGAGGCGGGCCCTATACATGTGCGGCTTCAAGGCTCAGTGCTCGACGACTGCCGGTTGTGCTACCTCCGTGAGTGGCGGGTAGTGCGGGTACCGCGCGTCTGGCCGGTTCGGTGGGTTCTTCCCCCGGAGCTAGAACTGCCTATATAGGAGGTCAGATCCGTTCTTGTCCGAGACTCCCACGAAGACTCACTGGGACTTGTCCCCGTGTACGAGTAGTACGAATCCGTGTACGTCGAACGCGGCTTGCGCGCCGGCTTGTCCTTCTTGATGTTCAAGAGCGCCAGCATCGTCGCCGCGAGCGCTCCCATGCCCAACCACTTGGCGCCCTCCTTCTTCTCTTCCTTGCGGTGGGCGGCGGACGCGGGACGACCGCCGCCGAACCAGCCGCCGTGCGAGGGTCGGTGAGAGTGGGCAGATGGCATGCGGCTGCCGTGGCGCGAGTATCTCTCCTCGACGACCTCGACGCGCTCGCGGCTGTGTTCCTTCTTCTTCTTTCCGCCAAAGATCAGACCCCACAGGCCGCGGGCGATGCAACAGAAGCAGAGGAGCATGAGGAGACCGAGACCTGCAAGAGTGCCGATAACAATTCCTGCAATGGCGCCGCCGCTCAGCCCGCCGCCGGTACCCTCGTCAGCGATGGGGACTGCGGTCCCGGTGCCGGTTTGGTCAGCCGATGCAAAGGTGCCAGTAGCCCTAGTACTGGTGACCCTGTAGGGCGCAGAGAATTGGGTTGTGATCGGGACGCCGTTTGACGTGATGGTTGTGATGTCCCAGCCCTTCTGAGCGCACTGGTTGTTGTAGGCGCAATACTGGTCAGAGGCACAGCAAATGGTGCCGCAAGCCGTCTCTCCGTCATGTTTCGGCACGCAGGCGGCTCCGGCACCCCCTCCGCCAGAAGCCTTTGTTGTTTCGGGCCAGTCGGTGGTAATGGTGCTGGTGAAGGTGTTTGTCTCGGTCCACGTTGTCGTGTAAATGCCGTAGCCGCCGCCACCGCTGATGGTACTGCACCCAGCGATGTTTCCGACTGTGTAACACTGTTCACCAGAACCACAGCAGTATTGCCCGTCCGAACCGCATCGTTGAATGCAGTCGCGGCGCATGAACTTGTCGCCAAGATCGTAAAACAGATTGTTGGCGATGTTTTGCAACGGATAGGGATGAGCGGACGCCGGAGTGGGGGCCGATGCCAAAAGCAGCAGGCCGGCGACCAGAGGGGCCGCAGCGGAGAGCTTATTCCGGCTCATTTTGGCGGAAAGCGTTGCGCCGTGTCGTATGTGAGCCAAGCCGAACGAGCAGTGGAGTGCGATGAAGTGCTGCGACCCGGCGGCTGCACTTATCGAGATTTGTCAATTCCGCTGTTGTGTAGTGAGGAATGTCCCGTGTCTCGTCGTCGCCTTGGGGGTCGTGGACGAGTAGAGTAGTAGGTTCGTGTGCGAGGAATGTTGCGCAAGAGGACGAGTGAGGTATTAATAACCGTCAGCTGCAAAGAGGGTCGCACCGAAACCCCAGCCCAAGACCTGTGAGTTGGCAGGCTTTGCTTCTTAGTATGCAGACGTCGGTGTTGGTGTTTGTTGGATGGAAATTTCTTGAGGCGGATGGCCAGAATGGAAAGGTCCAGGAACTCGGGAAAAGATTGAAACCTGCAGGCAGGGTCACTTTAAGAGAGAGAGATGGTCAGGTACTGACGGACTGGAGAGCTGTATTACTTGGTTTGGGCAGAGACGGCTGTGCCCTTTTTTCGCGGCTTCTCTCCCAGCCTCCTCTGTTCGTCCCGAGTCCAACCTCTTGGATTTTCTTGCTTCTGTCACCACACCACATCCACAATACCACCCTCTAATGACACCAGGCACCGCAGGGGTCTGGTCTCACCGATCAAAACGCTCATTCTGCAAGCAGGACGTGCATACAAAGCAGGGTAAATTCTTTCAGTCCCTAAGTTGATTGATCGGTTGTCACCACAAACGACGCTGCCGTACGGTCACTGTTGCGGTGGTTCCTGACGATCGGGCGCCGAGATGAGTCTTACACCAGTTCCAGTACCTGCTAAACACGCTGTGGGTGGAGTCGTTTCGGTGCGGGGAGATGCCTGTGTGAGTTGGCAGCCCGCTAATCAATACCTACCTGGCGTGCTCTTCTCACTGGCCCGGCCCAGAGCGCTTGTCCTCCACTGTTTATCTGCAGGGGTCGGTCCGTCCACTGGACGACAATCGATAGGGCAGGAGAGTCTACGCAGAGGTGCGAGAGGCAGCTGCAATCGCAAGTGCTGTTTCTGACCCCTACACCGAAAGACAGTACTTGGCGCCTTCCTTCCTTGGCCGAAACTGTGTGAGATGCGCTAGGTGCCATGAGCTCTGTAATTTCGTCCGCCTTACCTGCTCATCGTGAGCCGCCTCAATGAGATCATGACTGACTGTTGCACGACTCTTCCGCTGTCATATCGGACGGCTGCTCATTGCCCGCACATGTGTACTGCACGTTATCGAAACTGCATTGCGTGCAAGCGAGCTGCCAGTACAGTGACCGTTGGCAAGGCCAATGGCAAATGCCATTTCGGGTACTTGTCAGATCCCGCCTCGATCTCACCAGTCCGTGGGCTCCGCATCTTTGGCAGGCCGACGGGATGCATCTCTCCGCTCCGTCACCAAGTGACGGTGAGCTTCCTGGCTGCAGCGTACGCAGGCGGTATCCTGCATAGCGCGGACAATTGTCGAATATGGGAATCTTTGTAGTTCGTGATCCCGATCTGATTAGAAGGACAGGGCACAGGGCGACCCGAGGTCACATCTGCCCCTGGGGAAAAGCTGGAGGCTGGGAGACGGGGCCTTGTTGCTATTTAGAGTGTCCATCATGTAAGTGGGCAAATACGTACGGGTAATTGAAGACTGAGACACAAAAGCCAAGCTCATCCTCGGTGGTGGGGCTGGGAAGTGCACCGCCGCACCGCGCAGGAACAGCTCCAGGAGCCGGCGGCTGATCATTGGCCATACCGAAGCTTTGGTGGATCCGCTGGAGCTATCGCATGTGGCTGACGTAGAATTGGACCTCGAGCCAATCATGTGCAATCGACCTGACGCTGTGACTTGGTGCCAGGGAACCTTGGAAGTGTCCCAAAACTGGGTGGGCGCGGCTGTGGCTGCCGCTTAATGGAGTTGCCTCACACCAGACAGCTACCAGCCTGCGACGACCTGCGACCCTCAGTACGCCGAATCCATCCACCTCCTTCATCATCAACAACCGAGTCGACGCAGGTCCATCTCTGAGAAAACCGCCAGGGTCGCTACCTTCCTCCGACCTGCCCGCCATGTCGCTCGATCCTCCCACCTACCTGGCGTCGCTGCAGAACAACATCCGCCAGCGGCCGATTCCCTGGGATGGCGCTGTTAGAGCAGGCACCATCACAGAGGACCACCTCGCTCGCATCCGCGCCGTCGACAAGGCCAAGAAGCCCGAAGCGAGAAAGGAAATTGTAGAAGGCGACCTCGATGGCTATCGCTCGTTGTTCGTCGGCGACTCGGGCAAGCCCAGTGTGCTCGAGTCCGCAGGGAAGCAGACAAACGTCGTCCAGTTTATCCTCGTTCTCCTTGCTGACCTATTGCCCAGTACGTCACTCACCTGCATTTCGCAATAGTCCCCTTCCACCACCAGACCTGTTTACCTAGGCTTCTTGTTACTGTGTGCCACGCCCTTGAAAGTATACCGCTGACCAAGTCATCTCGCAATTGCAGGCGTACCGTCTCTCGCCAAAGCCCTCTTCAAGAACGCGGACCCCTATAAAGCCTTTTTGCCGCTGCTCGCCCACTCTGACAACACAGAAGACCCGATCCCGCTGCTTACATCGACGGCTCTGACGAAACTTATGTCGCTATCAAAGGATGAGTCGCAGGCGACCCGTAATGCCATCCCTATCTTGCTCACATTCCTGTCCGGTCTCGCCAAGAGCTCCGATGCCGGCCTCCAGGACATCGCCGTCCAGGAATACTCGTCAATTCTATATGGGCGTGCATCGAGACACCAATTCTGGAACCAGAGGAGCGAGACGATTGCACCTCTGATCGAAATCCTCAGAACAGCCTCTGGCATTGGCAGCAACGGGAGTTCTTCGGCCAGCATATGGAGCGGCACAACACCGTCGCGAGATGTTATCGGTGGCGGCGTTGGTCTACAACTCCTCTATCACGTCCTGTTGGTCATCTGGCAATTGAGCTTCGAGGCTGAGGACATTGGCGATGACTTGAACGAGTGGGTACAGCCGCCCGTAGAAGCGGTCACACTGGCTAATTTTATGCAGTGAGTACGATATTGTGCTGCTCTACACCCAGCTTCTGCGCCTCTCGCCAAAGGAGAAGACGACACGACTGATCGTGTCGACTCTGTTCAACCTGCTCGACAAAAACCAGAAGTCGCTCCTCCCCACTGCAGTGCTCGCCAGACTGCCTGCACTCCTCGAAAACCTTACCGGTCGTCATTTGACCGACGCTGATCTACTCGAGGACCTTCATAACCTCAAGGACCTGCTTGAGGAGTACACGAAGACGAAGACGACATTCGACGAATACGTTGCAGAGGTCGAGTCGGGCCATCTTCGTTGGTCCCCGCCGCACCGGAACCAGGTGTTCTGGGCTGAAAACGCCCGCAAGATTTTGGATTACGAAAACGGAGCAGTTCTCCGGAAGCTCGCTGAAATCATGAAGAAACCGTGGGACAGCGACAAGCAGGTTTTAGCTATTGCATGCAACGACGTCGGCGCCCTGGTTAAGGAGGTGCCGGAGAAGAGATACCAATTGGAGAAGCTCGGGATGAAGACCAGGGTCATGGAGCTCATGGGTGAGGCAGACGAAAATGTTCGCTGGGAGAGCTTGAAGGCCTTGGGAGGATGGTTGAAGTATAGCTTTGACGCTTAGACGAAGTTGAAGCACAGCTGATGGGCGGTCGGGCCGGCGTGCAGGCTCGTGTAAGTGTATAAATGGATTGACGCATTATTCAGGCAGTGTAGGGTGGGTCCGTTGGCATACCGAGTCGAGTTATTTTTTCCGAGGGGCACCTGAATTACCAAGCATAAGCATCCAGGCAAATGGAGACGTAGCGACCTAGTGGCCGCCAAGAGCGTCTCTTTCGGCCGAAAGTGACGATGGATCGTGATGCCGCGATGACTTTGTTGTAGAGCGTTCAACGTCACACCACGAGGCGGCAAAACACCAAGGGTTTGGGACAGGACATTATGACGATGGTCAAAAGAAAGGTGGTTATCAAGGTGGCGAGGCTTTCCTGCTTTTCCAGTGCGTTGGAGCAGTGTGGGGGTCACTTGTGCGCACCTGATGAGCAGAATCCGCCGGCGGATATTGGCCCGAGGCCCATCGTGACATTGGGCTAACGTCAGGATTGGCGGTTGCGCGTCGACTTCACACGAGTGGTGTAGTGTACGGATACTATTACGGAGTACGGCACAGTGTCTTCTGGAGACTGGGTCTCGGGGGTGGGCGCGTCTCGCAGCGCAGAGGAAAGGATCAGGCTCGGTGGAGACGGCCATCAGCTATTTTTTTCCTCTTTGGCGACTCGGCTCCAGGGGACACAACGTGACAGCGGTGGAATAACTCCGGTGCCAACCCGCGGGCTTATGTACTCCGGACCTTACCTTGCGATAAGGTACCACAACACGGGCGGTACGTGCCCCCGGTGGATCAACAGGACCCCACTCGGCGGCCGTCAACCCCTCAATTCACAGTGTTATTAGCGATTCTAGATTCTAGAATGTGGGCACCACACTTGAGAACCCAGCATGCACCCCACCACAGCAGTTGAGGTGAGTTCAGGGTCCATACCGTACCATAGCTTCCGAGGGGTCGTGGTCGCATGTTCCGTCGTAGCTTGCCCTTCCCACCCTCAACAGAATCTTCACGAACACACACAACACACACCGCACAAAAACTTGCTCCTCCCGTTTTACATTTCCCTCCCGTTGCGCCGTTTGTCCTACTCGTTCGTCCGTTCGTTCTACACATATCCGAAAACACACCTTCACAATGGCACCCAAAGCGATCGTGGCACCCTCGGTCTTGTCCGCAGACTTTGCCGACTTCGGTGCATGCTGCTCTCGCACAATTTCCCAGGGGGCCGACTGGCTCCATGTTGATATCATGTAAATGATCCTGCCACAACACCATCTCATAGCCGGGGGCGTAGTATCATTTCGCGGGAACATCGAGAGCTTGTCTCTTGCCTGCGAATGGCGCCCGAGAGCTCGAGGCCGACGGAGCTGATTTTCTAATCCTGTCAGGGACGGTCACTTTGTGCCCAACATCACATTCGGGCCACCAGTCGTCGCCAAGATCCGAGGCCACGTTGAGCGTCCCACGGAGAACTTCGCCAATGGCACATTCGACTGCCACATGATGGTGTCAGAGGTAAGCTATCCTTGCTTGGCCGTTGGCAGCGCCCAATGGGTCCTCGTGAAGCTGCTGGCTAGCTTCACGATCGAAAGATGCGATCGACTGACGCTTCCCCGTAGCCCAAGAAATGGGTCAAGGGCATGGTCAAGGCCGGTGCCGACCTGTACTGCTTCCATTACGAGGCCGCATTTTCCTCCAACGCCGAAGACCCTGAGCACACGTCGGACGAGAAGACAAACCCCCGCGATCTGATCCGCTACATTCACGAGCAAGGCATCCTGGCCGGCATCGCGCTCAAGCCCGCCACTCCGGTCGACGTGGTTTGGGAGCTCCTCGAGAGCGAGGACCCTCTCGAGAGACCCGACGTATGTTGTTCCCCTCTTACCCCGCTACTGAGCTGCAGCAGTAGCGTCCTGCACGACATGAAGCTTACCACTCCCATCGCAGATGGTTCTCATCATGACGGTCGAGCCCGGCTTTGGCGGGCAGAAGTTCATGTATTCGGAGCTCCAAAAGGTCGAGGCGTTGCGTGAGAAATACCCAGAGCTCAACATCGAGGTCGATGGCGGTCTGGCGCCCAGCACCGTGGGCCATGCGGCCGAGGCCGGTGCCAACGTCATCGTGGCGGGCAGCGCCGTGTTTGGCGCGCAGGACCCCGCCGAGGTCATCTCCTTGCTGAGGCAAGCCGTCGAGAAGAGGACAGGCAAGCTCTAAGGAGCCTGGTGTCTCGGCAAAAGGCCACCAGTTTCATGTTTTTATGACTTTGATGTGTTCTCTCTGCTTGTTCCTGTTTTCTCTCTGCGGTTTTTTTATACGCACAAGCCACGCAAGCCATGATTTACGTTTCGGTATATACTAAAGCAGACGCGGATCCTTCCTGCTGGGATCTGTTGCTCTTCTTAATGCTAATTCAATATCCTTACCAAAAAAAACTGCCTACTTCTTCTCGGAGAGCGCGCGGTCCAAGGCGCTAATAAAGCTCTTGATCTCATTCACTGCGGGTTGTCAGCATTCTCAGAAGATGGGAAAGTCGCATTCCGGGTTGACTTGCCGCTGTTGTAATGAACCATGCTCACTCGGACGATTCCGTCGGCAGGGTCCAGGCCCAAGATGTCCTTGAGCAGACGGTACGAGTAGAAATGGCCCCATCGAAAGCCGAAATCGGTATCCTTCTCCACAGCGGCGACCAGCTCCTTGGCGCCCCAGCCCTTGACCCTGAAGCTGATGGTCGGCACCCGGCGCTCCGTCGCGGCGTCCGCTTCGCCGTAGACGGTGACGTCGCCCCTGCCCACCAGGTACTCCAGCAGCGTCGTCTGCAGCAGCCTCTCCTGCTCGATCTTGCCGCTCCAGCGGTCGGAATCCGCCGGGGTGCCGAGGTAGTCGAGGACCTTGGGCACGGCCGAGACAAGCTCGTAGCTCCCCCCCGCGAGACCCAGTTTCCCCTCGAGCGTGTCGGCGGGGTTGAAGAAATGGCCGAGCGAGCGCATGTGCTCGTCCTGCGCGGCGCGGGAGGCGTAGAGCATGGCCGTGTGGGGGCCGTAGACCTTGTACCACGAGAAGGCGTAAAAGTCGACGCCGAGGTGCTTGACGTCGATGGGGCGGTGCGGGGCGTAGGCGACGCCGTCGACGCAGACGAGGCCCCGGGGCGTGGAGGAGTGCACCGCGGAGGCGATGGCGCGGACGTCGGTGATGGTGCCGAGGATGTTGCTGGCGTGGGTGAAGGTGACGAGGCGGGTTCTGTCGGAGAGCAGGGGCTGGAGGTTGTCGACGGTGAGTTTGGGGTTCGTGGCGGAGGGTGAGGAGGAGGAGGAGGAGGGTTTCCACCATTTGAGGACGAGGTCGTGGGCGGCGGCGAGGGCGACCCAGGAGGCGATGTTGGCTTCGTGGTCGACGGCCGAGACGACGATTTCGTCGCCCTTGTTGAAGGAGAGGGTGTGGGAGAGGTTGCGGAAGAGCTGGGTCGTCGAGGCGCCGAA
This sequence comes from Colletotrichum spinosum, assembly GCA_004366825.1. Taxonomy (NCBI): domain Eukaryota; kingdom Fungi; phylum Ascomycota; class Sordariomycetes; order Glomerellales; family Glomerellaceae; genus Colletotrichum; species Colletotrichum spinosum. Next base: position 69,404 of record QAPG01000022.1, on the reverse strand, counting down.
CACTTGTAGTTTGTGGCGTTAATGAGGTGAGTGTGAATGTGAGAGGGGATTCGCTTACCGATTTCATCGGGGGATGCGTTGATGTACTTTGCGCCGGCCTGGTAGCCTTCGTTATAAAAGGCCGTCGAACGCTGGCCTACTGCGTAAGAGGCCCCGAGCTGAACGTTTGTCTTGGAGAGGTAGTCTCGAATTCTGGGATGAGTTAGCAGGCCAATTTGTGAGACGAGGATGGTTAAGAAGTCGCACTGGTCAATGACTGTTCCCAGAGTCTGGCTGCCGCCTGCGTTGTCAAAGAAGACTTGGTCCTGAGCCAGAGCAGGGAACTGGGCTCTCACGGCCGCCATGTCGATGTGAGAGGACATATTTGGGGTTTCTAAAGTGTGATCTAGCGTGGTGCGATTGAAATGAAGCTTTACGGTAAGGGTCACGATGAGCAGACTCAGGTGAGCGGGAGGGAGGTGTCTTATGAGTTGTGAGATGAGATGAGTTGGCACACAGATTTGGGTTGATGAACGATGGGACTCATGCAACGCAACATGGACCGTCGTCACATGGGTTCATTCTTCAAGACGTTTCCCAGGCGGGGCAAAGACAAGGGACTGAGTTCAGCTACCTCAGACGAGCTGTGAGCTTCCCTATCGAGAAAACCAATGACCAAGAAGACGTGCCTGGAGCCGCAATTTGACGCCAGCGGACTAGGATGCATGACGTTGGCGCGACGCTTCCCCCTCTATCGGCGGGGGGAGCAACGTGGGGTCGGCGGCTGGGCGCGTGGCGGCTTGGACTGCTGGCCGTCCGAACTTTGTAGAGATTTGCCAGCGCACGGTTTGTAAGGTCGCATCACTTACATGAGAATAACTACTTGTACGCCAGAGAGAAAGTCAGTGGTGTGAAGGACAGTCTGTCTCGCCAGCTTCACCTTGTTGGGCTTCTGCCAGCGTCATATGTGTGAGAGTATGTGTATGTAGTATATCTATGTAGCGATTTGCATTGTATAATTCGTTCGACATTAGAGCCCTCACTTCACCCACAGTCAGTCACGACTTCAGATGGGAGATGCAAATAAAATGAGAGGGCTTTTACTGGCCAATATCGTCAACCCAACAGCTCGAACCCACTGCGTTCAAGCGCTTCAACAGACGGATGGTCCTCCGCATGCAATGGTCTGCTGCCATTGAGGCTGGCGGCTCGCCTGGGTTCGCTGTCGAGTGAAGCCTTTGGCGCTTGACCTGCAATGCAAGTCCCTGAACCGTGTCTGAGAAGCACCAGAGATCCGGAGTGGGTGTCGACACCCGACATGTCAGTGGAGGGATTCAATCTCGAATTGTCAAGCAACAGCCACCAAAGACGGTCCTGCCCCCAGAGAAGGTGGCCGGAGGCTGACGGCGGTGTGCGACACGACGGCCGACGACTACGGAGGACAGCGGCCGATGACGCAGGGGTGCCAGCGCCGCCCATGGGACGATTTGGCGCGAAAACAGCTGAGCTGCTCCTCTGTAATCGGGACAGTCCAGCGCAAGGAAAAAATTTATGTGGGACCTCAGCCCACGTCCGATCCAATATTGGATCAAGCGAAGAAGCTCTCGAACCTAGCCGTTGGCTTTTCCTTTCCTTTTTCTCTTGCAGCCCTTTTCTTTCTCGTGCCCGAGTACAGGCAAGAGGAGCCAATTGACACGACCAAGATGAAGCGCAAGGCCGATTCCCGCATCGACGACAAGAAGCCGTCCAAGAAGAAGTCCAAGACGAGTTAGCCACACGCACTCCAAAGCTGCACAGTTCCATCGCAGTCTGTCACCGTCTGTCGTCGCTAACACCGAGTTCCCAACACGCAGCCCTCTCGGCCGACGTCGCAAAGTCGCGCTTCCGCAAGGGCCTCTTTGACAAGAAGGTCCTCGAGTCCTACACCGCCGAATACGCCGAGTCGACCCCGTACAAGCACTCCGTCATCACCGGTCTCGTCGACGACACGCTCCTGCGCTCCGTCCGCGACGAGATCCGCGAGCACGTCTCCTTCACCCCCAAGGAGACGGACATTTACAAGATCCACCAGTCGGGCGACCTGGCGAACCTCGACGGTCTCGACGACGACGCCCTCGCCAAGCTCCCGTCCTTGCTGTCCCTCCGCGACGCAATCTACTCGGAAATCTTCCGCAACTATGTCTCCCACATCACCGGCTGCGGGCCCCTGAGCGGCCGCAAGACCGACATGGCCATCAACGTCTACACCCCGGGCTGCTACCTCCTGTGCCACGACGACGTCATCGGCTCCCGCAAGGTCAGCTACATCCTCTACCTGACCGACCCGGACAAGCCGTGGCAGCCCGAATGGGGCGGCGCCCTCCGCCTCTTCCCCGTCGACGAGCTCGAGGGCAAGGACGGCGAGGTCGCCAAGACCCCGGCGCCCGACCACACCAAGGTCATCCCCCCGGCCTGGAACCAGCTCTCCTTCTTCGCCGTCCAGCCGGGCGAGTCCTTCCACGATGTCGAGGAGGTCTACCACGCCGAGTCCAAGGCCCAGCTCGAACGCGACGGCGGCCGCGTCCGCATGGCCATCAGCGGCTGGTTCCACATCCCCCAGGTCGGCGAGGACGGCTACGTCGAGGGCGCCGAGGAGAAGCAGGTCAAGAACTCGGGCCTCATGCAGCTCCAGGGCAACCCGGACCAGCACGACACCCCCGCGCCGCGACCCGTCAAGGTCGACAGACCGGGCTCGAACCCCGCCGACGCCTTTGACGAGGAGGGCCTCGAGTTCCTGCTAAAGTACATTGCGCCGACGTACCTCACCCCGGACACGCTGGAGCAGGTGGCGGACCACTTTGAGGAGAACTCGAGCATCACCCTCGGCAACATCCTCTCCAAGAAGTTCAGCGCCCGCCTCAGGGAGTACGTCGAGTCCCAGGAACGGCAGCCGCTGCCCGAGGACAGTTCCGAGATCGAAAAGACGTCGGCCTGGCGCGTCGCCCGGCCGCCGCACAAGCACCGCTTCCTCTACCAGCACCCCGCGGCCGCCACCGAGCTCCGCTCCTCGGACGAGGAGAACCCGCTGACGGAGCTCCTCGACCACCTCCTCCCGTCGCGCCAGTTCCGCGAGTGGCTGCAAATGGCCACGGGCACCGTCGTCCAGGGCCACGAGTTCACCGCGCGCCGCTTCCGCCGCGGGCGGGACTACACCCTCGCCACGGGCCACGAAGGGAAACCCCGCCTCGAGTTCAACCTGGGCATCACCCCGAGCAAGGGCTGGGGCGATGACGACGACGACGACGACAGCGAGGAAGGAGCAGAGAAACCCGAGGAACAACAACACGAAGAACAGTCCAAAAAGTCCAAAAAGTCCAAAAAGAACAAGGGCAAAAACAAGGAACCCGAACCGCAAGAAACCGTCGAGGTCGGCGGCCACGAGGTCTACATGGCCGGCGACGACGAAGACGACGAGGACGCGGCCGTGTACAAGTCGAGCGGCGACGACGACAACATCCTCTTCTTCCAGGCCGCCGCGTGGAACAAGCTCACCCTCGTCCTGCGCGACGGCGGGACCCTGCGCTTCGTAAAGTACGTCGGCCGCGCGGCGCGGGGAGACCGCTGGGACGTTTCTGGCGCGCTCGAGATTGACGACGATGAGGGGGATAATGGCGGCGGCGAAGAGGGAGATGACGAGTCCGACGACGACGACGACGAGTGGAAAGGCTTCTCTGATCCGCCCGCCGCTGCGGATAGCGAGAGCGATTGAGGTCACTGTTCGTATTCATTTCTCCAAGAACCCCAGTCATGCTCAAGAAAATGGGCCGTGGTGGATAGATTCAAAAGTAATGATCAAATGATTTTCTCGTGTTCGAATATCGCTACATTTTCGAGAGCTCGCAGAGCCATGCCATGCTTGCAAAGACAATGAACACCATCGCGGACGAGTGTATATGCTTGCTTCACTTCCCTGTACACAAGAAAACAGGCCTCGGAAGGTCAACTGGCAACCCAGATAAACAATGCTAAATAAATCATCGCTAATCCCATGCACCTATGCACCCCTCCGTCAAAACGCCGTCTCAGCTCCCTTGGTCTTTGTTCGTCTACCTATGCAGGCCAAAGTGTAAAATGCCGTTTGTAAATGACGCCAGCTCATATCGCAGCAGCAACACCCCGGGTCTAAAACTTCTTCAACTGCTTTTCCGGCACCGTCCTGACGAACGCGTGCTTGAGGAAGTGCAGCCACACCTTGTTGTGCTTCTTCTTCTTCTTATTGTCGCCCTTCTTTCCCTTCTTTCCCTTCTTGTCTTTGTTCTTCTTGTTCTTCTTCTCTGCCTCTACGTCTTCCGAGTCGTACTCTTCGTCTTCCTCAACCTCTTCGTCACTGTCGTCTTCAAAGTCTTCCGCGAGAGCCTTGCCGTTTGCGCTCTGCTGCCCGATGCGGTGCGCCAACTTGACGTAGCTCCGCACCGTCAGGTCTGACAGCCTGTAAATCTTGTCGGTAAAGGTGCTGTACTCAACCTCGAACTCGAACGGGTTCGGCTTGGGCTTCTTGGTCTTGGGATCCTTGTCCTTGTGAATGCCGTCGCGCCACCTGCTCCCGGATGCGCCCTGCTCCTCCCGCGTCATGTCGTTGTTGATGTACGTCAGGTTCGCAAAGTACTGGGTGTATCCAAGGAAGGTCAGGGGCTGAGGCGCATAAGCCGGGCCGGGGCCGGTGCCCTTTGGCGGTGCCTCGGGGACGACCAGGTTCGGGTCCTTTGACAAGTCTGGTTGCTTTCCCTTGCCCTTCTTTCCTTTCTTGCCCTTCTTGCCCTTCTTCTTCTTGGCCGCCTCGATGTCGCGCTTCAGCTCCTCGTGCACCGAGTCGTCGTCGGTCGGGAGTTCGGCCGGTGGCAGCGTGTTGGTGAACGAGTCGGTCCACACGGCTGCATTCTCGAGGCCGGAGATGTTGTACTCCAAAACGCGAATGGTAGGGAAGTAGTTCGGGACGATGCTGGGGCCGATGAGAGACAGGTGGTATCGCTCCGCGTACTTTCCACCCAGGTCCTTGGATGGCTTCTTCTTCTTGCCCTTCTTGCCCTTGGCCTCGGACTCGAACGACTCTGAAAACACCTTGGAGACGTTCGGAAGCTTTGCCCAGCCCTCTCGCAGCTCCTGGAGGTAGTCCGCTGTGGACTGAACATTGAGCTCGTCCTCAAATGCTTCGCGCTCAATCTCGTCGTCAACGAAGTATCCATCAACGCCGTTGATTCGAATCTCCTTCGTGTCGTGAACGATAAAGTGGTCGATGTTCATGTGCCCGTACAGCGAGCCCACGACGACGTCGCGGTACTGCCGCATCCAGAGGTTGTACTTTTGCCAGCACGTCTCGTCCCAGTTCTTCTTGCTGTCGGTGCGGGCAGGAGGCACGTGGCCCATGAGGATGGCCTTCATGCCTCGCTCGCGAAGTAGCTGCAGCTGCACGCGGAGCCACTCCATCTGTTTGAAACCCGGCTCTGATGGCTGTTGGCAATCGTCGACGCCGGCGTTTCGGTCGAAGAAGTAGAGCGTGTTCAGACTGAAGACTGCCAGCTTGCCAGGGATCACCTCGACGTTGAACCAGCCGCCAAAGCCGAACGAATGGCGCTGCTCCTCCGGAATGAAGCGCCTCCAGATGTCGGAATAGTAGCCCAACCACTTATTCGGACCTGGCAGGAGGATATTGTGGGGTAGGATGTCGTTGTTTCCAAAGGTCGGGATGACGGGCACTGCCATGCGCGACGCGTCGTTGACGTCTCCAAAGGTCTCGACGAACTTGTCGGCGATTAGGCGGTTGGTGCCAAGGACCTGGCTCGCGCTGCGGGGGATATCTTCATCGCTATCGTGACGGGCTGAATCACCCGTCCAAATGACGAAGTCGATGTCGTCGGCGATGTTCGCAGCGATCCAGTCAAAAGTCGCGTTCACGAGCGAGATGGGGGAATCGCAGTCGGAGGTTTCGGCGCCATAGTAGCCTGAAGGGCCTTTGCCTCGGTGACAGGCAATGTCCTCTTGTGTGGATGTATGGGCTTTGTAGAATTGATCGGGGTGAAAATCTGAGCGCAAAGCGCACCTGTCAGTTGATTGTCGCGTTTCTGAGTTCTTCTCAAAGGCTTTCTTGTGGAACAGCTTGTGCTGGCCCTCCAGCCGAGAGCCATCGCACAAGGCCTGCAGCGCCAATGCTGATGACGTCTAGTGATTTGTATCCTCGAATCGCAGCCGACGTACCTGTGATGTGTAGAAACTTGCCGTTTAATCGACGAGTCTGCTTCTTTGATTGTACGTCTACAACTGCATCTGCAGCTGGGTTCGGTAGACCCAGGACTTTCTGCTGCCCGCTGGCGACAGGTGAAGCAGTGACGCCATGCAGAAGTGCGAGCTGCAGCGGCAGCAAGCCCACTATTGCGGGTAGAGACCGCATTGCTGGGAGCGAACCAAACCCCACGTCGCGGTTGGTTTGATGTTCCAGCTGGGACGACGGCAGCAGCAGGAGCAGCAGCAGCCCCAAGCAAGGACGAGCGAAGGGGATCCGAGCTGAGCTGAGAGAGAAAAAAAGGTGTGTATGCACAGTAGGTGAGGGCGCCTGTTGTATGTCGCGAAACCAAGAGCGAGTAAGATGGCGACGGTTGCTTTCTCAGGTTTGAAGAAGGGTTGGACGGCTTCCAAGGTTATTAAACCATGATTTTGTGTCTTCCCTGAGCTTCTGGAGATGCCCGTAGAAAACTACACAGTACTTGATGAGCGAGGGCGGTCGGTGAAAAAAAAGAACAGGGACTGACTGGTTTCCTTGGAGTGGCCGTGACTTGACTTTCAGGGCTCCGGGGCTGGGCGAGGCGGGCGCAGGGACCAGGGAGCTGAGATGACGGTGGTGGTGGTGGAGGTGGAGGTGGTAGGTAGTCTACCTCACCTACTACCTACACGTGTGCTACGTGCTACAGTACTGGTGACTGCTCGACTGACGGTGACCGACAGAGTGATGGACTGACTGACCACGAAGTGGCAGTTGAGTCTGAATTTTTGTCTTGTCTAGTGTGCAGCTTGTGGTATGCGTACAGAGACAGAATACTCATTCGTGCTGCTTCGACTGACCTGACCGACAGACGACCTGAGTGAAGCCAGGGGGCCAACCACGTCAGAGTAAAAGTTCGAGGGAAGAACCTGGCCGGACTGTGGCCTGCGATGGTGGCATCCGGGAGAGCTCGACGGAGCCTAAAATACACCTAAAAACCGGCCAGCAAACTCGAGGGGTGATCCTCCCGTCACCCGCTGCTGGGGTAATCAATCTGACGGTCGGGAAGAATAAAAATGATGATGCCTTGTGGCGCGGTGATCGTATAGACGTTACTGCTGGTGACCAGCGTCAACTGGGGTAAAGGATGTCTTTTACGGTCAAGTGATGGGCTCAGGATGCAATGCGAAAAGCAAACCAGACTGCTTCTTATTATGTGCTGCGGCCTCCCGTCACATCCGACCAATCTACATGGCACAGTGTCGCATGCCATCGCCATCGTCTACCCATTCAGGTTCACAGAGGCAACCACAGGACGCGACGGACGACACGCTACTCCCCGCCTCCCACCCCCTCTCGTCGTGGTGCAAGTCGCTGAAAACCCTCGCAAAGTTTGACCATCAAGGTTCCTGCATCCTACGCTGTACTGCGTAGTCATGACTGGAACCCTTCACCGACTGGGCTTTTGGTCTCCAGTTTCCAGTGCATCGTAGGGTATCGTGTGGTATCGGAAGGCCAATGGCACGCACAGTCGATGCCAGTTCACAAGGCTGAAAACTTAAGATTCAGCAGCCAATCGAGCAACAGCCCCCAGACACGTGTGTTCGTTGCGCGACACCCCCAAACTGTTCTTGGAGAAGGGGTCCCCTCGTGGCTGAGACTGCGCTCCCAACCGTGACGACACACGATCACTAGCAGCAGCAGCAGCAACAGCACTGGCCCCTCTCGAAGCAACAGCAAGCAGCAGGGCACAAAGTAACACCGCACACGGCGAGCCTTGCCCTATCCCATCGCATTCAACCAGCCGGGCCATGATCCTCTTCCTTGAACGTTGCCGCGCCATCTTCCTCCATGCTCTATGCATTAGGAAAAATAAAAAATAAACTGGTCTTGGGACCATTCTTCTGACCGCTGGACTGCAACACACATAGCTGTCCTGCGTCGCAGCATTCCGGGATGGGCTGGCTTGCCGCACTGGCTGGCGCGAGTCAACACGGCACTTGCCCGCCTCCGTCGCTTGATCTGCCAGCCGCCCCCACGATGGGGCCCCGTGATGCTTCCGATACACCACACATTCATCATTTTCTGTCGCCCGTCTTCGATATTGTTCCGCTCGAAAGTGACAAGGGTAAGCTTCTCTTCATGCTGCCGCGAATATGGCAGCGACCTTGCAGCGGCACAGTATATCAGAGTTGGGCTCGTGTCCGTTTCCTCTCGCCTGATCTGTCACCAAGTCTGACGTCATGTCTCCCCATTTTCGCTCATGCGGCTTCAGGTCTGCTGGCCGACTTTGTCTGGAAATAGAGGCAAGTGACGGGAGGCTGACAGGCCGCTGACAGTAGCACTGCCCAATCACAAGGTCTCGCTTTCCCCGGATTTCCAGTCTTGATGATCGTTGCTATTGTGATGCACCCTCTCTCCCAGTCGGGGTCAGTTGACTGAACATCACATTTCGATTCCTTCTTGTAGGGGTCCAGCCAGTCAGTCCGACTTCATGTGGCCGGTAACACCAGCACCGGTCACCATACCAACACCGGCATCGAGCCGATGTTAGGCGACAGCAATACCGCCCATCTTGGCAGGAGGCAGCCCGTCAAACGCAGTTGATCCCTTTGCAGCTTGTTGGCATCGGCGTCGAGCTCGGGGAAATAGTTCGGATCAAACAATCAACTGATTGGGCAAGCTTGGCCGGGAGAAGCACCGCGGAAGAACAGCGAAACTTGACCGGGTCGATTTCCAGATCATGCACTTTACGGGTACAGTTGGAAGTCATCTAGCCCCACTATTTTCAAGAATCTGGGACTAAGCCGAATTCGCCTTAGCGTTTCAGCTCTCAGGTATCCACATCGACTCCAAAAGTTTTCTTCGTCGTCTGCTGCTGCTCGGTTTCCTTCCCTTTGACAATACATTCACGCAACACGATCCTGTCAAATTCGCAGTTTACCTTTGTCATGTTTCTTGCACTCCCAGGTTATCGTTGCAAGATCATACAGCCGCTCGTTTGAGGGTCGTCATCGCTCTTCGCTTCCGTGATGGCTTCCCATGGTTAAATGCGGCGACATACTACAAACAACAACGCACCTTGGGCATCTTGAAGCTGCTCACTCGTGCTGGATCTTCAAGATTTCAACGTCTGTAGAACTGCGCAGAGCTTCCTCCCTGCTGGTCCACTACAGATGCCTCAATTGATACACAAAGAAATAGGAGACTGTAGGCAAGAACTCGCCTGGTGAAACATGTCGCGACAAATGCTGGGATATCTTGATCAAAGTTTTCGTTCGTGATAATACATGCAGAAACCACGGCGCAGCCCCTACGCTGGTGCGGGAGTCGGTCCCTTGAAATATTTGCTGGCCACCAATGGCATCTTGGACACCGTCGCCGACCTCTTCTTGCCTCTGACCACCACGTCCAGCTCCGTGCCCGACTTGTGCAATCCCTCCATGACGTAACCCATGGCAATGTTCTTGCCCAGTGTAGGGCTGGGCGAGCCGCTGGTGATGACGCCCACCTTCTCGCCCTCCTTGGTGAAGATCTCGGCTCCCTCGCGCGCAGGGGCGCCGGCGACGACGAAACCGACTCGGCGCCTCTCGATGCCGGTGCCGCCCTTGCTCTTGGGCACGAGCTGCTTGGTGATGACCTCGGCACCGTGGAACCCGCCCTTGGCCCTGCGCTCCTTGGGGATAACCCACGAGAGGCTGCCCTCGACCGGCGTGGTCGTGTCGTCGATGTCGTGGCCATACAGACACATGCCGGCCTCCAGGCGCAGACTGTCACGGGCGCCCAGTCCGGCGAGCTGGAGCCTCTCGGGGCCGCCGACCTCGAGCAGAGTGCGGGCAAGTGGATCCGCCTCGCCGTTGGTCGACCTGAAAGAGATCTCGAAACCGTCCTCGCCCGTGTAGCCGCCACGGCTGATCATGGCGGGCTCCGATGTCGTCTTCCACTCGCCGTTGACCTTGTACTTGAGCTTGGCGAACCCGGTGTTGCCAAAGTACAGCTGGTTCAGGTCGAGGCCGTCGGCCGGGTCGATGACCTCTTGGAGGATCTCGGCGGCCTGGGGACCCTGGAGGGCGACGAGTCCGTAGCCCTCGAGAACCTCCCACCAAAAGTCGCTGCCCTCGGGCTTCTGCAGGTCGGCCGTCTGCTCGGTGAGGTACTTGAAGATCTTGTCTCGCGTGCCAGCGTTGGAGACGACGGCGTACTCGTTGTCGCCCAGGCGAGTGATCATGGTGTCGTCGACGATACCTCCCGTCTCGGGCCAGAGGAAGGTGCTTAGTTTGCTCGAGTTGATGGGCATGTCGGCGACGCTCGACGGCGTCACCTTTTCGAGGAACGACGCCGCCAGCGGGCCGGTGAAGCGGTGCTGCACCATGTGGCTGACGTCGAAGAGCGAGGCGTGGTTGCGGGTGAAGTGGTGGGACTCGGCGAGACTCAGGCCGGTGTACTGCACGGGCATGTGATGGCCGCCGAAGATGACCATCTTGCCGCCGTGTGCGACGTGGAAGTCGTACAGCGGCGTCTTGTCCTGTTTCGAGAACGCCGCCAGCTTCTCCTTCCAGCTCTTGCGTTCCGAGGAGTAGAAGCGCGCCGGGGATGCGGTCATCGGAACCGGCGCCGAGGCAGGCGCCAGGCCGGGTTTCGTTGCGCCGAGGGCGAGGAAGCGCCCATTGCGGCAGGATGAAGTGACGAACGGCCTAGCTGACCTGGCAGCGGCGATGAGTCGTAATCTGGTCATTTTGGCGGTCAATTGGCTATTCTGTGAAGGCTGATGTCAAAGTTCTCCTGAGAAAGTAAACCTCGAGGAACGCGGGGAGCTATGAGGTAGTTCAATGCCCGATAACACGAGGTACGATAAGGAAGTGTGGGTCCGCCTCGGTCAAGGAGCCGAGATCACGGCTGCTATCCGAATGATTGTGCATGGCCAGCAGCATCATGTCGGAACGATACGCTTGATGGAAGTTTTGACCGAAAACTCAGTGCTCTAGACGATAGTGTCAAAATGCCTGTTCCCTGCCCATTTCGTAGTCGAACAAGTATGTGCTCGCGGAAGCGGCGTGGAGTTTGCATTGAATTGCTCTGTCTGGAAATCTAAGAGGTACACACCACTCGTGAAATTTGACCAGACAGATTGTCATGCCTACCTTGCGGGTCCGGATTTGTCTTGGAGTGTTAGCTAATTACTGTAGAATTTCGCTGCCATCGGGTGTTGGGAGACCATTCATTCGGGCCTGCAGGCATACCCATCATGGCCTTTCGGACAGTCAACCGATTCAGATCGAAGAAATACACTGTCTCATCTGTCTTCGTTTCGACCGCCCGCCACGGCGAGTTGCACCTCGGTGATTTCGGCTTTCGCACCTTGCCAGAAAACCCTAACTACTTGTCGCTCGGCAGAGGGGACTGGGCCAAGCTGGTGTCGACTCGAAGCCCCAGCGGAACTAATTACCAACTTTCAACAAAATAATTGTGAGAGCGCTTGAGTACACTTTAGCGATGACTCGAGAAGATTTCCAGATAAGCTCTTCAAAGCTATCCTTCAGTCCGCCGAGAGCATCCGCGTCCATGCGGAGGCAAACACGGCCTGGTGATAAACATGGAGTAAAGATGAACGCTTGTCATCAGGAATCCCAGACAAAAAAGAGAGTGTTATGCTGAACGTGGTCGAACTCCGCGACAGAAAGGCTACCGATCGATGGTCGGAGTCCGCGCCGTACAATATCTGATAACCGTGGCCTTGACACTCGGGCAAACTGCGACCCAATCACAGGAGCTAAACCAAAGTGGGAATGCGACGCCTTCACATCAGCCTCTGTCACTGTCGGTTAAATGTGGACCGAAATGCTAAACATTTCTGACCATGGGCCGGGAGTTGGCCAGGCCGCGACCCAGCGACATGGAAAGACACAGCAAGCGAGCCAGGCAGTAGCCGTCAATGGATGAAGACGTCCGGCGTCCAGATCTGCCCAAATACGCGTAGACAAACTTGGTATCCGTACAGATGCCGTGCTTAAACGTCATTTGGCCTTTTGGGGCGCGAATGGAGCCGGAGATGAGTGGTCGATCAATCATCTGTCAGAAAGAATTGCCAAGCGGAATGCGTAGGAAACTTGGCTTCCGACAATGGAGGACGCGACCATGGCTAGCACGCAGTAATCTCGAGGCAAGGTCGGCTCTATCTCGATGGCACGGAGCTAGCAGACGGTTTTTTCGCGACGTGTGTGACACCAGGAAGCTTAGCCGGTTATCAGATCGAGATGCTCATTCTCTCCAAGGGAAGAAGAAACAGTCACTAGCAAAATGGGCTGTCGCAGGGCCGAGACGCACATGCCAGTCGCACGGCTTGAATAGACAACAAAATGGTTGCGTTGCTCGAGCACGACGAACAGCATCAGATAAACATCAGACTCGACGCGCGAGAGCTCATGAGGCGCTGCGGACGATGTAACGCGCAGAGCAGCGTGAGCAGTGGTGTGGGAGCGAAAGCCACAAACGACCACATCGCGCGATGCAGGGAGGATCGCTGATGGAGTGCGGCATTGCGTGGGCACTCGCCACAGCTTGCCTGGGGCTGGCTAGAGTGTTGCAGCAGTTTTCGATCCCTAAGCAGAAGGCTCGATGGCTGCGCACAGCCACGGATGGGGGCATCGGCACCAATTGTGCGGTGGTTGACATGGGACAAGACCACGGCCACGGCCACAGACCACGGGCCACGAGCCACGAGCCACGAGCCATGAGCCACGAGCCACGCTCTCCAAGACCTGATCCGTCACCTGTGCCGTCGACGTGCTTTGTTCTTGCCTTGAGAGGAAGGAAAAAGAATCGACAAATGTGATGCTAAAAAGCACCTCATATGTTGGAGGCAGAGCTCGGCAACCACCACGCCCCGCAAAAAAGCGAGTACAGCTGCCACCAGTACGGAGCATAGGATGCATCTCCTGCATTGTAACTAACCCCCAGTCGTTACGGAGCAAACTGTTCTGCCATCAGCTCCAGCACGTTCACAAATAGACCCCGCAAGGGCTGCGACTCGGCCAATGGGAGAACATGGAGTTGCGGGTTCTCCGTTGAAAACTATACGGAGAGAAACTTTACGGCGTCGCATCCGTAATGGACAGCACGCTTAGCAGCACTTTTAGCACCCTCTAGCCTCTGCTCTTAGCGTTCGAACCTCGGGCTCATCCCCGCTGATAGCCCGCTGCCTTACCACAGCAGCTACCTACCTTCAGGTATCCCTGCACTAAAAAGTGAGTTTTCGGCCTCCGTTTGGCCAATGGCCGTCTGCCAGCACCGTCCGCTTTCGCGCTTCGCGCTCCCTTTTGGCTGTTGCTTCCTCTCGGCCCCGTTCCTCCCATATCAAATTTCACAACTGGCTCATTTCGATTGTGGGTTCAACAAAGCTGCATCGTGATCTTTCTCTTTTCCCATACCCGAGTTTCTTTCGTCCCTCTTCCTCCCTCTTTGCCATTGTCCTGAGGGCCCTGGTCCTCCACCTTTCCCTACCTAGGTTCCTCCCACGACACACCCCTCTCTCGCATGCGCCAGCCCACACCAGAGACAGCCATCTGCTCACCAATTTGCCATTGTTAGCTGTCATCCCAGCTCGCATTGCAGCTCCCGTCTGCCACACCTCACCACACAGCCGATACCGACAACGACAACTGGCGCGGACACGGATACGGTTGCCTCATGCCATTCTAATCTCCGTTCACTACACCCAACCAAACTGCCGCCCCGTCTCTGTCGCCTCTCCGTTGCATGCTGCAGCCTGCGGTGCCTGTATCTCTACCTCTTTTGGACGAAGCTCCACAGCTAGCTGCAGTGTTGAGCGCAGGCCGAGGCGAGCCCGGCTGACAACGCCCGTATCGGGAACCATCACCTCACCCCGGGGGACACCCCCCAAGCGATACCCTATTTCCTGTCACAATGTCCACCGAGCCGTCCCCTCGCGCTGTGAGATTTTCCAACGGCGACGAAGAATTGCGCCCAGAAAAGATCATGCCCCAGCGTCCGCTCCCCGTCGCCGCAGACTCGGACAACTCTGCCTCGTCTGCCGATTCACCCGGCGACCCCCATGCCCTCGAACGGCAGGACGCGCTGGGCTCTCTCGCCAGGTACTCTGAAGGCCATGTTGGCTCCGTCTCCAATCTCGTTCAGGCTGCCGTGACGAACGGCACCACTCGAAGTATGAGGAGCAACACCAGCGACGGCGAGGGCGTCTATGTCAACGGCGCCCCTTCGTCAAAAGTCCAACGGCCTAGCGCTCCTGCGAGGACGCCCTCTAATACCTACGCTCCAGCCGCCCACCGCAGGCCGCAACCACAGCCGCCTCCGTCCTTTGTCGAGACCGTTCGAGCATCGTCGAGAGGTCGTCCCCGTCCCAGCGAAAGGTTTCGCCAGCAAGAACGCGCATACGTCCAGAGACTGCGTCAAGACAATGTCGATGGATATCCGTTCGACGGCTACGCCAACGGATTGAGCCAAGGCGGTGACTCCGACTCCGAAGGGGAGACGCCCTCTTCCGAAGGGCCATTCGACGACAGATACGACCAAGAGACCATCATGTTCTACGGAAACGACGACTTACAGCCGACCGACGAAGATCTCAAGGACCCCGCAAACAAGGAACGGTTGGAATGGCACGGCATGCTCGAGGCGGTCCTGACCGGAGACGTCGTCAGGCAAGAGAAGAAGCGCTTGATTGGCTCCAATGAGACAGCCGTGGGAAACAGTGGACAAAAGGCGGAGCTGTGGCTGGGCATCCGCTCCAAAGTATGCGGGAGGCATCTCCCGGTGCAGAGGAGAATGGTGGAGGAGGCTCGGGGGACGTTGGATCGCATCCTGGATGAGATTATCAATTTCTCAGTCAAGGGCGAGAGCGAGGCTGGAAAGCCGCCATACGAACAAGTCAAGGACATCGTCAAGAAGATCGAGAAATGCGAGAACCTGTATCCGTCGTGGACCTCTCTGGAAGCCGAACACTCCACCGCCGCCTCTCCGCTGTTCCGCGAGGCCTCTGAATCCATCCTATCCTGGTACAACACGAACGAGCTCATCAACACGGAATTGGCCATTCTCAAAAAGTGGGTTGGCAACGACGAGCTGGACTTTACACGCACGCGGCAACGTTCGCCTGTGGGCAATGGCATCACGGACGACTCGTCTTTCCTCGACCGACTGATGAAGGAAGATGGACTGAAGTCCCTGTACGATGAAGAATTCGACAACGTCAAGAACAAGGACGCTCACAAGGGCATGCTGCCGGGCATATCCACCGTCATCAACAAGTCGAAAGAGACGCTGATTCGCAACTTTGCCACGTTTCAAAAGCGCCATTTACCCCCCTACATCGAAGAGCTGCTCACTCTCATCAGCTTCCCGTCCCGCCTGATCGAGGAAATCATCAAGATGCGGCTTGCTTACGCCAAGAAGGTCAAGGAGTCGGCTCAACAGAATCCCATGATGCAGGACCAGATGATCGGGCAGTTCCAGCTGCTGCTCAAGCTCGCCATCCGCATCAAGATGGAGTGTCTTATTGTGACACAGCCAGAGCCCGGCTGGGAGCTGCCGCCCTGCATCGACGAGTCGTTCGACCAGGTCGTTCTTGACGCCCTCAAGTACTACTTCAAGATGCTCAACTGGAAGCTCAGCGGCAACAAAAACACCTTCAAGGAGGCCGAGCTGCTCTTCCAAGAGTGGGATTTCGCCAACGATATTGGGAGCCACCTCCAAGGTGGTGACGTCGAGGTTGCGGAGCAGTTCAGCTCCTTGACGTTCAAGGCCATCAATCGCTTGAGCGTGACGTTCGAGAAGGAGCTCCAGGTGAAGCCGAAGGAGAGCACTGTCGAGATGAGCAAACGATATAAGCAGTGTCTGGACTCGGTGCGTGTGAGACAGCGAATGCTCCAACGATTCTCGAGGATGCTGAGCGAGAACTACGAGAACGCGTCGGATTTCAGTATAGCCTTCACGCCCGAGAAGCTCCAAGAATTTTACGACAGGCTGATCACGTCCGGCCATTTCCAGGTCTTTACTGAGCTTTACGAGTCCGAAGGCATCTTCATCATGGCTTCATCGTCTCTGGCTGACCGACACGACGCTATCCAGTCCATACTTGGTCTCAGCGCTCCGGAGCAGTTCGCCGAGGATCACAGTGACCCCTACATCCTGATCCTGCGACCCGAGAGTACCCCACACTGGTTCGGCGATGTCGTGCCCGTCGCTGTACAGGAACGCAATATCGATCTCAAGAAAGGCCACATGCGGCTGGTGGCCGCTGGTGCTCAAGCACGCCTCGTGAACGCGAGGAAGGCCTTCCTCGACGCTGTGGATATGCACGTCGATCTCGTGGTGGAACAGAGGTCGAACCTGCACAAGGTCAACTCGCGTCTCATGGAGATCAGACGCGTCGCATACAAGCTGTCCAACAACTTCATGGACAGTGTCGAAATTATCCGGAAGCAGACGGAAGGCAGAGAGGTCCAGGAGCTCATCCAGACATGCTTCGTCTTCGCGACAGAGTTTGGCCAGCGGTCGCTTCTCGTCATGGACAGCAACCGAAAACAAATGAACAACCTCAAGCTGACCAAGCTGGCGTTGGACTGGGTGAGCTTCATCTGCGACGACTGTATCGCATCGGATCGAAAGACGTTCCGATGGGCGGTCTTGGCTCTGGAGTTTGCCATGGGGATGACCAGGGGCAGGCACATTCTGGCCCTTGGCGAAGACGAGTATGCGAGGCTGCGGGCCAAGGTGGCGGGCTGTATGTCTCTTCTCATTTCGCACTTTGACATCATGGGGGCGAGGTCGAACCTCGCCGCCCAGGCCGAAAAGGAGCGCATCGAAGCCCTTGTCGGTCAGTTCAAGCGTCTCGATAAAAATCGGATGCTTGACGATCACGAGGCCTCCAGGTACATTACGGAACAGCGCCTGGAGGAGCTCGACAAGGTGGACGAGATCCGCAAGGCAAAAGAAGCCGAGCGCCAAGCGCTAGGTCGAGTGCTCGAAGGGAACAACGAGGTGGATCGCTCCCTCGCGTATCTGTCGTCGTCGGCAACGAATGTCACGATGCGCTGGCAGCAGGGTCATTTTGTCGGTGGCGGTACCTTTGGCAATGTCTACGCCGCCATGAATCTCGACTCCGGTCACCTCATGGCCGTCAAGGAGATTCGTCTGCAGGATCCCAAGTTGATTCCGACCATTGCGGAGCAGATCAAGGAGGAGATGGGGGTTCTCGAGGTGCTCGACCACCCCAACGTCGTGTCTTACTACGGTATCGAAGTGCACCGAGACAGGGTCTACATTTTTATGGAATTTTGTCAAGGTGGCTCTCTCGCCAACCTTTTGGAGCACGGTCGCATCGAGGACGAGCAGGTCACCATGGTGTACGCGCTGCAGCTGCTCGAGGGTCTCGCGTACCTTCACGAGAGCGGCTTCGCTCATCGCGACATCAAACCAGAGAGTAGGTCCATCCCCCGAGCGCCCCATGTCCCATCACGCTAACTCGCACAGACATCCTCCTCGACCACAACGGAATCATCAAGTACGTCGACTTTGGCGCGGCCAAGGTCATCGCCAGACAGGGCAAGACGCTCGTGCAGGACATCACGGCCACGAAACCCAACAAGTCCATGACCGGAACGCCCATGTACATGTCCCCGGAGGTCATCAAGGGTGAGAATCCGGGCAGGGCCGGCTCTGTTGACGTTTGGTCCCTTGGCTGCGTCATCCTGGAGATGGCCACGGGCCGGCGTCCCTGGGCCAGCCTGGACAACGAGTGGGCCATCATGTACAACATTGCCCAAGGCAACCCGCCCCAGTTGCCGACGACGGACCAGCTCAGCCCGCAGGGCATTGACTTTTTGAAGCGGTGCTTCACCAGGGACCCGAAGAAGCGGGCGTCGGCCGTCGAACTCCTCCAACACGAGTGGATCATGACGATCAAGAGTCAGGTGGTGGAGCCGCCGACGCCGAGCGACGCCAGCTCGGTCCAGTCCACGCCGTCGACGCGGAGCAACACAAACGACGGCTTCTACTAGCGAGAGAACTCGCCGCTCAGTAACGAACTCCCTTGCGATGAGGAACCGACTTCGCCGTAGTTTCTTTCTTTGTAGTTTTTTTCCTTTGGTGGCCCCGGCCAAACACTTTCTTCGAAGACATACAGCACACGATTATTCACCGTATCGGGTAACCCCCAGAAATTGCATCAGCGAAGCGTTCGGAGTCATTTCCTCGAGGGTCTCTGCTTTTTCTGGTCGGGGGTTTTTTGTAAAGGGTAGCAACAGCCAGCCGTGGCCTGGGGAGGAGTGGCAGACCCGCAGCCTCAGATGGCACGCACACGTACACGAACATGAACGGGATCAGGGAAACCAGGAATATGGGAGGTTGCCGCGAGGCCAGATCATGTCATACCATGTAATACGAAATAATACCCGCTGGCCGTCCATACACTGTGCTTTGAAACGTTGCGGCTCCTGTCGTTTGAGTGACGGCACAACCCGTACTTGTAGATGAACCATGCCCTCCCTGTGCGGTGTGTAGACGAGCGTTTTTCCGTGTACGTCTGTCTCCACGATGCATTATGCAAACCGAATATCAACACTCACGCCGCAACACCGGCCTCGAGAATTTCAAACCGGTCCCCCTCGGAATCCAACGCGGCCAGCGCCCCAAAGGGCAACGTGACCATGGGCGAAGTATGCCCTATGTCGACGTTCATCAAAATCGGAAACCCCCTCTTGGCCAGCCTGCCTCGGCACAGCAGACCCCTGAAAACGGCGGCGTACTCGGCCCTCGCCGCGTCGGTGGTGTACCCGTAGGGCCTGCCGACGACCAGGCCCGCGATCTCGTCGAAGACGCCGTGGGCGGCGATGTCGGCCACGGCCTGGCGGATTTTGGCGACGGGGGCACCCCTGGAGAGGTCCGCGTCGGCAGTGGCGGATTCGAGGAAGAGGATCTTGGAGGCCCAGGAGCGCGGCGCGAGGGAGGGGACGGAGAGGATCCGGGGGAGGATGGTGAGGCAGCCGCCGAAGAGGGGCCCCTCTGCGCGGCCTGGGCGGAGCCAGGTGTAAGGCGGGGAGGGGAGGAGGGATCGCGGGGCTGCTGTGGCGGTTTTGGAAAAGGTGAAGAAGTAAGGGGGCAGGAGCGGGGCGTAGAAGCGCGAGCGGGGGACGGGGCCGAGGGGGGAGAGGGAGGTGAGGCAGCGGAGGAGGTGGGAGAGGTTGAAGTCCTGGAGGTAGCCGTCGTCTATGTCTTTTGAACGGGCGACGGATCTCCTGGGGAAGGACGCGACGGAGGAACTGGTGGAAGTCGCCGCCTCGCCGAGCTCGGTGACGGGACAGGGGCCGTAAAAGGTGCGCAACCCCGTGATCTGCGACAGCGCCCAGTGGAGGATGGTGATGTCCGAGTACCCCACGAAGATCTTGGGGTTCCGCCGGACGGTGTCGTGGAGGCTCGTGTCGCGGACGAGGCGGGGCACGAGTTCCGTCATGAGCGAGCCCCCGATGGTGCAAAAGATTGCGTCGACGGATGGGTCCGAGAAGGCGGCGCGGATCTCGGACAGGCGGTTGTTGATGCAGGCTTCAATGTTTGCGCCGTCCGACGCCACGAGGTCCTGCTCTTCGCCTTTGGGGGCGAAGATGATGGTGACCGTGTACCCGAGGGACTCGAGGAGGGCGCGGGAGCGGGACAGCGGGTCGGGGAGGACGTAGTTGATGCGGTTGGAGGGGGAGATGAAGGCGATCTTGCCATTTGGGGGCAGGGGTTTGGGACGGAGAGGAGGGGTCGTCATTGTGAAGTCAAGATTGGTGATGTTTTGGTTGTTTTGCTGGGGAGATTGGTGTGTGTGGTCGAGGTTGATTTGGCCTTTATAAGAGCGTCCATCCGGGTGGAAGAGGGGAACATCTATACTAAACCGGACCCGGTCGAGAAGAGAAGTCCATTCGAGCACCGGCATCTCACTTCCGGGCGCGGTTCGTCTCGCAAATGAACCCGCGCGCTTGCCTGCCAAAAATCCCTGCAGAGCTGCATAAACAAGTCAACGAATGACACGACATGTAAGCTGCATGACGTAAAAATGTGAGCAGAATCCCTCAGGCGGACGACGTGAACTGCTGCCTCGCTGTTATCGATTCTTTGGGTACGGCGGCCGATGAAAGGTCAGTCAATCGCGGATCCGGAGTGGGGCTCTCGGCGCCGATGAAATCGACGACCTCCGGGTCGGGAATCCCTGGTGTGGGTCCCGTCAATGTCGAATACGTAGCCAAGACGGCACGAAACGTCTCGTGGCCAGGCAGCCGTCCACCACCGCCGCCCAACTCTCCACGGTTATTGAATGGGCCTGTTTGGAACCTGATGGAACTGCCATCGGGGTCCATGCGGAGATAAGCTCAAGCTCCGCATGTGCTTCATCTCCGCCTGTGGCGGACGCTTCTTATCTTCGGGCTCTCCAACGTGGCTGGCTTTGGTCCATATGTTTTTAGCGACGTTCGCATTCTTTTGAAAAGATACAACCAATTTTTTATGATCACGGATACGCTGCTGTCCATGATTTGGGTTTTTGTTCACATACCCCTGTGGTGTGAATAGACAATAAGCGCACATTTGACATTGAAAAACGGTCGAAATTGGTGATGATGCTCGAAGCGCTGGTCATAGTGTGCGCTTCTTCTTTTGCTAACCCACGTGATTCCTGAGTTTTCAAGGCAAGTTCAGTAAGCCAAATGCACATCAAAGTTGTACTATACATGCCTTTCGTCATACACATGGCAACTGGGACTGGAGCTTATGGGGTGTCGATTCTAGGTCACCAGAGGCCGCTCCTCAGAGCTCCCACGAACACTCCTCACGCGACCAAACTCTCAACAGAGTCGAGTTCTCCATCTAACCCTAGTTGCCAAATAGATCCAAGCTGTGATCAATGAGCCAGCTTATCCCCTCCTCCCTCCAATCGTCCGTCTCAACAGCGGTGCCGTTGATGGCAAAAACGACGTCACTGCCAGCCCCTCCCTCCAGCGTGTACTCTGGCCACGATCCCAAGCCGGGCGCACCATTAGGGTCAAGCCCCGTAAAGAAGTTTATCCACGCGCAGGACATGGTTTTCGCCAGCGTTATCGCCTTTTGAGTGTACACTGTGTCGTTGCCACCAAAGGGGTTGACATCGTAGCCGTCGCCCTGAAGGCTGTAGAAGACAAAAGCAACCTGTCGAACGACCTAGTCTTAGATATTGCCACCCAATTGAAGCGATCTGTTGAGCAAGCTAAAAAGCCGCAGCGACTCACCTCAACAAAGTGAGTTGATCCAATGTAGGGCGGGTTCCCGTTCACCGTCACGTCGAAGCGGTACGCGTACGAAGGCACGCCATGGTTGGCCCACGCAACGTTCGCCCGGCGTCTGAGGAAGTGAAAGGCGCTGTAAGCATGCCGTCAGTGCCTGCGGCCCTCACCCAAAAGTAAAAGAACAAGAAGACAAAGAGGATACACACCGATCTCCGAAGTACGCCCCAACACGCCTCTGCTGCAGACCCCTCTGCACGGCAATCTCCTCGCCAGGCTGGATGACATGCGGCCAAGTCTCCAGGCTCGGAATGCCCTGCGCCTGGTCATCTGGGTAGAGCGCTGCCAGCTCGTCCGCCAGCTCCTCCACCGTCTGGCCGGCGGTTTCTGCCGAGTTTGCGGGGATGGTCCCGCTGACGGCGTACAAAAACTCCTCGTCGGTATCGACCGGATTGCCACCCGGGCCCTTGCCCTGGCCAAAAGCGGAACCCTCGTCGGTGTTGGTGCCGATGAGAATGGGCACCCTCAAAAAGTCGCCGCGCGCAAGCTGGTTCGTGGCGTGATCGGCAAAGAAGTCGCCATCCAGGAACGGGATGAAAGTGTAGGCCGCGTCGGTAGCATTCAGCACTGCGCTGATCTCCTCCAGCGGAGCAGACCTCAGGCACTCGATGGACTCTGGAGTGCCGACGGTCGCGGCACACGAGGAGACGTTGGTGACGAGGCGATCAAAGTTGACTTGGTACGCCACCGTGTTGTTGAAGCCACCAGCCCACCTGGGGATGACGCCGCCAAAGCCCGACTGCGCGGCAGCTGCGCGGAAGAGGCCATCATCGCGTCCTGGTGGTCGTCAGCAAAACCGCGCCATTCATTGGAAAGCCCGAATCGCGGCATACCGTTATAGGCAAGCACCTGTGCCGCGACGCTCTCGGCGCCGGAGCTCTCGCCAAAGATGCTGACCTTGTCCGGCGCGCCTCCGAAGCTGGCAATGTTCTCGTGAACCCAGTGCAGGGCCAGCCTCTGGTCGCGAAAGCCGAGGTTGGTGGCGTGTGCGGCGACAGCCTCCTTGCCACCGGGGAAGCCAAAGACGGAGAGGCGGTAGTTCAGACTCACTCCGATGATCGGAGTTCCCTGTTCGACGCTGTTCTGGACGATGAATGAGAGGTTGTAGCGGCTATCGGCAGAGCCACCCATGTACTGGTCTTGTCAGCCGCGGGTAGGTCGAGATGGTCAAGGGGAACGTGTCATACCAAGCCACCTCCGTGGATCCAAACGGCGACGGGCAGCTGGGCGTCGGGGGAGATACCGGCTGGACGAATCACGTTTAGGTAGAGGCAGTCTTCTGAAGTCTCATATCCCGTCGTGTCTCCGCCGTAGCCGACGCAGTGGCTGGGGTATGCCTTTGCTGGACGGGTTGCGTCCCATGTCGAGTTGAGGCCTTCGGATATGCGAAAGCGTTCAGGAGTCTAATACGTCGATATCAGTGTCCTGGAGCATACGAACTTTACTCGGCGCGCGTCACCTTGGCATAGGGTATCCCGAGAAAGAAGTCCTGGCTATACTGGGCACTGTGAACACCAGCATACGAGCCATTCTTCACCGCAACAACGGGGTCGTCGGTTCTGTGGCGAACGGAGGCCGAGAGGGCGGGAAGGAGGTAGAGGCACGTCGCCAGTACGTAGGCAACGAAAGCCATGGCCAAGAGTGTGGAGAGAAGCCGCTTCAGACGAGCGAATCGATCTTGTTTAGAGCGGCCGTGCAAAGTTGGACCAGGAGACGCTTGACCGCCAGGGCCATCGTCTCCCTTTTGGTACTTGAAGTCGTCCATCACGGCAAGGGCTTGTACTTCTTTCACCATCCGTTAGCATAGTGCCAAGCAGAGCACCCCAGCAGCCGGGGAGACAGCCAGATGAGTATGGGATGAGGATATGTTGAGTCGAGTGCCGGCGAGCGTCTTCCATGACGATGGGTCGGGGACGAGCACGCCGGTAGAGTGGAGAGTCTCGGTACTTTCATGACCGGCAGGCAAATTTTCTCACGTCGTGAATGGCATGCCTCCTCGCAGTACGGTGCACTGGGAGTGGCGTCTCCCCGCATCTGGGGGGGACTTTTTGGCCTAGTGACGGAGGCACTTCGGAGGACGACGACGGACGACGAGGAGAGGCAACAACATGGCCAATAACGACGGCACGCACACCGACATCGAGTGGCTATGATGACTTCTTTTGGTGGTATAGGCAAGGGTAGCAACTCGCAGGTGGATGCCGGCTGTCACGAGCGGTATTCAACATGCTCGACGTGCCCAGTGGCTTGGGGGGTGCATGTGGGGAGGGAGGTTGATGCGGGGAAAACATGGAGATGGTGGCAGTTTGGGGAATGAAGAGCCGTTGAAGAGTCCACTTACTTGATCAGCGGGTGTGCTATTTGCGTATGGGTTCACTTCGAGTCGGCCAGATGAGGAACCAGCCTGCATTCGGCAGATTCTTAGTCTTCTCGCACTAGATGTCCAAGAATGCGTTGCTACTTCTTCTGTGGGCGTCGCTGGAATGCGGCAGTCTTAGAGCCTGGAACGTGGAATGGTATATAAGCCAAAGTCTCGGGTCCCGTCTATCTCGCGTGTCTGTTCCGGTAAAGGAATGCTGGTGATCGATACAGTGACGCAGTCTTGTCAATTAAGGTAGCCAGGCGGTCTGGTCCGAGAGACGTCTCATCCACATTCCTCAATGATAGTGTCCTTGGCCATGGGGTTTGCCAACCAAGACAGCAAAAGAAGGTTGTAGCTCGAGCCCTACTGGGGAAGTGCGTACGGAGTAGGTAGAGAGTGGTGTGGTTGCTGTTTGCTAAGCTACCCGCCAAAGAAGGTACAACTTAAAGTAGAAGGCTGGAGGTGGAGACGGAAGGTAAGGTAAGGTACTTCATAACTAATTAACTAGAAGACGTCGCACTCTTCCAACTGATGTATTCCACACCTACCTAGGTACCGACCTTACCTATGATGTACTCAGGTCCGGACCTAGGTACTCCATAATTACCTCCGTGCCTTATCCGTAAGGTAAGTAAAGTCGAATGACGCAACCGCACACCTTCCAGTATTACTGTGCATAGCGTTCCTGAATTTCCCACATAATCTTATGACGCCTTTTGCAAAGCATATGCGTAATTGACGAATAAGAGCCTGCCGGTGGATGCCGTCGCACCGGGCTATCTCCTGCGCACTTTCTCCGTGCCTGGATTGTTAGGCCAAAGTGACGACTGGTTACTAAAGCGACGTTATATGCTCCTAGGATACAGACAGTGTTCGCAAGCTACCATGCTCCGTACAAAATCAGGTAATAGACCCGACCCCGTGGTCTCGTGTCACCCACCTCACGTAACCGCCGCCTGGGCTGAAGTATTTTCCCACCACCTCGCCTGATCACCTCACACTTACAAAGGTGGAATGGGTTAGGAACGACAGCAAAGTTGCCCGCTCTTTGTATTTGTTGACCAGCTGAACCTAGATCTACCGTTCAGGGTTTACCTGTGGCTCAACGCTCCTTTTTCTGGTTGCCTTGCACCGCGGACTTACTCGGCCCTCTTCTACGCACCTGGACCGAAAGAAAAAAAATTACGTCCCCCTTGACGTCCTTCAGATTCAAGCAGGTCATCTGCTCCGACAGGGGCACCCGTAACCCATTCTTCCTGGCCACCTCCCGCGATCCCTTGGGTATTCCGTGTCTCTTCTGCTTCTTCGTCCCCCAACAAAAAGCGCCGCCTCCGGCAGGACGTGACAGCCTGTGCGTGTATCATTACATTAAATGGTTTGTTTCTTGTTGTATGTTATATATGTCGGTATCGTGTAAGAGAAATCGTTGCTGGTCGCGTGCCAGCAAGAACCGAGGCAACCTGCCTGTGAAAGGAACAGCAGTCGCCATGGACAGAGAGTAGACCCCTACAGTCCAAAGAACGCCATAGTTGGTGTGGTTGTTGTTGTTGTAGTTGTGCAATGCACCGCGGCTCAGCAAGGTGTCGAGCTCACGCCACCTAGCTGAGCTCCGAGACCCCCCGTCTCGCTCACACGTCTACTCCGCGTGAAAGTCTTGCGGTGTCATGTTCGTGGTAAACTGAAACTGTTTTGCTTTTGATTGCTCGGGTGATGGTCTCGTCGACGCCGGGGATGCGTCCGACCAGTTGTACTCGGTGTTTCCGCCGCCGTATGACGAGAAGAAGGCCGGTCCCATGTTGCCGGATGCGAATCCGGGCGTTACCGGCTGGCTTGCACAACCTTGCGTCACGTAGCTGGGTACGCTGGCTGACATGAGGGACAAGTCGCACTGTTCGAACCCGCCGAAGCTCGGTGTCGCGAGCGGCTCGTCGGGAATGTTGTAGTCGAACCCGCCCAAGAGAGAGCTGGACATGTTGGTCATGAGCCCGGGCGTGTCGGGCGGCGTCCTCATCGTCGGGTCCATCGGGTAGTGAGGCACCATCAGGTTGGCCTGCATGTTGTACATCTTGTCCTCGTCCGACGACATGGATGAGACCGTCGTCTCGCGGATGTTTTGCTGAGTCGGTACCACGGGCGTGTTGGGTGTCGGTGGTGCCACTGAGCCGCGTGATGGGGCGTGTGACGCGAGCTGCAAGATCATACTCTCCTGGTTGCGGTCCAAGTACATGGGTGACCGAGGCCCGGCGCTGCTGGCCTTCTGGATTCCCCTAGGGAAGTGGCCTGTTGCCGACGTGACCCGTCGCATGGGGCTCACCGCCTCCGTTCGCCTGGACAGCTCGATGCCGCTTTTGGGCCCGGAAAGATTGTACGACTGACTGCGTGTGCTTAGAAGCTGCGCAGGCCGCTTAATGTTCCTTCTGCTTGCAATGTCGACTGTGGAAGGCGACCTGAATGGAAAATCGGGCGTGTGGATCTCCGGGGGAGAGCGTGACATGGACTCTGGCGAAAATTGGTCCAAGGCGTTGCTGGCGTCGTCTAGTCGCGCGTGGTCTTGCTTCATGTCCACGGCGATGGGTTCCGCGAAGCCGTGGGGGAAGAGGTGAGATGCAATACAGTCGTCCACATGGGCGGACCCCGAAAAGTGATGGAAGGGAGACAGTGACGAGGTGTTGTTAGATTCAACCAGCTGAGACACATAGTGATTGGGTATCGAGAGCGTGAGACACGGTGCCTGGTTGTTGGCCTCCGGTGTAAGAGAAGAGTAGTCGCACGAGGGCTGCGTCGAGAAAAAAGCGTCGGCGGATGGAAAAAAGTTCATGTCCGCCTCGTCATGCTGCAAGCGAATTGACGCTGGGGAAGCGTCTTCCGAGACGTTCTCGCATGGCTTTTGCGAGGCATCGTTTGGCGTGCTGGTGGTCTCAGCCTCCTCTGCCGACGGGCTCTCGCGAGCAGACCGCGTCTCAGAGGTGGTGGCCTTGGCGGGAGGGAACGGAGCGAAAGACGGGCGGAGATCCTCATCCTGATCATTCGAAGCATAATACTCCTTCACAGTATTGGGATTCCCCGTCGTGGGCTCGGCAACTTGCTCTGACTTTTGTTGAGCCTCCTTCGCCTGCTCTCGCTTCTCGTGCTTTGCTTTGGCACGTCGGTTTTGGAACCAGTTCTACGTAGTGTTAGCACAGGTACTGGTCTATGTCAAGGGTGACGACGGACGTTGATCCTCGACACATCCACTCCCATGCTCTCAGCGAGGGTCTTCTTCAGGCTGCTGGTCGGCTTGTTGTTCTTTTGGAATTCATTCTCCAGCCTGTCGACCTCGTCCTTGGATAGTCTGGGTTTCGTTTCGGTAGTCTTCCCGCCGTGACCTTGCACCATGCCCTGATTCAACATGGCCATTTCGCGGGCGAATACTTCCTGGCCGTAAGGCTCACCATGGTAGTAATGTGGAAAGGTTGGCGCAAAGGCCATGTGGTCGTACGGCTGGAAGTTATTGAAGTAGGACATGGTATCCGGAGATCGTGTCACGATGCTGGGAGAGCTGGCTGAAAGGGTATAGGCCAGAGGTTCGAAGGGTGATATGCAGCTGTGAACTAGTGCGTAGAGCGAGTGTAGATTCGATAGGTCAAGGAGCAGTGTGCAATTGTGATATGGTATTCTGGAATCAGTAACGAGAGACGACGACCTAACGGGTCCGCAGCGTAGTAAGGCCGGGGATGAGATTCAAAGAGTGACTGAAGATTAGAAGACCAGAGAGAGGCCTGATAATAAGAGAAAGATTTGAAGAGTGAACGTAGGTGGTGTAGGCGCGGGAGTCGGGAGCAGAAGATCGGGGGACTTGTCCGCTTTAAGACGGGACGGGGGAGGACAAGCGGGAGAAGGAAGGGTCAACAAGGGCTGTGGAGAGGTGAGACAAGTCAAGGTCTACAGGTACAGGAGCCCCAAGGTTCGAGGGCGAGGAAACCGATCTGTGCAAGCAAGGGCTCAGAGAGAGGAGCACAGACAAGACTCGAGAGGAGAGAGGAGCGAAAGGATAGAGTGACGGGAGGGGAGGGGGAGGGGGGTGAGAGGCAGAAGAAGTATCAATCAAGGCCGTCGACCCATCATCAGAGAGAGAGAAGGTAGTCAGAGCGAGTATGGAGTACACCATGGCAGACGAACGTGCGTGTAAGCCGCGGTATCCGTACTGTACTGTGTATGCGGTAGCAAAGCATGGGCAAGGGCATGCGGATACACATACGATTAAGACGATGTCGACTGGTACGGGGGTCCCCTCTCACGCCGACCACTGGGTAGCCCCTAGCAGGGAGAAGATCATGTTGAGTGTGATGGGGGACCAAGGGAGCAGCAGGGGGGGCGGGCTTTCTGGCGAAGTTGAGGCTAGACGAACGCTGTACAAGTACTCCGTACGGAGCAGCAGTACGGAATACAAACAAGTAAATCCGCCTACGCAGGCCTACGCAGCAGAGGAGGAGAGCAGAGAAAGGAGAGAAAGGGCCCATCCCATGTGGGCACCGTACTGCGACACGGCGCATCATTGCCAGGATCGTGAGAAGGTGAAGGCAGAGACCGTTAGTGGCGCCGGAGAGCTGCGCAGTATACGTAGCGGGAGCATATGTCTATGCAGAGAGAGCATGCCCATTGTGTATGTACATGGTGCAGATTGTGTGAAAAAACAAAGTGTCCGTGTGCTTCTGTGGGAATTATGCTTCTCAGTAGACCAGACGACAAGTGACGACCAGGCGTTGATGGTAAGTGTCGTTGAGCAGGCTGGGATTCGTCGACGGTGGGCATTGTGTCCGTAAGTGTCGATGCTGCAAAAGCTACACTACTTGTGCAGCCAATGGCACCTTGCTGTGAAGGGTTGTGTTTGTACATAAAGGTATGGCACGCGCCTGCGTATGCAGGATCAAGGCGGAAACCAGGCCTGGTGGCATGGTTTGATACCACCACGTACTCTGTAGGTACGATACGTCCGTCCATCTCGGGTACTTGGACTGTACGCACGCTTCATGGCCAGAGGTCGAGAGTGGAAGTGTGTCCCTGGTGATCGGGTCGTGGCCGCGCAGGCATGGCCGCGCAGGCAGAGCTGACCCGCGGATACGCCTGCAACTCGGAACGCACGCTCTCGCGAACAAGTCGTGGTAGTGCAGTGTCCTTGCAAGTATGCGGTGCAGCGCAGACCTGGATCCAGCCCAGACCGAGACGTCGTGGTGGTTGCTGAGAAAGGATGGGAGATGGTTGCACCCACCTGAGAGAACCTGAACGAAAGGTGAGCCCTTCACGTCCACAAGACACGTCCACACGTCCACGTCCACACGCAACCTCCCATGCTACGCCCCTGCTCATGTCATCCCATGCAAGACTGCCTACCAAGCAGGTGAGTGCCACAGACCCTGGTCCCGGCAACAGCAGCGACAGACCCTGGTCCTTGAAGCGCCTCTGCGTCCCTGGGCTTGGACCACGCCCCCATGCGCACTGGTACCACACTAAAAACTTTGGACAACAGTCCCCCTGTCTTGGGCTGAAGATAGGGCCGGCAGGCGGCGTCGGCGAGGCCTCTGGCTGACGGACAACGGACGACAGGTAGACGGAGCCAGTTGCAAGTGTGGTGAATGTACGCGTGGGCGTATGTGTTGAGTGGCCGTTCTGAGTACCCGTGCATGTCCGCTACTGACAGCATGTTGACATGACGGCCAAGAGAGAAGAGAGCGAGGCATTTCAGCGCGACTGGTCAAAGCGGATTCTCGTAGTTCAGGGCAGCCGAGTCGTCGCGCTGAAGTGGGTAGTTTTGGTGCAAGTTGACCGAGGACATGTGTGGGTGTGGAGGGAGCCACAGGACGGACCGTCGATGATGCTATCAGTTGCGGGCATCTGTCGAGGAGTAACGGCATGGACGAAGTGCCACGAGAAGTGACTACTGAAAAGTCGATTGAAGGATTTTTTTGTTTCCCCTTCTGCAAAGAAAATAATAAAAAAGAATTAAAAGAGAAACACTAAAAAAAAACGGACAGCAGCAAACCGACGAGATGAAGACCAGACACTCACCGGGACCAGAGAGGCGAGAAAGTAACCCCGAAAAATAAGAGTTGACGTCAAGTGACGATCCCAATTGTTGTGCGTCATACATACACTACGCAGTGTGCTGTCTCGCCAAATGAGAAAACGCCCGTGGCTGATGGGTGACTGGTGGAGGGGGGAAAATTACAGTCACTCAGTTGTACGTCGTGGGAAAAGAGGATGCCAAAGGCGAACAGACACTTGTAGCGTGAAAACCAATAGGAAGATAATTTGTTTGATCCTCACTGTATCCGTATGTGCCATTCGTTCAGCTACGCTAACTTCCACACTAAGAAGAGGAAGGTGATTGACGGGAGGAGTTGACATGGCCGGCTCCCAGTTGGCGTAAAACCTCCAAGGCTAGACTCGCGTTGAAGGAAACTGCAGGTAGGTGGACGCGGAGGTAGCTTCCTCCTACTGGGTACCTGAGGTAGGTAAGGGCAGTCGTCGGCATATCATCGATGGTGAAGACCACCTGCAACTAGGTACTTAGGCAGGAGGAGGAAGCGAGTCAACTGCCGTGGAATGTCGCCTGGTCCTCAACGTCGTCGTACTTGTCGTACTTGTCGTCGTCGTCGTCGTCGTCGTCGTCGTCGTTGTCAAAGTCTCGCCGTAACCCGTCATAGCGTAGATAAGGGGAAAACGTCGGATGTAACAGTTGAAGTTGAATGCCGAGTCCGTCAAGGTGCCTTGCTCTGCCATTCCATGCCCTGCCTTGACTGGGCTGTCTTCGAACCCCCATTAATTCATTTCGTGCCCGCCCCGATTTCTAAATCCGATTGCTGTGCTGCTGACGGTGGCAGCCACACTTGGTATGTCAGGCAAGTCGGTCTCGTCCCGAGCGACGAGAGGCGAAACGCTGGAGCCGCGTGGGTGGGTCGTAGTTGTGGTGCAGCGATGGAAACTACAACTAAGCTTGCCCTCTTTTTTCCCCTTGCTTGGCTTCTGTGACAGTGTCAGGTACGGCGCGCAACCATGCCCTGCACGAGAAAAGAACCCCCTTGGTACCTTGAAGTAAGGCGAAAGCCGCAAACCATCCAAAGTACCACAACCTTGCCTCATTGTGGGCGGCTTATGGAGACCAGCACTCCGCACCCGTGGCCCTGTGCCTTTGCCTTGCCTGGCCTATGGCATGGTTGGTTATCTTGCCATGCCATGATACTACCAGCGGCTTATGCATGTATGCGGTACGGCAGGCAAATAGAAGGCACGGAGCCAACAAGGTACCAAGACACTAACCCAACTCAAGGCAAGCGTGGTCGTCGCGGTTTTGGTCCTTCACTGAGAGGTGGACATGCCCACTACTGTGCAGCACTTGGTAGAGCCGCACAGTACGAGCACACCAAGAGATGAGTTACGGGTCGTTCCTCTTCTCTCGCCAGAGCCTGTCTGAACGACTCCTGCCATTTCATCCTGCAGCCGACAAAGTGTAGAATAGATTGGCATAGCCTCGAATCACACGGACGAGCCATCGGCGACCACATGCTGGTTAGTCGTCAGCCTAGGTAACCAACGGGCTGGCCGGCAGAGTTGACCACGACGACGCGGACTATGCCCGCGTCTTCTCCTGTCTCTCTCCACGTACGAAGTGCTCTGCTTGGATTACTGCCCAGTTCACTGCATCAAATACAGTGGGTGGATTGCATGTCTAGGGAAGGAAGGTGAGTAAAGGATAAGCGGACATTGTCAAGGGCAAGGCTGGGGAGACTATTTGGGAGAGAACGTGCGTGTAATAATAATAAATGACAGACAGGTCCGGGCAGAAGAAAGATACGAACGACACCTTCAAGCCAGACAAGCTGTAGTTGCCGCTGATCAGAAATAAACTGTCCGGGACCCATGACACATAAACCAAACTGCGATATGTCGGAGGGGTAGAGGACAAAAAAAGGCGAGAAATGAACCTGCCGTCGGTAACAAAAGCCAATCGGGGAAACAAGAACAGTCGATAGGCCAGAGACCTTACTGAGTGAGGTAGGCTCGGGGAATAAGGACTTCATATCGACAGATTCCATCTTGACTTTGGAAACCAACGCTCATCAGCCGACAGAAGCTCAGCCCTATAACTCTTTCTGCGTCGTAGTGCCTTTATTCTTCTGAATCTATCCATGGCCTGACTCTGACTTTGCGGAGGAAGGTTCTGCGTAGGTAAGGTAAGGTAGGTGGCCTGGGAGTAAGTGTAAACGCAACTGCAACTGCCATTCTTCTTGCTGCAAACTCAAAATGGGCAATCACGAACTCCAGGTCATTGCGTGCTACGGGCCCACTGAAGAAAGTGTGGCACATTCACTCTGGCCAGGCTCAGCGCCTGAGGCACCTTAATCGTACGTGCTTACACAGTACTTTACTGGTGTGCTCATTCCTTCCCGCCTTACGGGCAAACGTGCACAGCAGGTACGCACCAAGGACACTTACTTGCTCTGCTTCGTAATTAATTAATTTGCACCGAATTTATCTTGGAGTGCCTTGGTCGATCCTGTGCTCGTGACCTGACCTTTTCCGAGTGAAAGGCATGGGTTCCTCGACCATGCGGCCGATAATCCTCAACGCAACGTTCTTCAGGCGGCAGAAACCCACGGACCCTGCGCTCCATCAGCTGCTTGTACACCACAATCTAACTATCTCGTGTTCAATCGAAGCCGTTCGTCATGTCAACCAGCCTCGATAAGCCTCGACACAAGCTTTGACCCTGCTGTCAGTGAAGTCACCTAAAGTTTTCATTTCTGCCAAATGAACCCTTCGAGCCGTCCGCCTCACGAGCATAGCAGTACACCTGAGTTTCGACGCCTGGACAGGACTAGGTGGCTTTCTTATTTCGAAGAAACCCACTACCCCGACTAACTGTGCACCAATAGGCGGGATCGATCCTTCATGTGCAGAACGAAAGGTGCCAGCAACGTCAATCACCACCACCTGCCAAACGGTAATCCCAATTCCGCCGGACTCGCCCCATATCACCGTCGGCGTCATCCTCACCGTCACCGCGCTGACCGTAGCTTTGATCATAGCTCCCTCCGATTCTCCCAGATCGCCCGGCCTTGTGCCCTACGATACTACGTGTCTGCCCATGCGGCCACGCGACGAATGGAGCAACCACTGCGACCAGCAGACCGGCCTTCGACGGATTTGTCTGACCTCTGCCGCTTCAGCTTCTGAGCCCGAAGAGAATCAGGCTCCACGATGGATTGGGACAAGGTCCGCCGCCCACCACAGCTCTCCGACCCTTTCCGCCCTCTTAACCCCGGTCAATCGCTCTCTGCCTGCCAGAATTGCCCGTATGCGATTCGTTGGCGCAAGCGGCCCCTGTCATCCATCTTGCGAGAGTCTACATACTGTCGCCATGCCCCTGGAGCTTGGCTGCACTAATGCACGCCGACAACGCCCAAGACGCTGCGGGTTTGCTGGCTCTTTTTTCCTTCTCCTTTATCCTCGTCACAAAGACTCCTTCATGGCCATTCGTGGGTGATCAGCTGACAGTTTCTGCTGGGGTGGCAGCCGCCCCAGCGATACGCTTCACGGCGTTCAAACTGCTCTCATCGTGCACGCGATGCAACTTCAGGTTGTCTGCAGCAGGCAGTCAACCTGTTGTCCCTCTCTCGAATAACGAACGCATCACGCAATCCTAGTGGTGGCCAAAGTGGACAGCGGTCTGCAGCACCTGGTCTGCAAAGATCTCCATCATCCCAGCTGCCCTTGACCTTCGTCACCAAAAAGGGCAACATTTTCATCGTTGGCTGACTCGTTCTCGGCCTGGAATGTCCACCCGCCAACTCAAAACGGGTTCAGCCACGCCCACCGGATTCCCAGATCAAGAAATCAGGCCTTGCCATGGCGCTCTTCGGGCAAGGCACCAACCGCTGTTCCTTCGAGCTAGCTCAGGTGCCCCTCCCACCTTTGCAGACCACCGCCAGCTTCCGCTTGTCTCACTCCGCGCCGAGCTGTGATGACACCCACAGGCAGCAAGTCCGCGCTTCCGGGTCGAGACCTGCCCGTTGTGCCGCCTGTCTGGGTTTGCCGTTGGTCATGGCATTGCTGCACGACAAAGGAGGTTCCCTCCCGTTCAGTAGCACCGTCTCTTGCGGGAAGCCTACACCTTGTTCGGTAAAAATTCGTCAGCACTCATCCATCGTCCAACCACCGGCCGGTAGGGATACGTCGGCAAAATGCACCGCTATCGCCGTCTTCTCGTGCACTTGGCCACTCAGGCATCGTTGTCGAGCAACCGATGTGAAGGAGAATTCTCACGTACTTCAGCAAACTGCAGCTTCAGTGTGAGCCCGACACTGGCAGTTGGCATGAAGCCAGCATACTTACCACGCAGTGCATGCCTGGTCAGCTCTATAGCGCGTCATTCCCGTCTTCCCCCGCCGCAACGTCGCACTACTACGTACATCTTGCGGCAGCCTTCGGATGACCAGTGTGATGGTTTGGCCTGAATCATATCACGACCGCATGCGACCCCAGCCTGACTGCTGCAGCTTACCACGGTGTGACCTGCTCAAAGGCTGTTCTGCATCGGCTACTAGGCTGTACCGCAGTAATTTCGGCCGTAGAGCAAAGTAGGCGCAGTTCGTTGCTTGACCGACATGTGAGCCTCTATACTACATAGTACGGAATACAGAGTCCGTCAAGTCCAGCCGACAAATCTTGACAGTTCTTCCCGTCACAAACCCGGAGACAACTTGCGACACTGTGAGATCAGGAAAGAGCTACATTTGCAGGGCGCGGTACTTTCAGGGTAGTTTTTTCTTTACCACCCCTCCGCTTCGATGCGTGCTCGCGACTAACCGCGATTCTGCCCCCTCTCTGTGCAGAGCAGCATCCCACATCGGGCAACGACCCCTTCTCCGGATTGCTTGTCAGCACAAGATGATAGGGTGTCCCTTGCTCTCAATCGTCACCGCCGCAGAGTCGCACGATTAGGAGGGTTGCATCGCTGTACTATTTATGGAGCCCTCGCCGATTCCTACGCTCACAGACTTGCCGACCTCGAAATGCTGCTACCCGCGTGTTTTAACAGCGAGCATCTCGACTCATCTTGCCGTAAACGCCGGGCATTGTAAAGGCTGCCCAAGTCTTTCCTGATCCCTCGGAACAGCGCGCACAAACAAGTGTTGTATCATCTATGGTAATTTTGCCAACGTCCACCGCCTCTTCACGCATTCTAATTGGACGGCGATCAGA
Source organism: Colletotrichum spinosum (assembly GCA_004366825.1). Lineage (NCBI taxonomy): Eukaryota > Fungi > Ascomycota > Sordariomycetes > Glomerellales > Glomerellaceae > Colletotrichum > Colletotrichum spinosum. Next base: position 34,261 of record QAPG01000022.1, on the reverse strand, counting down.
TCCTTGTGTCCGGTTCGATGGCTTCTGAAGGTTGATTTAAAACCCCTGCAGAGTGCCTCTTGGTGCTTGAGATGTTTGGACTCTGTTAAGCTTGGAGAGGTCGTCAGGCATCTAATCTCAAAAGACGCGGGTGCTTTTGGGGGAGACTGGAAGTTGATATTGATCCTGAGAAGGATACCCAGCAGCGTAAGCTTGAGAGTAACATCGCGCCACTTTGCTTACTGTGCTTGTTGGCCTGTTTTCTCCAGTGGATTTGGCAGTACAAAAGGCGCCAGGCGAGCCATTCGCACTTTCTTTGCTAGATCTTCTCTAAGATGTGCGGTAGTACACCTTTGGAAACAGTGCGACTCGCTCGGCTCGCCGTCTCGGTGGACACTTGGGATCCAGTGTCGAGCGCCAATTGCGTCGGCTTGTCTGTTTTCACCGCCACCATGATTGACTCCAGCAGCAAGCCTCTTACTCGGTCTGGTGTGGAAGAACAGGCTTTTCCTACGGCTCGATCTTTTGAACAGTTTCTATAGGATTTGGCCATTCCCGTCGCACAAGTGTCCAGCTACCGAGAAAATTGAGCAGTCGATCGTGTCCCGACTACTCTCAGGTGACGTTTCTCGGGTAGGACTGATCCGGTAGGCCTTGTCATCACCAGACCAGGTCCAGGTTTTCACATTTTGCCGATCATTCGGCAGTGGTTGTCATTGCAAGGTTCAATCGCGCTGTACAAGTAAGGACAGTGAGATTTTGGCACGATAAGGTCCAAGACTCGGAGATGGATGGTACCCCTGACTAACATCTGCTGCACTAAAGTGACAGAGCGCGATGCCGTTCTGTCGTTATGCCATTCGAACAGGCACTAATTCACAGGCTGGCTTATTCGTACACGACGCGGCATCAACAGCTTGCAGTTCGTGGATCGCAGTCACTAACAGCTCCACCACTCGCAAAGAAAACCAGACTTCCATTACAGACGGGACGGTGGCGTTGGGTGGTTACTTCACGGACCGCCGCCAATCGCACGCACTGCAACCTGGGTACGACACGGCTGCATGGAGCTGGAGACGTGATGGCGTGCGAAGGACTGGCCCGCCACCATCTCCATCTTATCGCGACAATACCATCAACCAGGTGCTGAAGGCAGTCGCGGTTGATGTGTCCGTGATCCGTCCGCAATGTTCACAACCAGAACCAAGCAGCAGAAAGTGTCAGAAAATTAAAGGCAAAGCCACAAATAAGTCTAATTAGGGTGCCATCGCAGCGAACAGATATTACTCTCTTCTTTGGTGAACTGGGAACGTGCGACGTCGGATACGCCATATCGCCAATGAGACTAGTGGGAAGAAAGACGACCGAGTTAGGTCCCGTCATAATCAGTGATGAAGACCAGGGAGTGCAAAAGAGGTGTGAAGAGGATTTATGATCGACTAGTCCGCATCTCCTCGGCATATATGCAAGTCCTCCGAAGATGACGGATCCGAAGATGTCGCCTTGCCATTTGTTCGTCGGTCAACCCCGGTCCCGTCCGAATCGACGATGCGAGAGAGCCGCCCTCCCGGAGATGATGTTCGGCAGGAGGCGACACCCACAAGCTCTGCGAACTGAGCTGGGAGGGTTCCGAGTGAAGCGGGTTCTATTTTGGTCGAACTCCCCAGCCAGCATGCGCACCCAACCCCCTGGGCCAAGATCCATCCGGCGCAGCTGTCGTCTGTTCCGCCCCGTGGAGGCCATGTGAAGCCCGAAAGGCCGATACTTGATGGATGCACCGGAGCGGTCATGATACGACTGGAAGCCGGTATCAAAGATGCGTCTTCACGCAAGAACCCTTCCGGAATGCGTATCGTGGCATGGTCATATCTCTGTCGGCGGGGCTGACCCCCAATGTCGAGACACCAGCGCGATGTGCATCCAAGTATGCAGCGAAGCTCGGGTTTAGGACACGAAAACATGACCGGAGCATCAACTACAAAGGCTGTACACAGCCGCTGCAGCCAAAAGGGGCTCGCCCACGTAATTAAGCTCTGCTTGGGCCTCACGGTCATTAATGTACGAGTACGGATGCAATATATATTAATCCAACAGTGGCATCGGATTCGATGTGGGCAGTACTATGAGGCCCGTGGCCTGAATGCTACCGGGTCGGGGTTGAAGTGATCTGGAGTATGTCATCACATGGATGATGATGCTGGAGCGTGATGGATCACGGAGTCAAGCTCAAAGAGCGGATGTGGACCATGGGCCATGGACCAAAACCGGGCCCCGGCGGCCACGTGCGGCGCCAGACGCGTCGACTGATGAGATGAACGAGATGAATGAGATGGGTGGGATGCCGACCCTGCCCCTGTCACTGCGCGCTCGTTTTCTGCCGGCAAAGCACGAGGGCCAGGGGGGAAAGCATGTCGCCGTCGTTTGTTTTTTCCCTCCTTCTCGGCGGCCCTTGCTGTGTATTCCACCCTCCCCTGCGCACAAGTCGCGGGTCCGCGCCTCTGTTCATTAAACTCGGTCCAGGGTATCTGTACGATTATTTTCACGAACACCCGGATACCATGGCATCCGTTGTGGACGCAGACGTGCTGCTGCGCACGCGGTACGGGCGGAGTATGGAGTACTGTACTGTCTGTCTACGACTTCTTGACGACGCTGTATGATTAACAGTAATTACTTGAGGCACGGCAAGACGGGGGCGGGGCTTTTCCACTCGACACTCGCATCGTCGTCGTCGTCGTCGTCACGCATGCGGATAGGATACTACACTACTATATCCGTATGCACGGTCATACATGGTAGCAGCAGCACATACACAGTAAAGTATGCTCTTACTGTTATGTGATACCATGTATCACGCGCGCGCCATCGACCTGGAGAGGACCGCGGCCGGGCTGGAGCGCGCGGTCCGTTTCCCACGCGGACGACCCAATCCCACGCGGGCACAATTTTATTCTCGCTCGCTTGTGTTTAGCACAGCCTCCCCGACAAGGTCACCTCGAGTCAGTCTTGTCTGTCGGCTCCGCTACCGAACGTGTGCCGGCTGAGGAGCACCCTGTCGTGCGCTCGTGCGGCGTGCGACAGAGTCGCCATGCAAGGTACCAACCAAATAAAGAAGTTCGTGGCCTACGCATACACACTACTTGCCACGCATGGATACGGATGCAGATGGGCCAAAAAAGCCAGACGTTTCTCACGAGGCTGGCTGTCGGCCCTACTACGTATGTATCGGGCACGAAACAGAGGCCGCCGCCGTCGCCGTCAGGGGAACCAAACGAGTCGGACGCCGCTACTGCTTGAGCCACACGGTAGCTGTCACGCAAATGGCATTTCACTGATTACCCCGTACTTCGTACTCCCTCCGTGTTAGTGTAGCCGTCGAGTCTCGACACAGCAAGCTGGGCTTGGTATTTCAGAAATCCTACATCACCTCGTTATCGGTTTGGCCAGCGTCGTATAGACTTGCGTTTGCTCCGTCATCCATATTACACGCGCCCGACCCTGAAGGGCGGCGGTCGGTGGTGGTTGGCTTTGATGATTGGAGATGAGGAACGCGCTTACATTGTGGCCTGTATCAAGCAAACATCAAGTCGAAGACGAGGCTGTTGCTATTTGGGCTCCCGCCTGGCTACACAAGATGCCCTTCACCTCAGCCACGGTCATGTGCCCTGAGACGGCTCTCGCGGCCACAGCCTGTGTCAGCCTAGCGTGAGAGCAGTCCCTTCATGCCCACATACGAAGTCTGGCGTATGCCGTGGCACGAGCTGGACCAGCATCGTCGGAAACTTGCTGATACCAGAGGCGCAGCAGCAGCAGCAACAGCAACAGCAGCAGCGACAGCAATCATCAGCCACTTGATGCTTCAGAGCTACCTGTTCAAGACGGCGAGGTAGGCTGCTGAGTGCGTGCCAACACATCAGTGTCTCGGCAAGCCCCGCCAGCCCTTCTCACGGCCCAAGTCGTGTATTCATCAACGTGTTCACCAAAGAGACAGAGAGAGAGAAAGAGAGAGAAAGGCGTTGGGATGACGGGCCATCTGTGTCTGCGAGCAGTATTTCCGCTGCTGCCCGACGCTCGCCCCTTGTCAATGTGAGCATCCGCGGCCGACCCGAGCTCGGTGTGACACGAGCCGTTACACACATCGCCAACCTGAGCAACACTCCGAAGCAAGGGCGTCGAGATCTCCAAATCTCGCTGCAAGATGCTGGACGCGAAATCACCTTGCCTCCAGTTCGTCCTCCCTATCCGGTCGAGCTGGCCTGTCTGGCTCTGTAGTTACCCGTGGCGTCAGCAACAACGAAAACCCCCGTGCTGACAGGTCATGATTGCCCCCTCGGGACCTTGCAGGTACGGTCTTCGACGACCGTATGACGGACGTGTGCGCAGCTGCCGTTGGTCCAAGACGGATTGCCGTTATGCAAAGTTGCGCCACACCCACGGAGTCGGTAACGATGGGTTCTGCACAAGTTCGGGCATGAGCCATCCCGAGTCGAAAATAGCGCCCTACCATGTATGTCCATCCGTACGGCCATGTCGTGAAACCAGCGTAGGGTTTGGGTACTTGCTTTTTGGCCCTTGACTCTCGTTTTCGCCATTCATTGGTCCCGACACTTGCTCAAAGTTGCTTTTCCTGGTTCATAACAAACTGCTGCATTGGCCCTGCCACGGCTATTTGGGATCATGATGCGATTCAACCTGGCCAAGGGGCGTGTGTTGCGCTTGGTCCTGTCTTGCTGATTGTGATTCTGCCCAGGTGCAGGCGGCACTCTACATCCGCATCGTGATGACGAGCACGAGCGCCGTGGAAGGTGGCGAGGGCATTTCGAGACACTCAAATCTGGGTCGTGGGCCACAGACTCGCCCGGAGCTGGATATTCTTGGACGCTGTTGTTGCACCGGATCGAGACATGACCGGCGGCGTGCTTCCTCGCCCGGCAAACGAGACAAGTCTTGGGTCCGATATCCTCTGTGCTGGTCCCCAGCAGGGCACATGGAAAGGGCAGCCTGCTTTGCCGTAACACAGACAATGTACTGGTGTGAGATCAAAAATCCTACCCGGAACGTCTGACGTGATTGACGTGTTGGCATCTTCGATGCTCGGGTCTGTGAGACTGCAGTTTTCTCGACGCAGCGGTCGTGCCGGCTCTCGGAGAAGTGACGAGCCGACGGCACGTGAAGCTCAAAGGCGAACGTCAAGGTCTCTGTCGTGTTGAGCCTTTGCAACTCCTTGAAATCCCTAGCAGTATCTCCCTTGTGCGGAGCGGGTCGAACAAGAGGGGCAACAAGAGAGACTAGAGTCTATCGCAACAAAGTCTATTCTGTTTTATCGGTTCATTAGCAGAGCCTCATTCCACAGGCCTCAGACCTCAGACCTCAGACCTCAGGCCTTAGACGTCAACTCAAGGGCGTTGGAGAACTCCAAGGTGACGACACCCCCTCTGTGCTCGACGATCCTGACTGACTCCAGATCCTTGACGACCCAATCCGGCTCAGCGGCCGCGACCTGCTCAACGGTGTGGCTTGTGACGAGACCGAGTACTTTGCAGCCGGCGGCCTTGCCGGCCTTGATGCCGGCCGGGCTGTCTTCGAGTACGAGGACCTGCTTGGACGCGTCTTGCAGGCCAAGCTTCTCGCGCCCGATGAGGTAGCACGTCGGGTCCGGCTTGCCATTCTCGACGGACTCGGCGGTGACGAGGTGTTCCGGGCGAGGGAGACCCAGGACCTCCAGCCATCCGCCAACAAGGGGCTCGGTGCCTGATGTGACGATGGCCCAGGGAGCCTTCTCGTCTATCAGACCCCTCAGCAGCGCCCTCGCACCTGGGATCTCGACGGCGTCCTTTCCGTAGAGTTTCGGGAGCAGCCCCTCCATCTGGCGAGTATCTGTGACGAGGACTCAGCGGCTGTCTTCCTGAGCGATGGCCCCTTGCTTGCGGTGAGAGTTGGCTCCCCTGAACAGTGGATAGACTGTGGGCAGTGGGCTGAAGCAAGGGGCGGCTTGGCGAGATCTGACAACGTACACTCCAAGGTTGCTTTTTCAGGGGCCAGAATCTTCAAGATGTCGATGCTCCGGCGGCCGTGAGACGTTTCGAGGATGACCTCGGGCGCAACTCCAATTTCCTTGCCGACTCTGCAAGGGAGAAGGGACAGAGAGCGTCAGTTTTGGGGCGTTTTGGAGTCGAGAGGGGACGCTTGACGCAAGGGGTTTGACGGGTTGACTGCTACAGATACATGGACGGTTCGCATTGGTGACTTACGTGTGCCAGTGCTTTACAACGGCTTCCGTTGAGTCAATGATGGTGCCGTCCATGTCGAACAGGAAGCCATCGAAAGTGACGCGTTGTGGGGGGGCCGTGTATGACATTTTGACCTTTTGACCTTTTGGCGATGTTAGGATACGACAGCTGGATGGATCCTCGTGGTGTACTTCTTAATTGCTCACTTGGGGTTGGTTGTGATTTGGAACAAGTCGTCTATAATCCAACGAGGTAAATTCTATAACAAGGCAAGGTTCGAAAGAGGCTTGACTGTCTAAAGAGAGAAGAGGAAACAGTCTATAAGTGAAGGTGGTTCTTAGGAATGCAGTGTGGTGAAGTCACACAGGCCAAGCAGGAGGCGGAGCGAGCTGGCAGATAGATGGGAGTCATCGTCATACGGCAGGAGGAAGGAGGAAGGCGGACGGCTGTCGGCGAAGACGAGTCTGGTAACCCGCCAGTTGCAGGTGGGAGCAATCCACCTCCAAGTTTTTCAGCGGACCGTCCTGCACCATGTCCACTAAGCACATCTAACCAGCGCTCGAGGTCCACTAGTTCACCACTGGAGACTGTCTGTAATAGGTACCTGACCTACCGTAGGTACCTATGAGGTGCAAACGTGCAACCAGCCCAGTGGAAGGAGAGCGCCCCTCCAGATGGCGGGGCTGCAGATTCGGGATTAGCGGCAGGCGGTGAGGGCGATTGGTGAGACCCGATAATGATAACGGGCGGTGAATTGAGGCAGAAACCGACCTCCCACTAAATTTTTGAAAGTTGCATGGCCACTGCAAAGCCGCCGGGACGAAATTTTGTTCGGCGGTCGCAGCAGAACCCAGCAAATCCACAACCCAACACTGCCCGCACTCACGAGCACCCGACAAGATGGCCGGTTCGATCAACAAGCCCAAGAGTATGTATATATCGTCAAGCGCTTCACTGATGCCCGGAATGCATTCCTCTAACCACCATCGCAGAGCCAAAGTCCAAGCGGACGCCCGTCCGCCTTCGCCACAAGATCGAAAAGGCTTCGGCGGCCAAGCAGAGGAAACAGAGAAAGCTCGCCAAGAAGAACCCGGAATGGCGCTCCAAGTTGAAGAAGGACCCGGGCATCCCCAACCTCTTCCCCTACAAGGAGAAGATCCTCGAGGAAATTGAGGAGGCCCGCACACGCAAGGCCGAGGAGACCAAGAAGCGTCGCGAGCTGGCTAAGGCCGCCAAGACCGGCGCAACTGCTTCGGAAGCCGCCGACGAGGACGACATGGCCGACGCGCTCGATGGAGACGAGGATGACGACGTCATGGACGAGGACGACGACGAAGATGTCGACGAGTCGAACCCCATGGCTGCCCTGCTCGCGAGCGCCCGCGCTGCCGCCCAGAACTACGAGAAGACGCTGCGCGACGATGGCGACGAGATGGACGATGACGATGACGACTCGGACGACTCGGACGCCCCTGTCGACGAGGTCGTCGGCAACGCCACCTCCCGCAAAGCCTTTGACAAGGTCTTCAAATCCGTCGTCGAGCAGGCCGACGTGATCCTCTACGTCCTCGACGCCCGCGACCCCGAGTCCACCCGCTCGCGCGACGTCGAGCGCAGCGTCATGGCCGCCGCCAGCGGCGGCAAGCGTCTCATCCTCGTCGTCAACAAGATCGACCTGGTCCCTCCCAAGGTCCTCCAGGCCTGGCTCACCCACCTGAGGAGATACTTCCCGACGCTGCCCCTCCGCGCCTCCAACGCCGCCCCCAACGCCCAGACCTTCAACCACAAGGAGCTCACGGTGCAAAAGACGTCGGCCGACCTCTTCCGCGCTCTCAAGTCGTACGCCGCGAGCAAGCAGCTGAAGCGCGCCGTGTCCGTCGGCGTCATCGGGTACCCCAACGTCGGCAAGTCGTCCGTCATCAACGCCCTGCTCGGCCGTCTCAGCGGTGGCCGCGGCACCTCCAAGGCCTGCCCTGCCGGCGCCGAGGCCGGTGTGACAACGAGCATCCGCGCCGTCAAGATCGACAGCAAGCTCACCCTGCTCGACTCCCCCGGTATCGTCTTCCCCTCCGCCAACACCTCCATCTCGGGCCTCGTCTCTCTCAAGAACGCCACCGACGCCCACGCACACCTCGTCCTCCTAAACGCCGTGCCGCCCAAGAACATTGACGACCCCGTCCCTGCCGTCACCCTCCTCCTCCGCCGCCTGTCCGCCACCCCCGACCTGCTGCAGAAGCTGACGGACGTCTACGACCTCCCGCCCCTGATGCCCAGCCGCACCGACGGCGACCTCACCACCGACTTCCTCGTCCAGGTCGCGCGGAAGCGCGGTCGTCTCGGCCGCGGCGGCGTTCCCAACATCAACGCCGCCGCCATGACCGTCGTCACCGACTGGCGCGACGGCCGCATCCAGGGCTGGGTCGAGGCGCCCACCCTCGCCGTGCAAACCGATTCCGCCGCTGCCGCTGCCGCTGCATCCGCCGCTCCCGTTGACGCCAACTCTGCCGCGCCGGACCAGAAGACCATTGTCACCGAGTGGGCCAAGGAGTTCAGTCTCGACGGCCTCTGGGGCGATGCGGGTGCCGACGGTGCCGAGGATGCCATGGAGCAGTAGTTGGTTTTCTTCCGTCACGGCCTAGTAATGCGTATAGAGCAAGGACGATGGGGTAAAGGATGATATCAGAGGGGTGGTTGAACTTTCCTAAACATTGCCTGGCGGGCTTCTTTTTATTGTTATTTCGTTTCGGCGTTCGGGGCGGCTTACGGGAAAATTCCAAAAAAGGAGGGATCAACGACCTCGTTTCATCATGAAGATACCGGTTGCTCTAATTGGTGTTTTGAAGCTTCTTCGTGACTGCGCATCCAGATATTGCTTGCGATGCCAGCCCTCGCGTGTGGTCGGCATGCTCGCCAGACCGAGATGCCGGGCGTACCGAGTATCGAGATGAAGATGACGTGGTACTGCACATGATGAAAGGCACGTTGCGTCGTTGTCCTTGAAAACGTTGCTCTTGCGCGAGGCTTGGTTTCCGTGGGAGACTCGGGACGCCGGTCGTGACCACTGTAATATTCCAACGCCTTTGTGGCCTCGGTCACGTTGATGACGGACGCGTGGAAGCCGGAAGTGCAGCACTCATGTGCAAGCCTATGCTAGCTTTTTCATCTCTTCCCGGGTCATAGTCTCGCTGCCCATATTGTTGTCCGGTTCTGGTATGTCGTGTCGTGTACAACAGCCTGCACAAACCCATTCAGCGTCGTAACATGCCAGAGACGTTGGAGTTGGGTTTTGCAACGTCGCTACCGTGTCTTCCTCGTTACTTCAACCGACATTGAAGTTCCCAATCGGAATTTGTGTTTTGGGAGTCGATGACCCTCAAGGTGGATGGCTGACTAGCTCGTCCCAAGAGGTCGGCTTCGGAAGACAACTCAGATACAATTGCATAGGTATTGAATACGAGTGCTACCTTGTCCGTCTTTTTACTAATCCAGATGTGATTGACAATTATCGTTGAAGAGAGCACGCTATTCTGGAGTTGACATTCGCTCTAGCCAACGAAACCCTTGAGTCAGGACTGCAATACATCCCAGACAGCCAGGTTCAAGATAACCAACTACTTGGTTCTACCAAGTTGACAATTCCATCCTGAGCCATGACCAGGTTAATGCGTAAAATGCATCGGCCCCATTTTGGGGTTTCGAACTGGCCACAACGGTGCTCATTTTGTGGATACTCCATAGTCACGTTTACCCCGGAAGCTTTCAACAAGCAATAAGCACGGTAGCTCAGGGGTAGAGCGCTGGGCTCATAACCCAGAGGTCCCTGGATCGAAACCAGGTCGTGCTACACACGCAGTTCTCTTTTGCCATTTTTGCCTAGTCACCATACTGTTTCCGTGAAGAGATTGATTGTTTGGTCATGCTGCCACGGTGAATTTCTACCCAAAGTACCCGCTATTGAACACACTGCGTCCAATGAGATGCAATAGACTCCTTTTAACCGCACTACGATAGGGCGACCAGGCTGCTGATGAGGTAGGAGAGGTAATCAACCTTGACAACTATGAATTGTCGAGGGATCTCTCTGCGGGCACCTTTGGAAACTACTACAGCTCGCACAAAATACGTACAAGTTCAATTAGAAAACTCTTCCGTTTATTCATCTGCAGGCCCGGGTAAAATTCTCCTGATGTCATCCAGAAGCTTTTCAGACTCTACACATAGACACAAACCACAATTCACCCGGGCATATTCTGATGTTCAGTCACAGGCCCTCTACCTTTTCCAATCTCGGCTCTTAGTATTCCGGCTCGGGCATCTGTACTGAGATGCTGGATTATCGGATACTGACCTCCTTCAGTGCTTCGACCGGAGCAGATGCAATACAAGTGCGCTTCGAACATGCATTGGCGATCTCGCGAGTGCGCCGTTGCCAGATGGGCAGTGTGTTTTGCCCTACCCATCAACAGATAGTTCTTCTTTCAAGGCACGGGAGTCACAGACGATCCCCGTCTAGCACACCATCAGTCTGACTCGTTCGATGCTATCAGCCTTTTGTAACACACCTTGAATAAGTCACGAAATTTCCGCTCGATGTCAACTCACAAGGGCCTGAGAGTCGTTGCTTCCAGACTTGTAACATCCACTCCGATCTCCTCAATGATAGCTCCCAGATACGCTCCAGAATCTTGTTGCTCACGAGCAGAGTCATGAGAACTTCTTGTTTGTAGACAACCAATCCCGCCTTGCAGGGTCTGCATATTCCGCTCTCGTTAGTCCTTCATCACAGGACACACACAGGTCAGCGAACAGAGCGAGCAACCCTAGGTCGGCGTCCAGCTTGCCATCGTCGCAGTGACGATCCGAAGCCTCGCGAGATCGCGTAGCGTTGCCTAACTTGTCCGAGACCAACGACAAAGTTGTGAATGGCGCCGTGTGTATCCCGGAGACGGAGATTGCTGCCGCGTTGTGTTTTGGAAAGGCCTGTTGCAAGTCCCCAGTTCGTGACCCCTTTGATTTTTCCCAACTTTCATGGCCATTGCCAGTCAGTCCGTTTATACGCGTACTCGACCTGATGGCGAGAGATGTTCATTATCTTGATACCTGACTTGTGGACCGTAGAGGTGACGCTGCCACCGACTCCTTGTATTAACAACAACAACCAGCTGCGAACATTATCATTCTGAAATGAACAGTTCGCGAGTAGCCGTAGACAGTCCAGTGTTGTACCTACCTACATCCGAATCACGCGGTGAAAGCCAAGCTGTCACAGATTCATGACTTTACGTCTCTCTCGTAGTGTCGTCATCCGAAAGCCTCTTAATTACTCAGGGCTCGTTTCATGCCATGTACGTTACAATCCCCTTAAAAAAACACGTCGACCTTTTCCCGCCATCACGCACTAACCAGCTCCATCTTGACACCCCTCTTGCCCGTCGCCTCGTCCTTCTCGTCCGTGACCTTGACCTTGACCTTCTGGAAGAGCTCGACCCTGAGCTTGCGGCTGCCGGACGTCGTCAGCGTGTAGCTCTCGGCGTCGTAGGCGCTGTCGGGCTCCGTGTCGGCCAGGTCGCGCAGGCGGATGAGCCCCTCGATACCGAACCGCGGCACCAGCACGACGAAACCGTTGCTGAAGATCTTCATGACAAAGGCCTCCTCCTCGGCCACCTTGCCCTTGAGGGCCTGGCCGACGTAGTAGGCGATGCTCGCGCGGCCCGCGAGCTGCGCGTTGCGGTGGCGGACGTTGATGTTCTTGCACACGGCCTCGAGGCGGCCGCGGCTGCGGACGGCCGGGTGCACGGCCTCGTAGCCGATGGCCGCCGCGAGCTGCCTGTGCGCGACGAGGTCGGCGTAGCGGCGGATGGGGGACGTGAAGTGCGTGTAAATCTCCGAGGCGAGGCCGTAGTGGCGGAACTCGGGGTACGCCTGGGTGCCCGAGCAAAAGTACTCGGCCGACATCATGCAGCGCGTCGCCATGATGCGCACCAGCGTGTTGAAGAAGGGGTTCTCCTGGTCCACGCACGTGTCGAGCGAGTCGGCGAGGGCCCTGCTCGAGTCGACGCGCAGCTCGAGGCCCTTTTTGACGCGGAGCTGGTCCGCGAGCTCGTCAAAGTTGGTCTTGGGCGGCGCGCCGTGGCGGCGGAGGATGGCCGTCTGGGGGAACGCCTCGTAGATCTTGGTGGCCACGCTGACGTTAGCGAGCAGCATGAACTCCTCGACCAGCGACATGGTGTCGAGGTGCTGCTTCGTCTTGACGTCGATGGGGTCCGACGTTTCCGACTCCATCTGGACCTTGACCTCGGGCGACGACAGGCTCAGGGCACCCGCGTCCATGCGCTTCTGCTTGAGCTTCTTGGAGAGCGCGAGCAGCGTCCTGATGCTGTTGGTGAGGTCGTCCTTTTGCGAGTCGTCGTCGATGCGCAGCTGCGCGGCCTCGTAGCTGAAGGCCTCCTTGGACTGGATGACCGACTTGGTGAAGCGGACGCTGACGACGTCCGCGTTCGCGTCCATCTCCCAGATACAGGAGAAGGCGTAACGCTCGACGTACGGCTTGAGCGAGCACAGGTCCGTGCCGAGGAGCATCGGCAACATGTCGATGCGCTTGTCGACGAGATAGACGGTGGTGCCGCGCAGGCTCGCCTCGAGATCCATCGCGTTGCCGGGCTTGACAAAGTGGGAGACGTCGGCAATGTGAACTCCCACCTCGAAGTTGCCGTTGGGGAGTGGCCTGGCGTGGAGGGCATCGTCGATGTCTTGGCATCCGATGGGGTCGATGCTGCAGATGAGGAGCTTGCGAAGATCCTCTCTGTCCCTCCAGCCGGGGTCGTCTAGGCTCTGGGGAACCCTCCAGTCGTGGCCCTCCTTGGGTAGACAGTCGAGCACCGTCTTGGGGAACGGCCTGTACTGGACGTCGTACTCGAGGAGGAGCGCTTCCGTCTCGGCAGCCTTGGTCTCCAGCTCACCCAGCGAGCGGACAAAGTGGCCGACGGGGTGGCGTGAGTCACGTTCCCACGCGTCAATGGTGACCAGCAGGCGCTTTCCGAGCAGGTCGGACACCTGTCTCGTCCGGATCCTAATCTTGGGGATGCGCTTGTCCATGGGGATGAGGAACACGTTGTCTGATTTGCGGCCCTGGCCGCCGCTCTTGCTGGCGGACGAAGGATCGATGTGCCCGACGTACTGCCGCCAGTTCCGCTTGATGATGCCGACGACCTTTGCCGTTGGTTGCGCCCGGCCCTCGGTGCTCTTGCTCTGGGTCTTCCTCACCTCCTCCTGCAGGGCCTTGCGCTCCTTCTCCGAGACGAAGTCCTGGGTCTCGTTCTCGCCGTCGGCGTTCTCGTCGCGGGTGATGTTTTCCTCCTCGATGATCTTCGTAGACGGCTCCTTCCACTGGTCCTTTGGGAGAACCTCGACGACGACGACGTCGCCGCTCACGGCGCGGTTGATGTTCTCCCTCCCAAGAACGATCAGGGGCTTGGCAAACGCCGGTACGTTGATGGAGCCCTCCAGGTAGTTGTACGGCGACACGCTGAAGTTTCCCTGATGAAGCAGACCAGCCTTGACGCCCGTCATCATCTTGGACATGGTGTAGTACTCGGGGTACAGGGGACCGGCAGGCTTCTTGGAAAAGCCGGAGCTCCGCGACTCGGCGACCATGTCCAGAAGCCGCTCGCCATCCTCGAGACCGCCGACGTACTCGGCCAGCGACATGGCGTCCAGCCCCTCCGCCTTGGCCTTCCTCAGGCAGTCCTGGTCGTCGCTGAGCATGACGACGGCGGGGACCTTTTTGCTCTTGGCCTGCTTCAGATGCTCGGCGTACCACTTGACGGCCTTGCGCACGGCGCGGTCGTTGCGGTCGTTGACGGTCTCATTCTCCTCGCGGTTGACATACGTCTCGAGGCGGAAGTCGTTGAAGAAGACGTAGAAGCGCTTGTCCTCGCTCTTGGTGAGGCCGACGAGGCGGTTGTAAAGCGGCAGGGAGCGGTTGCGCAGCTCCTCGAGCACGGTCTGCAGGATGATGACATCGTAGAAGGCGGAGCTCTGTTCAAAAAGATCCATGGCATTCAGAAGGGCGTTGGTGTCCGGGACGATGTAATGGCCCCTGGGGAACGCCTTGATCCCGGCGGGCTTGTCCGACAGGACGAACGGTTGGGCTTGGAATTGTCAGATGTACGGCCACTCGCCATGTGTGGATTTATATGACGCTCACCATTGCCGGCAGCATCTCTGGGGGCAGTCTGAAGGCAGCTCTGGCACAGCTTCGACGAGCAGGGGATATCTTGACGCAGGTAGACCTCCCTCACAATCTTCTGGACCTTGCCTTTCCTTGTCGACCTGACGTAAACCTTGCTGGAGATGTTGGCGGCGAAAGGGTCGGCCTCGAACGACCGCTTAAGACTCGTCATATCGTTCTCGGGCGAGGAGTTTGGGCCCTTTTCTGAAATATAAAAACGGCAGTGCAGGGCGTCAACTACCTGCCCTCCGACGTCTTCAGATGGGCTTTTCGATGATGAAAATTGATTGAAGTGAGGCGCGGGGCGGCTGACAAACGAATCAAAGGCGCGCCTGTGGCGTCTGTAGTGGCTTATTGGTGCGACGTTGATGATGCTATCTCTTATCGATAAGATCGACACCTGCAGCGCACTTCCTGATAAGTTAACGGCAGGCACGCCGCACCAGCAGAGGCCTGCTACTGTCGTCACGGTTGTAGATGCTTAGGTAATTACATGGTACAGAGCCCAGTACGTATCCGTACATGGGCCGCAAAGATTACAAACTTGCTCGCTTTCTCTTCCGAATGGCGTCTCCTGCTGTGTATCCCCAGATTGCTGTCGCCGTGCGCTCGTTGGCAGCAGAAGCGGCAGGGTGTCCCTAGCTGGCTATCTCGGGGAAGGTTATTAATCTGAAAAAGAAAAAGACTGCGCTGCTTCGGTCTCGGTGACAGCCCTGATCGGGATCTTGATTACTCTTGATCCGAGAAGCCTCGTGTGACTCTTTCATCGAGGGCTCGGATGTGGCAAGCCCGGCGACTCTTTTCCATCAACGGTCGCTCGCGTCGCATGGCTGGAACGTTCCCTCTCCCGCTGCCGAAGGATCATGCCGTCGCATCGACAGCAGGCGATGGTCTTTCGGTCAATCATTTGCAGCCAAAGCCGCATGACCACTTCTGGAACGCATCTCGCCCGCTGGCCGTATCACGGCTTACCATCCGTACCTGTCATCGGACAAGCGAAAGTGTACCTGCCATCTATGCGACTGTGCTGCGAGGCCAACGCTCGTCAAGGACGAAAAGAGAGACCTGGGACATCCCCGGATCCCGACTGGCGTGTCCCGACAGGACCGTCGCACGGCATTGCTTCCGAACATCTGTCTTTTCCCTCCCCCCGGGTCTCCATCCTGCGTGTCGCGGGAACCCGCGTGTCACCCTGAAAAGAAGACGCGGCTGTAGCACAGGGTAAAACACGACAAAGTCAAGCCCTTACTTCATCCCAACACTCGAGAAACAACCTTTTGTTTCGCAGAGATTTCCCACCATTAGACTACGTCCAGACGTTTTTCGAACTGCTCGCTGGTGTGAGAATGCGTACAGGCCAGGCTGACTCGACTGCGGCGAGCGGAAACTATGGACAGCCGCGAGTTGTGTTTCGTCCTCGAGATAGGCGTCGAGATTCGGGCCGCTAGTTACTCGAGATGGCCGCCTACTGGGTAAACATGGCCCGGGCCCTGATATGATCATGATCACTTCAGGAAGGCGAAAAGGATCTTGACCCAGTCGGTTTTACCATGTCGCCTGTCTGGTATCGGCCGCCCTTGGATCCAAAGGCCGCAGGCGGCCGCTCAAGCCCAGAAATGGCGGAAGCAGAAGCGATGCTAGGCCTCTCATGTCAGCCTCCTCGGTCTGCTGTGGCCCGTTGCTCTCCATCCGAGTTGCGTGAGACAGGCTCCCCTGTCGGAACAGGCCGTATCCGCATCTGCGCAGGAATCAGTAACTCGTGGCCGCGGAACCAAAAGCAGGCTGAGGAGAGCTCCCGAGCAGGTTTCTCCCCGATCACGGAAGAAACAAAGACGTTGGCTACGCGAGTCGGGAAAAGGCGTACCCATCACCCGCAACAGAATCTCCTGACGAGTCGAAAATCGAAAGGTTTCGATTTGACTCGGTCGAATCACACACGCAAGCGAAGCCTTTGCCTTTGATCTCGGCCGGAAGGTCGGGCTTCCTGCGTTAGAAGAGGCGCTCGATCGCGGAGGTCCTGGCGGGAGACCCTGAAAACTCTGGCGATGTTTTCTGCAGTCGCAGGAAGTCTAACATCAGTCGAGGGGGTGACGGGAGGCTCGAGAGTCGCTTTGCATCCCGCCAGCCTGAGTCGCCGGACAAAGCGATGCAACGGCGACGCCGTCTGGCAAAGGCCGTCATGCAGGCTTCATCTGAAGGAAAGAAAGTCTCGGGAGGAAGGAGATTTGTGCCATGTAAGCCGAGTTGTGCAATCGAGATTGACTCTTGATGGAGATGCGAGAGCTAAACCTTGGATGGTGGCCTGACTGGCTGCTTTCACCGCTTGTTTCGTCCGCTCAAATGCAGAAAGTGCCCGGGAAACATGAGCTCGACCGCGCAGAGCATATCGCGGTTTAGGGGGGAGGGGATGGTAGTGGCCGTGTTGTTGCTGAATGTCTCTGTGGACCAAGCAGTCGTTTGGAAGGCATGTCATCGACGGAGGTTTAAGCATCCTCATCATGATTATTCCCATGACAGTTACGAGATACTGCAAACGCAGTGGCCTGCAAGATTCCATCGCACTGCCGCTCTGCACTGCCGCCACGAGTTCCCATCGGGTCTACTGTGTAGGTAGTTGGTTGCCGTCGTTCACTTTTGGTGTTGAGACTCTGCCACCTACAACCGGGTTCCCTTACGTCGTTTGTCAAAACCAGCAAAAAGGGACGACATACTTGGTGTCTGCAGGACCCTGACCTACCCTCAGCAAGTTGCGCATGTAGGGTAAATAACGGCAGTGTTACGGGTGGTCCGATGTCTGGCGTGGGGACTGATTGGACGAGCGAGATTCCGAGGAGAGTCGCCAGTAGGACACTCCAAACTCAAGGTAGACATGGTTGTCAAAATAAACGTTGACTTTCTGTTCCAGCATCGTGAAGAGGTTGAGAATAGCGCTAAAACAACCCCTGCGTCAAAGGAAAGAATTCTGTGAGTCTTGGTACAGAGCAAAACTGTTCTGCCCAGTGAACACCGGGGTACAGCAACCATGGGTGGACGGGTGGACGGAAACGGGGGAGCGGGACTGTGAATGACTTACATGTGTATGCTGGGCTGCGGGTGTGTGTGAGTGACAGTATACTTGCAAGCCATGGACGGCAATGGTCGCCGTTTTCTAAGTAGTACGCACATGTCGTGGGGTGGTGGTGGTGGTGGAGGGAACGATGAAGGCGGCTCCACAGCGGCTAGACACGCGCGAAAGCACATTAGCTGCCTTTGAGATGCGCCTGCGGCTACGGCTGCGAACGAGAGGCGACTGACATACAGGGGACGCTCTTCTCTCGACGGGCGGGCTATCCGCACTCTACCGAAGAAGAAAAGAGATGGACGATGCTATTCTGCAAGTTGGGGTGGAGGGGACGGGTCAAAGATGAGTTGGGCTGTGTGGAGAAGGAATGAGGAGGGGGGGCTCGATACTGGGACTCTTCCAGGCTTCAAGGGGTGGGAAGAAAAGGTTGGGTCTCAGAGGGAGCCGAAGGGGACGGTGGAAGAAGAAGTGTGAGCGGCATGGCATGGCATGGCATGGCATGGGGAACAGACAAGTCCTCTTGGTTTGCTGCACGAGCGGGTAGCAAGGATCCGAGGCACACGGCAAGGCCAAGGGTATTTGGTATACTCAGTAGTATCACCAAGTTGATGGTGTACAGAGGGATAGAGTACCGCGCTTGAAGCCAGACAGGAGACGCGATGGAGAGCACTACACACCTACAGTTAGGTACGACGAGTGTAGCGTACAGATACTGTCCTGGTGGCATGTACAGAGGTCCTGTGGCAGTACAAGTATGCGCAAGCCGAGGCAAGGCAAGACGACGCGACGCGACGCAAACCTGGTCGGTATAGATGCTGCGTCGAAGAGCAACTTGATGTCCTGGTTGCCGTACTCTCGTCTAAGAAGAAGAAAGCGCACGTCAAACGCTGCCGTCTGCAGAATATTCTCTTCTCTCTGCGTCAATGGCCAGCCGAACGGTGTGGCATGCTGTGCGGTGTCGTCGCAGTCGTCTCTCTCTCTCTCTCGCCCTCTTCTCGATGGAAAGCGAGAACTTGCATCCTCTCAGGGCTATTCGTCCACCGCCAGCCCTCTTCCGAGTCGACCGACAGCAGCCACCAGCTCGAGCCTGACCAAGATGGGCGTACCGGTATACGAAATACTGCGCGTGCACCTTGGCATCAGCCCACACCTGATACGGAGACACATGTTTCTGCATATCATGCTCCCAGACGCTCCACGTATCCGTGCCGGTTACGTGGTAGTATACTGCCACATCCTGAAGTCTTCATCTTCCCAAGACAATATTATTCCACGGCGCTGGCGCAAAGATGCGTGATTCACCGCGAGGCCCAGTCAGCCATCAGTTGCAAGACCAAGCTGGTCCTTTCATGAGCTCAGACCGCTGGAGCTTCATGGAGAGCTAGGTCGCAAGTGACCAAGTCAAATGCTTGGTGCCGACTGTCATGCATTCTTCGGATTTAACGCTGCTTTCCCCCCGCAAATGCCCGACTTCCTTCTCTAAGCCGCAGCCCGAGAAACCACAAGTGTAAGATCGTTGCAGGCTCTCAGGAACATCATCGAAGATGAACTGTTCTCAAAGTACTTCATCGAAATGCTTGCTCCCATCCTCACATGCGGTCGGAGAAGATATTCGGAGTCCTCGTCAACGCTACCATGCAATCGACAGTCGACCTTGTACGGTTCGTTCGGGTGATGGGCAGCTTGGAGGTGTGGGCACATGGCCATCCACATCCAGCCCACCATCACCGCACACCCTCGACCAGAGAGACTCGTCCCGTTTCTTGACAGGGGCGTCGAGGATCCTGTCTTTTCTTCGCTCGCCTGATGCTTTGTGCTGCCTCCACCTTGTGGTGCATACTGTTGTTCGACAGTCAGTCAAGCCATTGTCCTTTGTTTTACAGACACAGATTCGCATCCTGTACTGTAGCCGCCGCCGCCGCCTTCGTTGCCCCCTTGCTTCTCCTCAACCGGGCAAGCCAGGCAAAGCAGGCCGACGGTTCGGACAGGCCACATCCTGGCTCTCGACCAACCCCATGCTCAAGCTCTGCGAAGAGGAGCAGTCCATCACGATGGAGGTCCACCTCCGAACCCATGATTTGCAGCATGGCCAATGCGCAGCCATGAATGCGACACCCTGGGCCAATCGTCCTCGTCTTCTCGGGGGCGACCAACAATCAAGACCTTCCTCGGTCTGGCCTCCGTCAGATTCGGGACCCCTCTCTCCGCAACCTTTGCCGGCCATCTTCTTCATTCCATCCAAAATCTCCTTCGCCTCTCGTGGAGAATTCCTTGAAGCTAAGCTCAACTCTGCACACCATCTTGCTCTGGCAAGTGGCCACCACCACCACGCCTTCCCCCCGTCTCTTCCCTAGCGTGAACGCGATGGAAGGATGGCCCGATCACCGTTTGGGTCATGTCTCCAGTCGCCTGGTTGGCAGACCTAGCCACCAGGATGCTGATTTAGCACCTGGCTGGCCTTTCCGACATTGAGCAGGTACATACTATTAATTAGTACTGCAGTAGCCGCCAGAGGAAGTGAAGTGGCGGAAGCCTTCATGTGTGCTTCCCTCTGAGACGACAAGAGGTAAGAGCACAGCATTCGTGACCCAATACGAAACGGGCGGGGAAGGACATCGAGACGTAAGTCAGCCGCGACAATTGCCTTTGCTAAGCTCTGCCTCTCTCCGCCCCCTAGGAGAATAATTGCATCAGTACGGAGTACATCAGGACCTCGGGGAGTCCCTTGGAGCTGGGTACCAGAGAACATATCCCAGCTCACCGAGACCAGCTGAAACTCGTCCAGGTCCGTCGATATTCAGCCGGCCAGCGACACAGCGCCGCACTTACACGAGTAAGAGGAACCTTTGCTACTGACACTTGCTTGTTATCTTCCGAACATGTCGCCGTCGGGCAGAGGCCGAGACGAAGCTGAGGAAACACCGGCTCCGTGCAAGTGCCAACCTGCGATCTCTATTGCAGGGTCGTGTTCTTGTTGTCATCCAGCCATCGTCACTAACGGCTGTCCAATCAACAACACACTGTTTTAGCTGTGGCTTCTTCCCCATGTGTCGGTTAGGCTGGCCGTTGAAATCAATCAAGGTCAACCCACGCGTGATTGTTTGTGAGGCCGCTGAGCGATAGCAGTCCATGGCACTAGGGCGGATGCCGATGAGCTGCCAGTCGTAATCGCCGCTGTCGCCTGATGAGAGCGGACGCAAGGGCTTGCGTTAGGTTTCTTTCCCGGCCCAGGCGAAGGCCGGAACAAGTTGAAAGCGAGAAAGCCACTTGGTCTTCGTGTCCACGGTCGACCACTAAGCGTTTGTTCAGCGGCCATCACCAAACTGTCCGAAGTGCACAAATTCCTTGGCATTGGCCAACACGATTCGACCTTCGGCAATCGTACACACATATGTGACTTCCCATGGCTAGATCCGTGGCACCATTCCATGCCAGCTTCGTACAGTTGAGCTGGTGATAGCCATGCTTCATCGCGGGGATGGAATTCCTCAGAGCTGAAACCACCCGCTGATATTTTGAACGGGTCAGACAGTACGGATAAACAATGATCTGTAGAAGAGCTGGGGCAAGTCTTGTGTTCACCAGCAATCGGATCCCAGTCGTGCTCGACCGATTAAGCATGAACGAATCAAAAAGGCGGGATGCTTGGCTGCATTGTCTTGCGCCTCTCTTTTGTCCTACGTGACTATTCCGGTCAGCTAAGGGTATCCGTACTCACCCACAGCAGGTGAGTGCCGAGTACCTGCACTCCTTTCATTCAATATGCTGTTAGGGATGTGTCCTAATAGTTTACGCAAACGTAGTAGAGTTCGTCGCCCTGATGGGTCATCTATACAATGACTGACCAGCGGGGGTTCTCAATGGGACTGAAGGTCATGAGGCGAACTTCCCTGTCAACGACCAAATGTTGTTCTCGTCACCGGTATTCGTCTATATCGGGAATAAAATGATGACGCAATGTCTCTCAAAGACACCTCTATGAGTTGCTGATAAACCCAAGGTGGCGCGCGTGATGTGATAACTGGAGCCGCTATTATCCACGCTATATAGGCCATGCTTTAGCGGCCGTCATGCAGCAGGAAGTTCCAGACGAGAGGATAACGCGGATAATGGATGAAATAGGGGCTGCAGGCTGACCTCATCCGTGTCGGGATGCTCGTCAGCAGCCTTCGGTGAAGGGATTACTGTTGGTTCCCGGTACATCCCGCCAACGACCGAGAACAACGCCGTTGCGCGTCCTTCAAGGGGTGGCTGCGGTGATGTCTCGTTTGTGACACGCCCGTATCCGTACAGTCCAACAAAATTCTCGACTTTGTGTGCTGTGGCATCAACTTGCACTATGCGAGGGGCACTTCATCTGTAGCAACCAAATCCGGAGCACGCGAGTTGTGGGACTTCATCTTCCCGTTCGTGTGAGAGCGTGCGGCGACCACAAGCATGCTTTAACTCCCAGTAACTCCTCAAAGTCGGACGCTCCGCGAAAGACTCGACGTTCGGCTTAGAGGATCAGCTTGGCGGAGTGCCTTTCCCAGCTTCCAACCGTACAAGTATTGATGGCAGGGGTCGTTGTCGATAGCGCATGCGCCATTGCTGGGGTCCTTGTCCATGACCAGCCGTCGTCAGCACTCCGCCGAGGGCGATTGGCTGATCAAAGTCTCGACGACAAGAACGGTGTCTGTGCGCGAGAATAGCACAAGGGTGACCGAAGGTCAAGGTGACTTCATCCAGTGAGCGAGTCAGGCTAAGCCGCGAAGAAGATTGTTGGGAAGTTTCCCGCCTCCGCTGCTTCGCACATCCATCTTCATTTCTGACCTCAGTCGCAGTCACATATCGAAAAACAACTGGACGGCATGACACGACGAGCTTCAGACTGAACAGACGAGCAGGGGTGTCATGGTTTCTCCTGAGGGTCGCCAATGCTCCTTGTGTCGCACAAGCCCCAAGTCAACTGCTCGAGGAATATCGCTCGCATTTTCCGTAACGTCAGCCAATGTTGAGACTGATCGAACCTTGATGCCTTTGGATCCTGGGCTTAAGAAACCGTGCAATCGCCTCTATACCGTTTCCGATGCCTGAAATCGCTCCTGGAAGGCATAGATTGACTCAGTGAAGTCTGCCCGAACTGGCAGACGCCCGGAGCAAATGACGCCAAGAGTCTTTCTGGAATTTGCGATGCTCCCACAGTTGTTGATGCAGATGTGATCTCGTCAAACAACAGCCTCGCAGGGACTGCGGTGAGAAGGATGGGATGATGCCAGTCTCGCCCATTCAACGGACCGTTTCAACCAGCGCTGCATGTAAGCCTGGGCCCAAGAATGGCTTCTCTGCTTGCCAGATTCGGCCGCTTACATGTCGAGGATGAAAATTGAGCAGTGACGAATTGTTCTACTCGGCCTTTGTCACTGGGGCTTAGTTCTTTTTGAATAGAGATATGAGGCGAAGAACGACGTCCGCGAAGGACGACGGATATGAGGTCGTCCTAGTTCATCGGGGCGGGGCGCCACCATTTGGGGCTGTAGTTATCCAAACGGTGTCGCGTCTTGAGCAATCTGAACCAGGTCTGGCCGACGGTCCGAACGTTGCCCAGAGCAAAGGCTCGTCAACCACATCCATAATATGTAGAGCGTGACCACCAGGGATGTGAGGGCCCTTGGCATCAATATTCAAGCGGACGATACAACGACAAGCCTGTTGCTGCGTTTGTCATACTGAGCCATGCATGCGAACGAAGACATTGGACACTTGCCGCCATTCTCCGGGGCCGGGCGCACAGTTGATGCAGAGGTTTCCCCATGCGTGAAGTTCATCTGGCTCCAGACTACAACGCTGGATGCGGACACCACCGCGGCAGATTTTTGGATCAAGGATGTGATGTCGGAGTGGTTATGGCTGTGGTGGATACTTGTGTCGGCTGGGCTTTGACAGATGCTCCCTGGGATTCGGTGACGACTGATCGCTACCGCAGCTCAATTTGGCGAGCCGGGGGGGCTGGCACCTTTGCCGCAGTAAGTGAAGACTGCTTCCGTTTCCTGTCTCGCGCAGTGTCGCGAGACTGGGGTGGGGAGCGGTAATCCTTGGAGGCCCCTACTAATTAGTCGAGACATGGATTGATTTACACAGCAGGTGTCCGTACGCGACCTGGCAGAGGCAGGGGTGACGTCTGGCGTAGAGGCTCGAAGTGAAGTTGAAAAGAGAAGCCGGGTGCAGTCGGTAGATGTGACTATTAGAAAGAGTTGCAACGCGTGCCGTAAAACCAGTCGCGACTCTCGTGTGTTCTGACGGCATTCTCGGAACGGGCCTCGGTTGGCGGCGTCCAAGACCTTTTGGCTCATCGGGCAAATCCACTCTGGGCCGATGTTGCAGCGGGTGTCTCTCCAGATTGCTCGAGGTGGCAGTTACCTGCATGAGCTGAGGCACACGCAGTATGGGCCAGAGGCGGCTGGAGGTGAAAGGGGTACATGTCAAGCAGGCTGTTATCTCCGTGTTCTTTGGCCGTAGTAGGCGGTTGTTTGTGTTTCGTGGCTCGCAGGAGGTGGAGAGGTCATTGCGGTATCTGTTGTGGCCCTATGCACAGACATCCGTTAGAAGCTTGGGACAAACAACAACAGCATGAATTTCCTTTGACAGGACAATATTACAGGCAGAACGATGCAAACCTGAGCAGTAGGGTCGGTGCTGATGTCTGTACCGGGCCAGGCCAGGGTGACTCGATAGAAGGAAACCATGTCCCAATTCTAGGTAGGCATGGTTTGCCGGCTTAACTTGTCCTTGTTGTCGTTGCCTTGCACTCGACCACGGAGATGGACGGAAGAGAATGGTAAGACGTCGTCGGGCAAGCAGGCTGAGGGAAAATGCTTCTCTTACAACAGGCAGGCGCAGGTGCAGGACTTGGCGGATTCCCGATGAGGGCGGAATGTGCCTTGCTGCAAAGTGGGCAGGTGCTCCGTCATCTCCACTTCCCGCGCGCGCCTAGTAGTATACCACGCTGTACTGTGTACAGAGTACAGTGCCTAGGCACCTTGCTTTACAAGAATATTCTCCGCGTATAGGTACTCTTATACAAGTATACACAGACAAGTGCTCCGTAGTGGGGTAAGCCAACCGCAGGCATTGGCAGCGACAGAGGTGTCTTTTTACTAAGAGCAAGTGGAAGGCACCTTGACCCAACTTCGGGAAGCGATTCCTTCCTCACGAGGTGAACGGAATACAACCGTACCTACATAGTAATGGCTCGGAACAAGATGTTGCAGTGTCAAGTTATGTACCAGGATGATTACGAGGCCGAAAAAAGTGGTCGAGTACCTCAGGTTTGTACCAACACAGACTGTGGTGAGTCAAGGAAGTTACGTTCCCAACTACGTTTATGATGAGTGCCTCTTTCCTAACGAACTGTGTTATCTGAATGGCCAAGGCTTCACCTGCCGTGTCATTCACGAGCCCTCCGTTAGCTACCTTAGGTAGGCAACCACGTTCACGACGAACCCCGGCCCTGATCTCGGTTCACGCTGGGCTGGGCTGGGCCAGGATGACGCTGATGATCACGTTTCGTCACGACTTTCGTTCAGACCCTAGTCGACTCACACGTGTTCAGTGTTTGCAAGGAAAAATGAAAGAGAAGAAAAAAACGGAGCAATCTTCAGTAGGGCCGTTGAAATTTGAGAGCTTGTCAGACCGAGTCCACCAGCATCCCGGTCGCAACATGCGCCATGCTTTCAGCGATCAGAACCGGTGGGGATGCTGCCCTTGCACTCGTACTTGATACAAGGTTGCTTGTCTGGAGCACAGAGTATCCGTATTGGCACTTGCACTTTGGTCAGACTTGAAAAGCACTCCGTATACTTGCTACTTTTACCTTGTTACTACCTAATCGTAAGGTAGGTATCTGCTCACCTCGTACTTGTAGGGTATGCGCACTCCTACCTGCACCCACCTACTCCGTACTTACCTGGCTTACCTAGTGTAGACTTGGCTGCTCCTGCACCTGCATCTTCCTGGATATAGTTGGTACACGTGCCTACTATGTACGTAAACTGCACTTGCTCTACGATTACGCCTGCCTACGGCCCTTTTTCACCCCCAACTGCTTCTCTACTTGAGTAGATACCGTAGATGTTGACTTTCGATAGCCACTTGGGGCAGGTATCGACTCAAGGTAGGACTTGAGTGGAAGCCGGAGCTTCCCTGAGGCTGGACGTGAAGTCGAAGTGCAGGTGGTACTGGGCTGGAGCACGGACAGTACTGCTCTCCATGATTTGTTAATCACTGTTAGCGACAAAATGCAAAGTCCCTTCCGCCAGATGTCTGCGGTTCTCTCGCTCTACGCACTAATTGTAGTGTGCCACGACCCCTGTCGGTGGCTTTTCTGGCGCCATTGCCGTTCGTCCTCGTGCCTAGATGACGCCCCGCATCGTCCTCCACCTTACTTGATGCGCTGGTACGCAGTACTACTACGAAGTAAGGTATCGAATAGCAGTCGCGTAAAGTGTAGCACCAATTATGAGTCGGCAAGAAATCGCTTCCTTCTTTTTGCGCTTTGCTCCACGCCGATTGCACACTCTCGACAGTAAGCCAGCGAGCTACCTTCCAGTTGTTTCGCACCAGTTACCAACACAGGCCAGGCGGGTTGTCCCTATGGTAATTGGATGGTAGGTACTCCGTACCTAACAGTATATGGGTAATGTGTTATGGGTACCTGCTTTACGTACTTGGTCGTGCTGGACTGAAGCCTGGCTGATGATGCTGACCAGACACAGGCGTCCATGCATTTTGGCCGACGTGAGCTTGGCAAGAAACTGGACGTTCCATACATGTAGCGAACGGCGGGAAAATACGGCTTTCGACCGCCAACACGAGAAATGACCAATGGAACGTCCAGTTGTTGTCAGCCGCCGAAGCCTCTACCGTAATAGTTGTCTCGACTGCCCAGGCAGTCGTCGAATGCCAGATATGGGTAAACCATGTTTCACCGGAGCTCCCAGTCATCGAAAGGCATTTTTTCCCCGTTGCTTGCTCACTGGTAGTCTCGTGTAATGGGAGAAGACATGTGCAGGAGTGGATCGAATCTGTTAATCCAAGTCGCTTTTTCGAATCAGAGATGACCTTTCGCCGTGTCGTTTTTGATTCCACACTCCAAGACCACAACAACCCGCACGCCCCCGTGGTCGTCGAGACGATGGCTATTGTTGAAAGAAGAGACAGACATCCACACATGGCCTTCTTCTTACCCTGCAGCTACGATGATTTCGGCGTGTAGCGGACAATTGTTCTTGGTGTTTTGGATGGTGGTGAGTTTGCCACTTCCGAGAGGCTTATTGTCTATTACTCCTCTTCCCCTTCCTCATGCCCCACGTCGTTGTCATCATCCTCTTCGTCGTCGTTGTCGTCGTCGTCGTCGGTGTCGTCGGTGTCGTCGTCTTCGGTGTCGTCGTCGTCGTCGTCCTTGCTCTCATCCTGATCCGCCGACGCTGCCGCCTTCTTGGCGTTCCCTGTTGATGCTAGTCCTGGTCCCTGTCTAGTGCAGGCCACTCTCGTCATGTCCACACCCTCGTGCCCGTCATACAGTCAGTTGTTTCCACCGGTCCCCAGACCTTCCCAGTAGACCTTCCCAGTTCCTGATCCCGGCTGGATGAAAGCTCGGCCTGCTTTGGCTAGCCCACCAGTGACCGTCCGTTCCATCCATTCCTCCCCGTCGTCCCCATGCCTCCGCAGTACCACAGTATTCCCAATTCCCTTCTCTTCATTCCCATTCCCATCCCCGTCGATAACCTCCCACACCCTGCCCAGCAGGCGGCACACAGCCCAGCCCAGCCCAGCCCAGCCCGCTCCCTCCCCCCTCACTTCACCCCTCCATCCATCCATCCATCCATCTATCTTCTATCCCACCCATCTGTCTGCGTTGCGCCGGGACACCTGCGAATGCACCTGCCTGCCTGTCTGCACATCTCTACTGTCTGTTCCCTTGCCTTGCGTTAGGTTGCCTGACTGCGCTTACACCACTACCTACTTAAGGTAGATCCAAGTAGACCGTCCAAAGTCCAGTCCGGCCCAGTCCAGTTCAGTCCGGGTGTGGAAGAAGGGTAATGTTGACAACGTCCTTCTCGATGACCCTGTACGGAGTGCTACTGCGTACGTCTAGCACACAGCAATAGAAAATATGGAGAGCACGGTGGACACTGCGCAGGTTGTTACATGGCTGAGGCACTCGGAACGTCTGGCCTTCGTAGTAGACGTGCGGATACGCTCTACAGAGTATACTTGTACGGAGTACCATTACGGTGTACTCATCGCAAACCCAGGTGAGCGGGATGCTCAGTGTCGGCGCTGGCCCCAACAACAAGCCCAGCCTGGGATTCCACACCATGAACGGATGCAAAGAAGTCGCATCAACCATGCACTGATACGGCCTGGCCTCCTACACTCTCTCTGAAGCCTCCCTGCTGCCTACGAGGAACGAGGGGTGTTCGTCACCTCTTTCTTGTCACCTCCACGAGGTCTGACACGACATGGCAACGCAGGAACCAAACCCACCATCACTCCAGTCCATCTCCGACATGAAGTCGAAGCCCAACGCTGGGGGAGGTCTTCAACATCGGGATCATCTACAACAGGGGACGACGTTTGTTCTTCTCCCTCCTTTGTGCCTGTGCTCTCCCTCACCCGGGGTTCTGGATATCGACCCTCTAACTCGGACTGCTGTTTGCATGGCGTCCCATACCAGACAACCATCAAGTAATTAACAGTCGGCACCGCACTGCACCGCATCGCATCGCATCGCCTCCTTTCGCTTCGCGACCACTTTGAGAGCTCTTCGTTCGTCTGCCCTATAGACACCACCACCTAATCGTCATCGCATTTGAACGACATCATCTCCCCGCGCCATCTCCATCGCATCTTAGTCGCCATGACCCAGTTGTAGAATCGCGCGGCTGCCTACTTGTTCTTCACACCACCACACCACCAGAGTCCGCATCCGCATCCGCGTCCGCGTCGGCTCGGGACAATCGTATACTCGCGTCAAAAGGAAGAACCCGTTGTCTGCTGCTTTAAAGGCACGGACAGTTCGCCGAGAAAGCCATATTACTCGGAGCTGCAACTTGACAGGCGCACGTAGACGAAGATCTGTGCTTTCTGTCAAATATATCGCCTCTAATTCCGAGGGGGTGAATTTGACTCTGGGACAGACGTTTCGGCGCTAGAGAAAACCAAGGGCGCCGTTTCGCGGTGCTGATGGGTTCTGCCTGCCGACTCAGTCATGAGCCTGGAACGCAGCAGGCAGAACACTGCTTGGATACCTACTATTAACTATTGCTCTGTATATATCCAGGCTTTCTTCCATACCTGATTAGGAGGTAGTCTACGGATACATGTTTTGCTGCTAGGTGTCTACCTAGGGTAAGGTGAGGTAGCTAAGGTAGGTAGCTAAGGTAGGTACGAAGCTGGACGAGGTACGAGGTACTCGCCCTCCGCGACTCTTCCTCATCATCCACCTGCAGGTGATGTTAGCTGCTCTGCTCTGCTCTAATTAATGCTCTGCTCTGCTCTAATGCTCTGCTCTGATACCTACTCTGCTGTTCTTCGTGATTACTCTTCTGCTCGTCCGTTTTACCAAGCATACACCTCGTTCCCATCCACCCTACCCACCCTACTACCTCTCTTCTTTGCCGTCGTCAGTCGCCCACTTTCTCTCCGACCACCCATCACCCATCTGTCCAAGGTGTGCTGGCTACCTTGCCTTGCCTTATCCTTACCACGCAGCATATCTACCAACGCCAGCCAACCATCCGCCATCTTCCCTCCTTCACTACCACACGCGCCCACACAAGACAAGTTCACTGGCGAAAGCGTGCGACAGAGTGTGAGTGATGAAGAGAGACAGAGACAGCGACAGCGACAGCCTTTCCAAGCGTTGATTTGCCCTCTCGTCATTGTCAACAACAACAACAACATCACTTTCCAACTGCCGTCAGTTACACATTACTCGGCCCATAATTGTCTGGCGCCCTGTTCGCCACGCGACGTCCACTCGGAGGGGAACAAAAAAACTAGAAACAAGCTCGCCACACAGACTTCACTTGCTCGCATCTTACAGAAGGGCATCCCATTCCCGCGGAGCCCAGGACTTAGGACCAGGACGTACGACAACGACCACGACCACGACCTACTACACGTACTTGCTACAGACACGTCAGGACACAGACCCTCGTCCGGTTTCCTTGCCGCTATTGAGTTCTACGGCTTGGTTGTACTGGTGCTGCAACTCAACTCTTCGCATTTTGCATCTTTCTGAACTCAAACTTTCTTTTTTTTTATCCAGACCAAGTACAATCGGCTCCCTATCTATACACCCCCTCTATACCCCCTCCCCTGATTCCATCGTCCTTGCGTTTGTCAGGACCAAGAGGCCGAACCAGACGGAAGAGGCACGAACGAAAGCTTCCATTCACCTTTTTCCCAGCCCCCCCCCCCCCCTTCTCCAACCCAGAAGCCAGTCGTCCGTCCCTTGGTTATTACCTCGTCGATAGACACCTCGTCGTTCCCGCCAGGCCAGTCCAGGTCCACGTCCAGGGACTCTTACTTCCAGAGCTTTGCGCCAACCATATGCACGCATAAGCCTGCCCTGCATCGCCCAGCGCACCATCTCTTTAACCACCCCCAGACCCCAGCGTCCGTCGACGACCGCGACCCGGCCGGAAGCCAATCCAACTATATCAAGACACGTCTTCGTGGATCTGGTTCTATCAGCGCTGCCTGTCACTACGCAGTACGACTTCTCTTCGTGCGCTCCATGTACTCTGCGCAGCCAAACGGAGCACACAAGGCGACATTCGATCCGGCTACCCTCAACTCTCCTGGTATGTCGGTCATTTTGCATTTGCTTCGTTCCTCTTGATCCTGCCACAGACGGTCCGTTTGTCCTGCCTTTTCTACCCGCTGGCATTCCCT
Source organism: Colletotrichum spinosum (assembly GCA_004366825.1). Taxonomy (NCBI): domain Eukaryota; kingdom Fungi; phylum Ascomycota; class Sordariomycetes; order Glomerellales; family Glomerellaceae; genus Colletotrichum; species Colletotrichum spinosum. The sequence continues at coordinate 3,819 of QAPG01000022.1, read as the reverse complement.
ACTCCCCGCCTCTTGTCTTTCCTCCTCTCCTCGCTACGCCCTTCCCAGCCTCACCCTGCCGCCATCTCTACCGCTAGCCGTCATTGCATTCCACTGCGAGGCCCTACCCCGTCGCTAGCGAACGATGCCGACTAGCCCAGTCGCTACGCCCAACCCTGCGCTACGCTTGTCCTTCACTTGTCTCGAGCCATGGATGGCTGCGCCTGTCTAGCAATGACTACGTGCTGACGGTTCCTTTTGTCCAAAACTAATAAGACCTGCTCAACGCGGCTTCTCACGGTATCAAAAGACACCGATCCCCCGAAATCTTCCAAGAGACAAGCCCTGCAGGTGATGACGGTATGCTTCCCCACTCCCAAGTCCAGCTTTTCGGCTTAGGCTTAGTACGCCTGCTGCTGCCCCAGCCGCGCGCCGCCCGCCCACGCGCGTGTCACCTCATCCTGACCTTGTTCTGCTCAACTTTCCTCGTCGCAGTGCAGAGCGATGCGCAACGCGATACAGAGCTGACATTTTCGTGTTTCCTCGATAGCTGATTTGAACCCGGGAAAACGTGCACGACAGCAACTACAGGGCAGAACCCACGCCTTCATTTCCGAGACTGCCGCCCGAAATACCATCTCCAACATGCCTCAGACAATCCCACCCCCGCAAACCCCCCAGAACCAGGCCGCGCCGCTGCCGCCTGGGCAGACCGTCGCCTACGCGCCCGCGCAGGCCTCCCCGCCGCCAAAGACGACGCCGACCAAGACGACGCTGAAAGCTCTTCCTACTGTGAGAGACCACACCACCGACCAGCTGAACGCCGCCGGCGACGAGTACCTTCCGCGCGAGATCGATGAGTTTGGGGAGAAGAAGGTCATGTCCAACGGCACCCTCTTGGGCGGTCGCGAGTACAGGTGCCGGACCTTCCTGGTCCCAAACAGGGGCGACAAACTGTTCATGCTGGCCACCGAGTGCGCGAGGGTGCTGGGTTACCGAGACTCGTATCTGCTCTTCAACAAGAATAGGTCTCTGTTCAAGATCATTGCCAGCCAGCCCGAGAAGGACGACCTTGTGAGCCAGGAGATCCTCCCCTTTTCCTACCGGTCGCGCCAAATCGCCATCGTCACCGCACGATCCATGTTCAGGCAGTTCGGCAGCCGCGTCATAACCAACGGCCGACGAGTCCGAGACGACTATTGGGAGACAAAGGCCCGCAAGCAAGGTTTCACCGAGGCCGACCCGGCCGGCGAGAAGCGTCCCGGGGCGGCCAAGGCCAGGGAGGCCGCCGCGGAAGCCCAGAACCAGGTCATGCTCGGAGGCCCTCACGGAGAGATCGTCTACAGCAACACCCCCAGCCAGTTCCCCGGCGCCCCTCAACCCCAGATCGTCCAACCAGGTATGCTTGGAGCGCCAACCGGAACCACGACCAGAATGCCCGTGATAACAATAGGATCAGAGCTCAGTGACAACCGTCCTCGTGACTACAGCGGCATTCTCAAGGGCGGCCCACGCCAGGAGATCACCGGCCCGGCCTACCAGGACCAGACGCGCCCAGCCCAGATTGGAGAGGTCCATGCCCAGGCACACCACGCGGCCGAGTATAACCGCTCGCTGAACCAGCAGCGCGAGATGCGCGGCGACTATCTCCAGGGCATCTGGAGGCGACCGCACGAGCAGCCACAGTCATCCAACCTGACGCAGGCTGTCGCCACGACCGACACGACGGTTCCGACCACACGAGCAACCCAATCGCCGCACACGTCGTCCAGCGGCATGCCTCAGTCCGGCATCGTGCCCAACCAAAGCCCCCAGATGATGATGACGGCTGCGCCATACTCCCAGTCGATCCACGCGCAGAATACCATTAGCCAGGCTCCGATGAGAGGTATGGCCCAACCATCTGCCCAAAAGACCAACAAGCCAACGACTTTGCCTGCAGCAGGGAGCACGAGCAACATGCCCCAAGGCGCCCAGGGTTACCACTATCCTGGTGCGTCTGGCCAGATGTGGCCCCAGACGCAGCAGAACCCTCAGCACAACTACTCTGGATACACGACGCAAGGCCAGCAATCGCACCAACAATCACCGGCACCCCAACTGCGTCATGCGTCTAGCGGAGTGCAACCAGCGATGCAGTTTTCTGGAATGCCCGGCATGGGACAGAACTACGGCACGGCAGGCCAGGGAATGTACCCAGCAGACCAGACCCCTCGCCAGTACATGCCCCAGCCTAACCAAGGGTCTCCGGCCGTGACGCAACCGTGGTCCAATCAACAAACACCCGCGCAGTGGTGGACAAACCAGCCGCAATAATCATGAACCATGACCTCTTTCTCTTCTCTCTCTCTAGAAGCAGAAAGAAGACGACAAGACCATCTTCCCGACTACGGGGCTAGTCACGTCGTCATGCGCGACTGCTTGGCAGTGTCTGCCTGCTTCTCTTATCTACGCCGACGTCTTCGATTTCTTTTACTTTTTATATATGTGGCGGCGACTCCTTGGCTTTTCGCAGGTATGGCAGATTTTCTGCTGCCCTCTGATGGATACCCCAAGCATACAGTTACGGTGGAGGCTACGTGCTTTTGGACCGCCGGCCTGTCAGTCTTCATGCAGCATTTTGGCCGAGAAGGGATGGATAGAGGAGTCGCAGGGATCGGGGAACACATCTCAGGTCAAGGAGGGGGAAACTGGCTTATCATGCTCTTCTCACCGCGCTTTGTTCACTGATTCCTTGTGTGTATCGGCATATTTGGGAGGACACACTCAAGTTCCTTCTTTTTTTTTTTTTTTGGTCCGCTCGCGAAATTCTTTTTCGACTTTACTATACTCTTTATTGTCGCCGCACGCCTGACACGAGCGGGCTTTCCCATTAAGTTCTGGAACCGTTCTTCTTTCCTCATCGTTGCTTGTCCCTCAACCGTTGGCACACGGGCACTTTCGACTTCAATTTGATACCACCATCGTCTTCTTGTCGCCGATTCGCTTCGCGCGCTCTTAGTCACTCTTGTCCTTTTCGAATACGAAACCGTTATAACGATAATGTGGTCCAAAAGTCTCTGTCCTATTTGTCGGCCGCGTAAAACCACCAAACTTGCACCGGCTGACTCGGCCGCGGATGAAGATTCGACGAATTATAGCCCGCCACCACCGATGCCTCGAAACCTGCGGTGTTGAGTGTTGACAGCGCGCGTTCTCTCAGCCCGGACCCAGCAGCTCGCAGCGCAAGATTGGCTGCTGAGAGTCAAGTGCTCCGAGGTGACAAACCTAAAGACGACGTCAAGCTTTCACAAACACGAGGCTACAACTTTCTCGTGGGCCCGTGCCGAGCGGCGGTGACATGACCGGACCGAGAACAAGGTTTTCCATCTTGCCCTGCGACGAATGCGACAGCAACGACAACAAAACCCCCCCACGGAGACGAACAGGGCGGGCACGATCCAGGCAGTACAAGCTTCATCGACGTGGTTATTTTCAAAGTTGGGCCGAACAGGGAGAATCCCTATGTCGGCGAGCGATCTGGACCTTTTCTTTTTCTCCTTCTGTTTTCCTTGTTAACGTTTGTGCCATCACGACGGCGGAACCCTCTACGACTCCACGACCAACCCAACTACAAGTAGGGTCAATTTCGGCATGTTTTGCATGTGAATCGGACGACGCCGATGCGCGGAGGCCGGCAGCAGCCTCGGGTGGGTGTGATGTGTCCTCCATTTTTGCGTGTAGTTTTGGTGGCAGCTATGTTGGGTACCAGATTCTCGGATCTTTCGACCGTGTTCCGGCCGCTTCTTGCCATAGGTTGGAGTGAAAATCGTCCTGTATAGGAGATGAGGCCGGGGGGGG